>PVJL010000091.1:0-328530 GCA_004026885.1 Lyroderma lyra | reverse complement strand
AGCTGGAAGGTGACATTGTTAACCTTATTTTGGAAAGGTAATCCTGGAAAGTGTGGAGAATGGACTGATAAGGGAATAGATCAAAACTGGAAGATCAATTTGAAAGCCAAGGACAAGATAACCAAGAACTGAACTAAAGCAGTGGGCATTACATCAGAAGGCACTATGAGAGAGGAGGGATAGCTAACAAATTCAGGCAGCTTGCAGGCTTCTATTATTCTGAGTTGGAACATACTGGAGCATATTGTTCTGTGTCCCTCACAAGATTACTATGAGGGATAAATTAGGTAAATGAGGTTGTGAAAATGCTTTGAAAACTACGATACACAGTCTAATGCACAATGTATATTGATATAATGGGGAGTCCACTCCTCTTAATACCACTTGTCTCTTTAAGCCACATTAAATATTTTTGGCAGGGAAGACAGGAAAAAATGGCGTTTAGGTAGGAGGGTCCTGAGAGCCCTATAGATGGTAGCTAGGTAAACCAGTTCGTAAGATTTTCAAAGTTCCCACAGATCCCCTGAAAAAGCTAAAAATTGTTTGAAAAGTAAACAGCCCTCTCATTTCTTGCTGCATATTGGGAAAGGTGCAGAATCCCATTTCTGTTACCTGGTTCCTATGAGAACACTGGGACATGCAGCCTAGACGTCGTTCCATTTATCTGATTGCAATTTTATTTTTTAAATAAAATTTTATATATTTAAGGTGTACAACATGGTAATTTGATATACAGAGTGAAATGGTTCCTACAGTCAAGCTAACATATCTTCTCACAGTTACCCTTTTTAAAAGACTCCATGCTCAGAGCCCCTGAGATCTACTCTCACTACACTTCCATCTACAGTACAGTATTATTAACTATAGTCATCATGCCATACATCACATCGCCAGACTTACTCATTCTACATAACTGCAACTTTATGCCCCGTGACCAACTTTTCCGTAGCCCCATTTTGACTTTCGGGCCTTATTCAAGTAATGCTGGGCTTGGGAAAAACTAGGCACTTCCTACAGACGGGAAGCTGAAGCTACACTCAGAAAGAGGCTATGGTGAGTCACAGTCAAGACTGAGAGGGCGGTGACAGCACTACAGATCTCAGAAGCACTTTAAAGTGCTATAAAGGACATAATTCCTCAGCATAAAGGCTCAGATATGTCATGAAATTATTATATGGGAGGTTTCCCGGAAGAGATACAGAGAAGACTTCTAAACACAAATACTCCTCAAGCCTAGGTTTATACAATCAAATTCACAACCAAGAAGAGACAAGTTGGAGCGAGGCTGTGTGACATTTGTCAAGTGTCAGTAATACACCTAAGACTTTAAAAAGATGGTAAGTAAATTCCCATGAAAAATGTGGAAATATCAAAACCTTTTATTTTCATATCTTCATACGTAACCTATATGAATATATAGCCACATTTCATAATATATAAAATAACCATACATTTCATATATAGAAATCACTCTTTGAAATACTCAGTGGTTCTTACATATTACACTAGCATTAATCAACAGTGTTTTTTTGGAAGAGATCAATAATTCCATGAGTAGGCTGACCAGACATACCATTTGAAACAGGCCTGATAACAAGGTATTGTCCCATTTCAAACGGTACATCTGGTCAGCTTACTGACACCTTGAATTTAGCCCCGTGAGACTGGGCTGACCAAATGTACCATTTGCAAAGGGACAGTACCGGTGTTTTCTGTTACATTTAAAATTGGACGTCTGGTCAGCCTGTCCATGAGAAACTTAAAAAATACTGATGCCCTTGCCCCACCCTCAGAAGCTCTAATCTAATGTTCCAGGGTGGGCTGATCCATTATAGTCTTAAAAACCACCCAGGTGATTCTAATGTACAGCCAAGGTTGAGATCCACGGTCTTGGCCAGAGACAGAGATGATAAAAAGAAACTCTGAGAGTGAAGAAAATTTGAAATGCCACACTCTCAGAATGTTCTGTCTGTCTTGAAATGGTCCTTTGGTTTTCAATATAAAATTTTAGAATCACAAAATGGCTGGGGCAACATCAAGATTTCTAGGATGTTAAGTACTTAATTCTCCAATAGGATTTGCTGTACTACCCTCATTTACCAGTACAAACCATATTACAATTCACTGTTACTATTTTTCTTTTCTCTTTTAAGCAGCTTCACTGTTGTGATAAAAATAATAATGCCTACCTTGAAATATTCAAATAGAGAAAAGCAATATGGAAAAAAAATAAATAAAATTAAAAAAAAAAACAACAACTTTTCACCACTCCAATATGATTTTTTGTTTGTTTGTTTGTGGTTGCTTCCCTGAATGGGAATTGAACCCAGGCCGCCGTGGTGAAAGCACCAAAGCCTAGCTATTACACCACCAGGGAATCCCGCCCCCATATGAATTTTTGACATATGGTAAACATCTTTCTAGAAATCTAAGCACACACACACAAATTCTACATAAGTGACACTGTATTATATAAGCTGGTATTTTTTAAAAGAAAACTTGGCACAATTATGTGGCCAAATATTTGGTCCAATAAATACAGATTTATAAAATAAATTTGAAGGGCTGTGTATTAACTATGAATTTATGTAGGTTACTTATACCATGTTCATGGATGGGAAGACTCTACATAAGATGTCAATCTGTCCCCACGTGATTACATACATTTCATACAATTCCAATAAAAATCCCAGCAGAATTCTTTTGTTGTTGATAAAGAGAAGCCGACTCAAATTTATATAGAAAGGCAAACAAACTGGAATAGCTAAAACACTTTTGAAAAAAAAAAATAAAGGAACAAACATAAGACTTAATATAAAGGTATAGTAATTAACACTGATGTGTTGGCAAAGGGATAATCACAGAGATCGATGGAAGAGAACGGAGGGTCCAGAATAGACTCACATAAGTATGCTCAAATGGTTTTTGACAAGGGTGCAAAAGCAGTTCAAGAGAGGAACAATAGTCTTTTCAGTAAGTGGTGTTGGAACAACTGAACTTAGGTAGACCGCTGTTTCCCAAAAAAAAGAATCCTGTCCTAAGCTCATGCCTCATACAAAAATTAACTTAAATTCAATTACAGATCTAGAAGTAAAATTTGAGTTTTTACTTCCAAAGAAAAAGACTGGTTGGTATTAGACCTCGTCAAAATTAAAGTTTTGTTTTATGAAACACACACACCATAAAGAGAATGAAAAAGTCAAGCTATATATCTGCATCTATTGATATGATCATGATTTTTATGTGATGTTACATTGATCAATTTGCATATGTTAAATCATCCATGCACCCTGGAATGAACCCCATTTGATCATGATATATAATCTTTTTAACGTATTGTTGTATTCGATTTGTAAGTATTTTGTTTAGTATTTTTGCATGTATATTCATCAGAGATATGGGTCTATACTTTTCTTTTTCCATGATGTCCCTACCAGGTTTTGATATCAGGGTAATGTTGGCTTCATAAAATGAGTTAAGAAGCATTGCCTCTTCTTCAAACTTTTTGCAAGAATCTGAGGAGGACAGGTATTAAATCATCTTGGAATGTTTGGTAGAATTCACTAATGAAGCCATCTGATCCTAGACTTTTGCTTTTGGGGAGGTTTCAGATGATTGTTTCAATGTCCTTACTGTTGATTGGTCTAAGAATTTGTCTATTCCTTCTAGGTTACTGCATTTGGTGGCATATACTCCTTCATAATATTCTTGTATGATCTTTTGTATTTCTGTGGTATCCATCATTAACTTCTCCTCAAGATACAACATTTAATGAAATGGGTATAGGAAGAAAGTACCTCAACATAATAAAGGCCATATACAAGAAACCCTCAGCTAACATTAATAATATTTAATGGTGCAAAAACTGAAAACTTGTCCCCTAAAATCAGGAACAAGAGAAGGATGATCCCTGTCACCATTGTTATTCAACATAGTACTGGGAGCAATCAGGCAAAAGAAAGCAATAAAAGGAATCAAAACTGGGAATAAAGAAATTAAATTGTCACTTTTTGTAGATGACATAATTCTTTATATAGAAAACCCTAAAGACTCCACAAAAAATTATTATAAACAATAAATGAATAAAGTTGCAGGATACAAAATCAATATACAAAAATCTACTGTGTTCCTATGTACTAACAATAAAACTTTAGAAAAAGAAATGTAAAAAAACCAAAAAAAATAATTCTTTTTGCAACTGCAACAAAAAGAAGAAAATACCTAGGAATAAACTTAACAGAAGATGTGAAGGAGCTATAGGCTGGAAATTCTAAGACATTATTAAAAGAAACTGAAGAAGATACAAAGAAATGGAAAAATATTCTGCGGTCATGGATTGGAAGAATCAACCAGTTAAAATGGCCATATTATCCAAAGCAATATACAGATTTAATGCGATCTCCATCAAAATCCCAATGATATTTTTTCAAGAAATGGAACACAAAATTCATCAGATTTGTATGGAATTACAAAATACCCTGAGTAGCCAATGTAATCTTACCAAAAACCAATATGGCTGAAAATATCACATTTCCTTACTTCAATCTATACTACAAAGCAACAATACTCAAAACAGCATGGTGGAATTCCCTGATGGTGTAGTTGCTTAAGGTTTTGGCGCTGGCGCTGTCAGTGCTGCGGCCTGGGTTCGATTCCCAGTCAGGGAGCTACCCACATACCAAAAAGCAAAAAAAAACCCAAACAAACAAACAAACAAAAAAAAGACACAAGCATGGTATGGGCAGAAAAATAGACATACTGACCAATGGAACAGAAATGAAAACCCACCACGGCCTGGGTTCAATTCCCACTCAGGGAACCAATCAAAAAAGAAATGAAAACCCAGAGAGAAAGCCACATATGATGGCTGTCTGAAAAACAAAAAAATCCAGCCATAAATGCCTCTATTTTTCATATTACATGGCTGGATACTTTCTGGACAGCCCTTGTATATATGGGCAGATAATTTTTGACAAAGGAGCCAAAAACATACAATGGAGAAAAGAAAGCTTCTTCAAAAAATGGTGCTAGGAAAACTAGAAAGACATGTGCAAAAGAATTAATCTGGACTGTGATCTGTCACCATACACCAAAATTAACTCAAAATGAATCAAAGACCTAAACGTAAGGCCTGAAACAATAAATTGCATAGAAGAAAGCATAAGTACTAAACTTAGGTTCAGAGAGGATTTTATGTATTTGAACTCAAGGGCAAGAGAAGTAAAAGCAAAAACAAATGAATGGGATTATATCAAACTCAAAAGCTTCTGCACAGCAAAAGAAACCACCAACAAAACAAAAAATCAACCAACCAAATGGGAGAAGATATTTGCAAACAACAACTCCGATTAGGGGCTAATATACAAAACATGTAAAGAACTCAAATAACTCAAGAACAGCAGCAAAAAAACTGAACAACCCAATCAAAGAATGGGCAGAGGACCTGAACAGATACTTCTCCCACGAAAACATACAAAGGGCCAACAGATATACAGAACAAATGCTCAACTCCACTAGCTATCAGGGAAATGCAAATCAAAATCACAAGGACATACCACCTCACACCTGTTACAATGGCTATTAAACAAGTAATAACAAGTGCTGGAGAGGTTGTGGACAAAAAGGAACCCTTGCACACTGCTGGTGGGAATGCAAACTGGTACAGCCACTACGGAAAACAGTATGGAGGGTTCTCAAAAAATTTAGAAGAGAATTACCATACAACCCAGCTATCCTTCTTCTGGGTATCTACCCCCAAAATCTGAAAACATTTATCCATCAAGATATATACACCCCTATGCTCACTGCAGCATTATTTATGGTGCCCAAGACACAGAAATAACCAAAATGTTGTTTGATAAATGACTGGATAAAGAAGGTATGGTACATATATACAATGGAATATTACTCGGCCATAAGAAAAGATGAAATACTGCCATTTGCGACAAGATGGATGGATCTTTTTTGTTGTTGTTAGACTTATTGGGGTGTCATTGATTAATAAGAATTACACAGGTTCCAGATGCACATTCTACAGTTCAACTTCTATGTGTTATATTATATTTGACACTGGGTGGTGAACACGATAGATGGATCTTGAGATTATCATGCTATGCAAAGTCAGACAGACAGAAAAAGTCAATAGCCACATGACTTCACTCATATACGAGAAATAAAACTGAAGGTAGCAAATCAACAAGATAAACAAATAAACAAAAACTCACAGGCACAGACAACAGTTAAGTGGTTACCAGAGGGTAAGGGGCAGAAGAAGAGGGTAAAGGGGTTGAATACATGGTAATGGAAGAAGTGACTCTGGGTGGTGAGTCCACACTGCAATATACAGATGACATATTATAGAAATGTACACTTAAAACCTATATAATTTTACTAACCCATGTCACCCTCAATAAATTTAATAAAAATAATTAATATTGGCAAATCACATATCCAACAAAGGACCAGCATCTAGAATATATAAAGAATTCAAAACCCAACAGTAAGAAAACAAACAATCCAAAGGACAAAGGGGGGAAAACTTGGGATACTTCACCAGGGATAGAAGGATAGCAAATAAACATGAAAAGATGTTCAATATCACTAGCCATCAAAAGACGTGCAAATTAAAACGAGGATAAAATACCACTCACACCTATTAGAATGGCTAAAATAAAAAGTACCAACAGTACCAACTGCCGGAAAAGATGTCCAGAAACTGGAACTGTCACATGCTGCTGGTGGGAATGAAAAATGGTGCCACTACTCTGAGTAGTAGTTTGACAATGTCTCAAAAGGGTAAATGCACACTCACCATACAAGTCAGCAATTCGACTGCTGGGCATTTATCCTAGAAGAGTGAAAACTTATGTGTACACAAACACTTATACATGTATGTTCAGAGCATCTGAATTCAGAGTTGCCCAAAACTGGATATAACCCAAACATCTTTCAATGGGCGAATGAATCAAACAGATACATCCATACAACAGAATAATATGCAGCAATAAAAGGAATGAACTAAGTGAAAGAAGTCAGTCGCAAAGGCTGCATACTGTATGATTCCGTTTCTATGACATTCTTGAAAGACAGAAATAGTGATGAGAACTATAGTTGCTGTAGTTAGGGACTGGAAGAAAGGTGTGAAAATAAAGGGATGGCAAGAGAGTTTTGGGGGAACAATGAAACTATTTTGTATATTGATTGTGGTAGTGGTTACATGAATCTACATATGGGCTAGAATTTATAAAATTAACAAACTCTGCTATTGATATGGGTAAGTTAAAATGGACGCACATTTGAATATAGGAAAGTTAACCTTTAAGTGACTCACTATGTAGGTCTAACTTCCAGGAAGCTGGAGTAGTGAATGACTAAGGTACTTGGACCACTGCTCGTGCTGTCGTGGTTGTCTTCGTGACTCACTGAAAGTAATGAGTTGATGCTATGACTGAGCTTTTGTTCAAAACCCTCAAAGCTAACATTTTTCTTGTAATGAAGTTCCAACAGAA
The DNA here is from genome assembly GCA_004026885.1 of Lyroderma lyra. Taxonomy (NCBI): domain Eukaryota; kingdom Metazoa; phylum Chordata; class Mammalia; order Chiroptera; family Megadermatidae; genus Lyroderma; species Lyroderma lyra. Next base: position 321,022 of record PVJL010000091.1, on the reverse strand, counting down.
ATGTTAAAATTTTTTTCTCCATTTCTCCTTTCTTTGGAGGAACTGTTCTTAGAATTTCATTTTATATTCACACAGGTCGAGTACCTACCCACTCCTAAGCAAATAAACACGCTACAAAGTTTTGTTGGGCACATCTCTGGGAAGGGCAGCATACTCAGTATGGTGGATTCCAGGTGGAAGAGAATGCCAGAAAGTATGACACTGTAAGCAAAGGTGGTACAAACCAACACATGGTAGATGAGGCTAGCCATCTGAATGAGCTCATTTTAAAAGTGTAAATTGAAAAAGTAGTACAAGGGAATTGTGGGAAGGGGGTGTGGGTGCTGGAAGTGTTCTGTATCTTGATTATGGTAGCAGTTACACAACTCTATACATTTGTCAACAGTGTACAGCAAAGAGTAAATTTTACTATATGTAAACTTTAAAGTAAATTTTCAAAATGCAACCAACACCACCCCGCAACAATGTAATATATGCTCACTGTCGAATAGCTGGACAACAAAAATAGTATGTTGTATACCATAGGCCATGCAAAATAATGGATTTTAATGTACCAGAGTGCAAAAGTTTTACTGATACAGCTTCAGATACTACATTGTAAATATCCTTTAAGAAACTAGGATGTTACAAGGTCTGACATAGCAATAGAAGAATACTGACTATAAATAGAATGCTTACAATACTCCTACCCTTTCCAACGACATACCTGTGTGAAGCCAAATTGTCTTCATTTATTTTCACCAAAAAAAAAAAAAACAAAACACTCTATCATAACAGATGAGACGCAAAAGCAGATATGAGAATCTAGCTGACTTCTAAGACAGATGTTAAGATTTGCAAAAATGTAAAACAATGCCACTGTTCTTAAATTACATTACTTTATAATATATAGTTATTTTGCATGAAAATATTTGTTAGATAGGTTTTTTACCTATAATGGGTTAATATTTTATAAATGTCTATTTTAATTAACTGTCAAGATGAGTACATATAACCCATATAAACAAACAATCTTTAATATCCTAGTAATTTAAGAGTGTACAGGGTTCCACAGACCCAAAGGTTTGAGAACCACTGTGCTCTATCGTCGGGTACCCTCATCAGCATGAGAATCCATTTTGCTGTGAAATTTTAAGCAGGTTCCCCTTTGATCTTCCTTTCCGGATCACTTCCTAAAAGGAGCAGCTCTTGAATATCACTAGATAAAAAGCTGTAGTTGAGGGAAATGATTCTCCAAAGATTACCTGTGACATCCTTCACGTGATTTCTAAATCCTTAGTATACACACAGACATTAATCCCAGGCAGTTTTGGATTTTTCCTGGCATGATTCTTGAACATTCTTTGCAGGTGGTTTGGAAACCAAAGGCCTGCTACACTAGGCTCCTGAGAGCCGGGCTGGCAAATCATTGAGGTTCCCATCAGAACAGCTTCTCAAACAGCCAAGGAGCCCCGAGTCTCTGTACAGCCTGAATGAGGCCAGGGAACTTTCAGGAAACCAGATAGATGAGGCACACCCTCCCTGAGAGGTATAATATGCTGGAGCATAGTTAAAAACAAACAAAAACCTTTGAGGGAATGCCCACATTCAGATGAGTTTTGAACCAGGACATAAAGTTATACACTACTTTTCAAAACCAAGCTAAGACCAACACATTACAAGTGGTGGTGGTGGAAGTATATGGTAAAGCCACTCCTGACTTATGCCAAGCACAAAACAGACACACACCTACCAATGAAACAATACTGGCAGTCTAATTTTTATCACTGGTATTATTTTTTGGAATCCGGGCTTTAAAATTTTTATGGTATCTCGAAAAGGCAGCTGAATGAAGTCCCTCCTATACAGAAATACGGTACATGTAACACAAGACTAGCTAGACAGGACGATCTGGAAATTCGTTATCAGCAAGTATCTGCAAAGGGCCAAATGCCACATGTGAACCATACTGTACTTTTTAGGCAAAACAAACATGAGGGAAAGCTGTAGTCTAGAGCGCTCTCTCTCCCCTCTCTCATTTACGTGTGCGGCAGAGAACCCAAAGTTCCATTTTTCTCCTTGAAGTCACAGTCAACGGTGTGAAAATCTTACTTCTGAAAGGTTAAATGAAACCTGTTCTGGTTCAGTTTCTTACTCTCCTACAAGACAGCAGTTCTAGATGACAGGAGTTAGATCTGACGGTGAGTTTTTCCTAACTACACAGGTTAGAGAAATCATATTGAAGAAAGGAATTCTGTTGTTTTGGCACGGTTCTCTGTTTTATCCCACTGGTTTTCAGATCTTTGACAACTTCTATGGCATTACCTCAGCATTTCAGAGAACCCCCAGTTTTCCTGTCAGAGGCAGCGAACCGTGTTAGAAGTGGTTGAAAGCCCTGGCTTGCCTTCCATGGCCGGACTGGTCCATTCTAGGTGGCTTTCAAGACTAAAGCCCCAGCCAGCCTTGGGGCCTGCCCTAGCTTGTAATGTCAATCCCAGAGGTCTTGTAGCATTCTATTGCAAGAGTGACCATAGTGAGGATGGCGAGCAACTTTACTCCATAAATGGTGTATTACCATATGTGATGTGCAGAAATCTTGACTAGGGTCCTCAAGTATGGTCACAGTCCCGATGTGACCTGGGAGAGTTGCTTGATAGCACCAACCTCTCGGAATATCATGAACTCGTTCAATAACTTTTTCCTGAGCACTTACAGGTTAGGCACAACACTGGGCGCTGGCCTTGACCGAGTTACAGCCTAGCGTCCTTTCCGTGCTTATAGTCACTACCCACACGCTGGCCTCACCAGTGTCCTTTCCTAAGGCTGACTATGAGAACTGATTCACCAACACTGCAAAGGAAAGCCCCGCATTGCAAGACTGCAGGAAGGGCCACAAGGAAGCACAGCGCGGTGTGGCATCGTTCTGACGGGACTGGACAGGGAAAGCAGCAAGAGGCCAAATGCTCCTGGATGGACACCTCGGAAAGAATGGGGCAGCAAGGTCGGAATCTCTGAGGCTTCTGAGCACAGAAAAGAACACAGCTGAGTCATGTTCATCTACTGCTATACCACAACGGAATAACGGGCGTTAACAATGAGGGCTCTCTATGCACTAAGCACTTTAAATACATCATCCCACACAGTTCTCCTTTCGCCCTTATTTGGCAGGTCATTTCACAGGCTATGAACCTGTGGCTTGGAGAAGTTCAGGAACTAGCCTAAGTTACAGAACTGGTAAGTGACCCGACAAGAACTCTGACCTTGAGGTTTGAGTATAAAACCTCGCTGTCTATCATAAGGCTAGCTAGCGGCTGGTCTGTACACTGCTATCACTTAAGGCTAAGCTTTCAGATCGTAAGGAAAGGACAGGCAAGGGCCACAGCTATAAATGCCTCCACTGCTGACCAACACACTCAGGAGGGTGAACATGTATATGTGGGGAATGACATGGGCCAAACTCAGTTCTCAGATGTAGCTCTGGGGTCAGTCCCCAACAGCCAGCACTGTTCCCTACGGTTAGGGCCCTCAGAATGTGGAGTACACCCCCTAGTAGTTCCCCGCAATCATGCTTTAATTCTGAGCCTCCCCAAACAGTCCATGCAAATAAGGTTTAAGATTAAATGAAATCAAAGATAAAGAGGTGTGATAAATACAGAGGACAAGGAAATGTTGGTTATTACACAAAGGATAAAAGTCAGGTGGGAAATGAGGCTGTATCTGATCCAAATTGCTCAGCAGAACCCCTTTATGACAGCTAAGATGCATACCATGACAAGCTGCCTGCGTAGAGTACGTGGCTGGTATGTCTTCGGGTACTGGACTTGACCTGTTATGCACTTACACTTGTTCAATAAGAAATTTACTTACAATAAGATTCTCCTCTAGTCATCACCAGATGATCCCTTGTTTCTTAGTTTTTCCGTAAGAACACCATGGCATAACACCCTTATACCTAACTCACAATCATCTCACTTGATATTCATACCTAAGAAAAATTAGCCAATTCAGTAACGAAAAACATACCAATCCTCCATCCATGGGCCCTGGTGTTAGAGAGTTCTCCATTTTAAAAACGCAATTGGTGTCCATGGTGTTCATTTCTGCTTAGCTTAAATGGTGTGAAGCAAAAAGAAATACTTCACATTCTTTTGTTTTGTTTTAATAAGATTTAGGATTTCTACAGATTCCTAAAGAAATGATCCTCCTGCAAGCACAGTTGGGCAGCATGGATTACGCTGCCTGTGACGCTAAATGGGTGGGATGGATATCTATTGCTTCTTTGCATGCCTTTTGTACCACTTATAATTATGCTGTTAAGAGTCTTTACAAAAAAGAAACCCAATTTATCCTTTTCAAATGTTCTAAATATAAACGCAGAGGGAAGGAGATAAACAATAATTCTAATAGTGCTTAGAGTTTAAGCTATTTTGAACTAATGTACCTGTGAGACTAATGCATATTGCAACCTATCACCTAAAAACTATCAGCCCGTATCACCACAGGTAAGAAATGAGAAATTTTGAGGGTTATTGAACACCAAATATTCGCAGCAGAACGGAAAACAGTTACTGAACATCAGTGCATGGCTCCAAAACCCATGCAATGGGTTTTGTACTCAAATACCAAAATTCACCTACACAGTAATAGCTCTGATACGCTGCACTGCTATACTGAAAAAGTGAAAAGCAATGGCAATGCAAGTAGCCCTGTTAGGGAGGGTGGGTGGGGGGCAATGGGGTAGAAGGCTGCTTCACCTCTAATCTAACCAGATTTAACTATTAAATGAGTTCTGTGCATTCCTAAAGAAATGATCGTCAGTCACCTCTGGGCGCCACGGATTGTGCTGACTGTGATGTGGAAAGGGGCTGTTATTTTGGTGAAGCGAATATTTTCAGCAATATTCCACCCTGCCCTCTGTGCCCTCTTAGGAAAAGGTGGCTCCAATTCAGTTTCTGTCTTAACTATAGTATGCTGGGTGGTAATTAATTTTGTCTTTGCGGAAGGCATATCCATTCCAAAATTACCCAGCATTTTTTTGTTTTTACAATGAAGAGAAAACAAGTTTCACACGGAGTCTTCATACATTGCAAAAAATTTCCACTCCATTTCCTGGATGGATGCCATCTTCCAGCTGTGGGTCAGCATCATTGGTCAAAAGCGTTAAGAAACATCTCTGCATCATGAGGCAACTGACACTGTACAGTGCATTAGTTTTGGAATTGCTCATAGAAGTGGACCCAAAAAAGGTTTTTCTTAAAAATGTGGCTTATGTCACAATTACTAAGAAGGCTGTCTAGAAAATATCCAGCCGTGTAATATGAAAAATAGAGGCATTTATGGCTGGATTTTTTTCTGACAGCCCTCATATACTAAAAAGTAAAAGAAAAAAAAATACAGGAAGGCAGCAAGAGAGGGACAATAGCTAGGCATCCACTTTCTTTGCTACTTTATATCGTTAGAGATCGACTCTTAAATCAGGAAAATGAGAGAATGTTCATGTAGGATGTGATTTTGCATCATGATAAAAATATTCCTGATACCCAATTGGAGGAGAAAATAAATTAAGGTTATAAAGTTGGAGAAAGGCATATATTGTAATCAACAGTAATCAGTGATGTAAAAATATGGAAGACAGAGTGACAAAGGGCTTTATTTGTCAATGCTTTCATGACCTTAAAATCCTGTGAAATTCCATGTTAGCTGGAGAAATTTGTATACCATTAGTAAACCTTCTGCCCCTATGACAGTAATATGAAAAATGAATTCAAAGAAAAACCAATGAAGTATAACCTTCATTTGTTGGTTCCTTTGCTTACTACGTATTACTAAATGTTGAAATGCACAGATCACAGATGAGAGACACTGAAGAAAGAGCCCCTGTCCTCAGAAAGCTTACTTCAGAAAAATTCTCAGACTGTGAAACCAATGCAAATTTCCAAGGAATCCACCACCAATTTCTAGTCCTAGCAAGTCATCAGTGGTCATCACATGCATGGCACTGCCTCGCTGTTCTCTGTTAATTTTTCTAGATGGAGGGCCAGCTCTACGTTTAAAAACCACAGTGAAGTTGTTCTAAGTAATGCTCCTTTCCAACTAGCTAGAAACAGTGCAAGGCTGGTGAGGAATATATTTTGTCCTGTACAAACACTCGAAAACCTGCATAAGCCATCTATGAGATTTAGGCACTTATTTTAGTTGACTATCCACCTTTAGAAACAGATGGCTCTTTAAGTATTGTATCGAGGGTTTAATGTATATTATAACCAATGGTACTTGACATGAAAGTAAATGACCCACTACCCCCCTTCCCAGGTACTGAGAGGGGTCAGATTTCCCCTTTATGAGCCACTCTTTGGGGTAGGCAGCATCCCCATCTCAGACTCTCTTCCTCGCCTGGTTGAGGGGAACACTTCAAAAATGAACCAGCTAAACAAACTTCCCAGCAGCACTTGACAGAGCTACACCTATTCTTCCCATTTCCAAAGCGGTGGAGAATTAATTACCAGTTCTATGGATCTATTGTAAGTATAATAGACTAAAGAGCTATCACAGACACATTTATTGTAAAAGCACAATCCCAAGAGTGTCTAGTGGAGGGCCAAAACGATTAACACAAATGCTTTGTCAGATCAAAGATAAAACCTGCACCGCCCAATTGAGGAATGAATTAGAACAGTGGGTTATCTTTCAAATTAACCAGGGCAGTTAGTGAGGAAAATTTCATGAAAGTGTAATTCTTAGCCTTTGTGAATCCACACAGCAGGCATTCTGCCAGCTGACAAGATGATGAAATTTTCATGCTTAAAAAAAGCCCTCTTCATTTCCCAATTTAGATTAGCTAGTGTTTCTCTCCCTTTGTGTGTGTGTGTGTGTGTGTGTGTGTATTTGCTCTTCTGGAGCAGAATTTAAGGAGAGGGGGGACACCTATCAATTTTTCACTGTAAAATGGAGTATTTCAAAAACATCCCTAAAAGCTTGGAGATAGAGTCTTCAAACTGGCTTTTTATGATTTTCAAAATAATAATAATAATAATAGTAACAGTTCAATTTTAACTTTGTATAGAGGAACCAACGAGGACCAGGGCACAACTTTGATTTAGAGCTTTTTGTGCTATCTCAAGGTCTTTCAATGCTTCACCAAATCTTGGGATAAAGCACTAAAGTTGCTATCTTCTAAAGAAATTAATATATTACTGAAAACTCCTGCTTGGTGCTTCTGGTATGTCTATGTACATTGAAGCTTAACCATGCTGGGCTAAGCTTCTGAGATACAATCAGAATTCGAGGGATACAATCATTGCTATACAGTGAGAGAGAAAAAAGCATTTCCTCTCCCATCAAAAGAGCCAGTATTAAAATATTGTATGACAGTCTCAGATACAGAAAATTGTTTTCGGGGGGGGGGGGGGGGGTAGTTCCCCGGCTGGGAATCGAACCCAGGACACAGCGTTGAGAGCGCCGAAGCCTAGCCACTATACCACCAGGGAAGCCCCTATAGCAAATCTTTAATGTTTGTTATATCACAATTACTCAGTCAGTACTATTTATTCACGGCAGGAAATAAAAGAATATGTATGTGATATTATTTTTTGAAAAGAAAAGTGATCTACGAGTATACCGTTACTGTAAACTTTTGTCCCTTTGCTCCTGACAATCTGATTTTTGGCAATCTAGAATTATGTTCCTTGGCAGGTTACAATGTCTGGTCAAGTACCATATATACTCTTCCACTGTCTTCCTAAAGCCACTTCTTTACAGGGGAACCTTCTTTTCTCTATGTGGGTTGTACTTTCTCTGCAGTGATTCTAAAACTAAAATGAAAACAAAAATTCAGACCGTTGCTCTCAGTTTACTAACAACTTTTATATCCACTGGGCAGTCTTTTTTAACTTGTAAAGTAGGAGGAAACCCCTTTGGTTATTAGCTTCAGAGAACAGTCAATCTCAGTACAGGTGCACCTTGGCGATGTTGTGGGTTCAGCTCCAGACCACTACAATAAAGCGAGTATCGCGATAAAATGAGTTGTAACCTTTTTGCTGGTGGAAGGTCATGCCTTCTATTTGTAAACAACACAACATCTGTGAAGCCTAGTAAGGTGAAACCCAATGAGGCATGCCTGCACTTAGTACAAATAGCCTTATCTCCAGTCCACTTGGTGCCTTAATCCCCAGCTGGACTACCATGACTATGGTACAGCACGCTGAACTAACCGTGGTCTCTATGACTTGAGGAACGAAAAAAACAAAGAAACTCAACACCATGTCCCTCTACCTGCAAGAGTTCATTTTAGTGTGGAGTGAAAAGGAAAGAGAACAGTCCACCAATGAAGTAGAACCTACAGGTGCAAAGGAGCTTTCTGTATAAAAGCTCTGCTCTTGAGACTGTATGAAACACTTGTTCAGCAAAGGCCCATGAGAAGAACGAATAATGGATTTTTCTCCCATGTAATCTCATGTAACTAAGATCAGAAAGTAGAGAAATAGGTCCCTACTACTGAAAGCAGTCATATCAATCTTCAATTTTAACAGTGACATTTGGGTATTTTAATTAGAAATCCCTTAGGAAAGTCAATCAAGTGGGCAGTAACTACATGAGATCTGGTATTTGTGGTTAGTGGCATGGCATATCCAGGTCCAGAAAATGAGGTTATTTAGCTTGAAAAACACTCATATAACCACCACCATGACACACACACACAATTAGGTTAGAAATGCATCTTTCAGTTAGGGCATATGTCTAACTATACAGATCGTTTTTCTGCCTAGTCCCAACGTAGTCAAAACAGATTGTCTCTTCTTATGCAAGGAAATAGATGAGTTCCTTCTAGTATTAACATTTCCATGGTGAAGATTTTGATAGACTAAACACACAAAGAAAACTCGGAATTCCTCCCAAGAGCCAAGAATCATGGTCTGCTCAATGAGGTCTGTAAATGAGGAGCTTAATAGTTTTGATTTGGGCTCTTCATGCTAAATAAAGGCCTAACATTTCATGTGCCGAACAATTCATGTACTGCGCAATGTGAACCCACAGATAACCTTTATTCCCATCCAACTGTTCATTAAGTACAGCACAGCATTATTCACTAAAATGTTTCAGATTTCCCAAAATGTAGTCATAATATTATTTTAAAAATATTTCCAGACAAACCTACTTGGTTTTTCTTTTGACAAATACAAATTATTATACTCCAAAATCACAATGCTGTAACTGTTTTCACTTTTCATCCTAATGATCTAATACTCAGTTTTCATTTAATTGAGATCCATTTTAAAGAAGAAAATGCTGTTATATGCTGACTAACATAAAAGTAGAAATTATAGAAAGATATTGATCAAAGTCATGGGTCTTACCTAATAGAACCTGAGCGTTGTTGGAAATGCGTAGCCAATGTGGCTTCTTAATTAAGTTACAGTGAACTTTCAAGTAAGAGAAATTTTCCATAGATTACAAACAACATAACAAAACTGTAAGAAAAATAAAATTGGAACTGTGGAGTTTTATATTTTAATTTTTGAAAAGAAAATACTCATTTCTATGAAATGTGTTAAAAACAAAACAAAAACTTTGAAAAAGGCCTTCTAACAAAAACAGCTCACTCACTGTTCTGGCATTTCTACTGTATAGTTTTAAAATTATACATTCTCTTTAAAATGCAAGACAAACTGCATTTAAATTTAAAAGATGCTTAGTTTTGTTTCCTCGGACCACTAAGCTATGAAATGGTTTCGATTACCACATAAACACCAAGTCTTAGCTAGTGGGCAGTTTATTAAAATCACCACATGTGGTATTATGGCTCTACTTGCTAAAGATAAACAATACTGATTCTCTCTCCTCTGTCTAAACATCTGAGTGATCATTTCATTTACTCCTATTCAGGTAACAATAAACATTTTCAGACTATATTTTCAATTTCCTTAAAAAGCAAAATTTTCACTAAACATTCCTAGGTTAATGAAAGAGACATAATGCCCAGTAGAAAATCAAATCCTTTTCTTCCCAAGTCTTTTCAAGATTTTTCAGTTTCATGTAAAAACCAGTAATACAAAACCACATTGTTTTATTTTAAAACAAGTACCAAACCCAAATAAGTTGTGCATGTAAGAAACTAGTTACAGATACTTACTTCGTAGTATTTTTTAATGCAACGTCTAATGTCCAAGATCAATTTGTTGCTCATCTGAACCATAAAGTTCAGAGGTGAAGCCTTGCAGTCGATGTTACTGCAACGATACAAGCTAAGCTCCACATCACTGCCCTACAGAAGTCAAGACAGAGAAGTATGCAAAAGGTTATTAAAGGGTTCTTGTGCTTAAAAATTTGCATGTTGTCCTGGTGTACAATAGTCTTAATTCATTTTATTGGTGAGTTTTTAATCCTATTTTCTCAACTGCTTTCCTCCCAAATGATCCCCTTAGTCACACATACATTCCTCTCTTTTGCCACCATCATAATGCAGTACGAAGTCAAAGGAAAAACCCTAAAATCATTTTTTTTAAATAATCAATACCTGACAGACTCTATGGACAAATGAATTTTCCTGGTTAAAATACCAGTGAAGTCACATTACTGGAAATAAACATCCTTTTTAGACACATTAATCAAAAATTTAAATTTGCAATTATTCATTCCTAAGTTGGATAAAGCAAGAAACGCTAAATGACATCAGTTTGCTTTCATATTGTCAATTTTAAGAAGAAAGCCTAAAAATTAAGTGTTACAACACAAAGCAATCACTTATTGTCAGCTTAGCAGATCTAAAATTTCTACCCCCACCCCACTCCCCATGAACTGTATTTGGGGGAAGGGAGGCAGGACGAGTAGAAATTTGAAAGAATTACTAGTAGTTAGAGAAAATGTCTTGTTTTGTTTTGTTTTAAGCAAAGACAAAGCAAATATAATATACAGGAAAACTGTTGGGGTTTCTGGAGCATTTGTTTTCCTTCCTGATACTTAAACATCTTGGTTTCCTGCTCCAATCTGGTACATAACCCTACCCACCACGCTAAGAAATTCCAGGTGGAAGAGATTTCAGAGCTTGACATCAGTTCTTCCACAGTTAGCCCATCTGCAAGTCGTCAAGCATCCATGCAATTAACTATCTTATTTACAGCTGTAATGAAGCAAAACTCAAGGATTTTAAGCAAGTATTGCTGATCTGTGTCTGCCTCTTCCTTGCACTTGCCTCTAAAGACTGCTTTGTTTTGATTCAAAAAAATGCAAAACATCTGCTGTTTGTCCAAATTAACTTAAAATAATTACTTTTAATTTAGATAAAAGACGTATTTTCTTTCAGTTTCAAGGTTTTACGGTTCTGCTGCCTACTCATTCGCCAATGGCTAGTCCATGTGTAACACTGCAGTGAAATCAAGTCAACTGGCCAGGTTTCAAGTTCTGTTCCAAGGTCAATAATACATTTTTTGGCAGTACTTCTTGAAAGGAATGTCTTCCTGTGATTTTTTTAATGTCTGACATGAAAAGACAGCAGAAAAGATAATCAGAGTACCTTTGTCAAAAAGGAGGCAAGTGGGATGTGTAATGTTAAACAAAAACTTTTCAAAAATACTTAATTCCCATTAACTCGATTTAAGATAAAGAAAAATATTGTTTTAAGTCTTAATAAATTGGCTTGGGAGGAGGGAAATGCAGGTTACTAATTAAAGAATTACAATTGAAAATACTTTAAGATAATTTAGATATTTTAAGAGATTCCACTTAAAAACCAAGGCCAAGCACTTTAGGAAAGCCAAAAACAATATTCAAAGCACATCCTATTACAAGTTGTCAAGCAGAAATAAAGTAAGCGGTGAAGGCAGAATTCACAGGATGCTAAAATTCATTAAACACATAAAAGTAATGTGTGTGGTTGTTTTTTCTTTTTATACATATGGTGGGGAGGAAAGGCCTTTGTACTACTTCACTTACAAAATGGAACAAGCAAATAAAAAGAAACAACTAACCGAACCCTCGAAGACACCATCGTAAATATTCTCAGTTCCACACACAGGACATGGACATTTGAATCTGTCACAGTCCCTGTATTTCTCTTCATCCGTGAGCTGTGTGAGGCCAAGGAGAGCATCATTCTCTTCTTCTTTATGATAATGATGAACTCTAAATTGGGTGGGGTCGAGTCCTATTAATGTAAAAGAAAAAAAAAATTCAGAAAGGTACAATTATTTGAATTCCCTTATACCCAAACAATACTTCAAAGAAGAAAACTCACAAAAGAATGATTTTAAATTAACTCACACACACAACCATTTGAACTCAAGATAGAGGTTCATGTCACATGGACAAATGCTTCACTTCTTCTAAGAGATTATAAATAAAACATGTAAATGGCATTAAAACAATGCAGAAATATGCCAGTGGACATTTCGGTTTGGAAACAACTAACTTCTAATGGGTGGATTTATTATTTTCTTAAAGTTAAAGCAAAAATTTCAAATAAATATGGATTGTTAAAATCTCTTCAAATCAAAGTATCACCATTAAAACTGAAACTAGAGAATAAAAATCCCTTTAAAAAAATAACAAAAACAAGTTCACTGCTATAAGAACTACTTCAAGTGCAGACACAACTGCTAACTCTGATTTTAATGCACTGGTTGATTCCATCTTGACTCAGTAGTTAACAGTGTGTAGGTTGCAATCTAATTCAGCGGTTAAAATTCAGCAACAGCATCAAAGACCAAAGGCAGCATGGTGTGTTAGTGTTCTGAATTGAGAAATTTAAAATATGTGCAAAACACCCCCACAAATCTACAGATCTTATAGGGCAAGATGTCCCAGACAATTCTGAAACCAAATATACCTTCCTCATTTCAACAAAATGACATGAGAAATCAAGTGATGCATAGTTTATGCTATCTTGTTTTTCTAAATTACTTGCGAAAAGAAACAGTGTAAGGCCCACCAATTTAACTGACCGTTGGTCAAAGCGTTATCTGTCAAAATGTACTATTCAAATTACACTTAAAGGTAATTATTCCACATTGTATCTTACAATATTTTTTTGAAAGCATCCCTTAGCAATCCCTAAGAATTCTAGGCTGATTAGAAGTCTAAGGAAAGCTACCATATTTATTTTAATACAAAGGCAAGTAAGTAATACAGATGGGGCAGAAATAATGTCCTTTTTCAAGTAGTTAAAACATTGTTATGTTACAGAATTACATGCTTATGATTTTGTAATGAAAGATTTGGTGTAGATTACCAGCTCATAAAAAAAAGGTGTTACTTCTGCTGGCCCTGTATAAAACAGTAACTGAGCAAAACATTCAAATACCAAAACTATCTAAAACTTGTTTTGACTCTATCAACAGCTACATAGAGGTAGATAATCTAACAGATGTATTCTTAACTCAGTGGCAAGACTTTAAATCCTATCGGGTCAATTTTTAAGTGACTGCTAGTAATTATAAAAGATTAAGGCTGCCTCTGACACAGTGGAAACGTGTTGAACAAAGAATAAGACTGAGACTCTATCTTAGTTTGCTCACCTGTATAATGGACATAATACCACTGATCAGGCATTTTTGAAGTTTAAATTAGACATTAGGGGACAAACTGTTTTCAGTGGTGCCTATCATATGGTAAACGCTCAATAAATGTCATATGAATGAAAAAATAAAATAGTGGATGAACATCATTTAATCCAGACAATAGTCATTCAAGATTATACATTTGGAAAAATACGCAAAACACATGTTCATGCTGCATAGCAAGTTAATAGCTGCTTTTTGTAGGGATTAATCAAAATGAGCATTTCCTAACATGATGGTGTGTATAATAAAAACAAAAAATACACATTCAAAACAGCTTGAAAAACTGTTCTTGGTTAGCAACATAAATTACTGTAACACAGGACACTTGGCCCCAAGAGTCAATACATTTTTATTTTACCAGTTACCTATCCCCTAAGAGAAACAGCAAATTACCTAAGTGTGTAGGAATATAGACCCTCTCACTTAAAAGACAAGGAGGGGCAGAGGAATTGCGTGAGACCATGCCTGTGGAGGAGGCCATTTCTTCTCTGCAGAGAAGGCTAACTGTTGCAAACTTAAACTCTAGTTGTGACTCCAACTGTATTCACATCCTGTATTGCTTTATGTGAGACTGAGAAAGCAGCTTCACCTCTTTTCTGATGGCATCGTTATTCATCAATTTCCCAGACTATTACTATTCCAAAAGTAAGAAAAAAGAAAAATAATAAGGAAGGTTTTTCTAAAAGGCAAGATTCTTTCACAACCCAAAAAACAAGGAACAAACCAATGTGGGCTTTGCAGATGTACAAAACTGACAGGGAAGCAACAAAAGACCTTGCTAGATCTCCCCACCAGCCATGGCCGGCCCTCTTAGTGGACTTCAGCCCCAGGGAGTTGGGTGGGTGGAGGCTGCCTGCTGAGTAAGCCAAAACTGGGTATGGCCTGCCTCGCTACTTAGGGAGAAAAAGCCTAACAAGTGACCAAATGTTAAGAAAAAATATCAGGCCTTATGAAACATCTACTTGAAATGTCCATTTCCACAAACGATCCTTGATCTGCCCATGGAAAAGAACAAAGCCAACTAGACTCGCTAATTCAGATTTATTCCCAAGCTGAATTCCTTCGAGAGAAGAAGGGCCTTCCACATCTCAGCACTTTTGGTCATAAGTCAATCTTAAATTTCTGAAACATAAAGGGAGAAAAAACACTGTACTCACTTCAAAATATAATGATCCTTGTATAAGTTACTTGGATACAAAAATGTCATAATTGTCCTTGGGAGGACAATTATAAGTTCAACAGGTAAATCACAGAAGGCTAAATTAAATCTTTTTAAGAAAACATAGAATGTCATGTTTAAAAAAAAAAAAAAAAAAAAAAGGATCATCACTGCCAGAATCTTATTTTTGTAAAGGTCAAAATCCTGGCTTAAACAAGCCCCCAGCTTATTCAATATATAAATTAATGTTTCCAAATCCTCATGAAATTGGCAATAAGCAGCTTATTTCAAAGTTTCGGGAGACTTAAAAGTTTTCTTGCTTATATGTAACTGATTAAGGCCGCCGTGAAACAACAGGAAAAAAAGTATCTGGTGCTGCCACCTAGAGGTAGAGTCTGAATTTTTACATGTGCGAAACAGCGGTTTAACCTAAAACGCCACTAACCATTGTCTCTCCAAAACCAAACACTTTTGTCAGAAATGACATTAAAGCAAAATCTGTATAATCACAGTCGGTATCTATGCCTATACATTTTGTAATCAATACTAAACTGCTCATCATACAGTAAGTAATCCTATAATCTTTGAGCAAGAGATGCCTGATTTCCAAATTCCTTACAGCTGCTACAGGAGAACTTTCTCTGAACAAGTGGCTTAAAGAAATAAAACTTTATGCCCCATTTGAGAAAAGGAACTTCCACTGCTACTAGACTAGCTTCCGACAGATGACTTCGATCATCTCAGGCACAGAATACAAGAAGGAACAGACTGCTTCAGCTTGGCACCAGGTTCTACATGGGAACAGCCCTGTGCCTTTCCCCACAATAAGATGAATCGACGCAGGCTTGAATTCAATCCTATGACTTGTAGTGAACTGGTCACACCATTTTTTTTTTCTTGGTCTATGGGGGAGGGGGGGCAGCAGGGGCAATGAAATAAAATTAAAATACTGTCATTTATATTTAGAAATTTTAAAGGATCTCACATTATTTTGGGAACAGGATCAAAGCTCTCATGTTTCAACAAGTATTTATAGAAAGTAACATCACAGGCATTGGGGTGGAAGAATTCAGCAGTGCTATGTTTTACTCAAGATCACCATATTCTTATCACACACACCACCAATGTGATATTGAGCACAAAATTACCTTTCCTACTACTAAACTTTCTAACCCAGTGGTGTCCAACCTTTTGGCTTCCTTGGGCCACGTTGGAACAAGAATGGTCTCAGACCACATATAAAATACACTAATGTTAATGACAGCAATGAGCTGAAAAAATGGTCACACAAAACATCTCATAATGTTTTAAGAATTTATGTTGGGCCGCCTTCAAAGCTGTCCTGGGCCACAGGTTGGACATGCCTGTTCTAACCATTGTAAACTACCTGTTCTCACTCCCAAGGAATACTTACACTGTTTAAAACTCAAGTCCTAAACACAGCTGAAAGAGAGGCTAATACATTTGACCAAACCATTTTTTTCCTCTGAAAGACAAGGTCTCTATTAGTGCAACTGCAAATAACTACATTAAACCCAACTACATATATGCTCACACAAAGGGGGAAGACGGGGGAAATCCACATCAACAAAACTCCAAGTGAGTAACTGGTATTCCCAAGCAGTTGTTTCTAGTATGACTCACTTCAACTACTAGGGATGTCCATCAACATAAGAATGAATGACCTGATATAATCTCCCATGGAACACTACTCAGCAACGAAAAAGAATGGATGTGGATAGATGCAAAAGATGGATGAATCTCAAAAACATGCTAGGTGAAAAAAGCTGAACACAAAAAGTATATGCCATAGGAAATCATTTATATAAAATTCTAGAACAGGCAAAAGTCACCTATGGTCATAGAAATCAGATGAGTGGTTACTTTTTTGAGGAGGAGGTACTGGCTAGGCAGAGGTACAAGGGAACCCCAGGTGATGAAAATGTTCTGTATCTTCATAAACTGATGGTATGATGCTCTTAAGATTGTAGCATTTCATGACATGTAAATAATACTTGGGGGGAAAAAAGCACATACAAGGGATGTCTGGAAATAATCCAGCCATAAATGCCTCTGTTTTTCTATTACGTGGCTGGATACTTTCCGGACAGACCTCATATATTTCCAAAGTATTCATTTAGAATACATAAGAATGTCTGTAAGTCAATAAGAAAAAAGATAACCCAACGGGAAAGGAGAAAAAGACTTCAACAGGCACCTCCCAACAGGATATATTCAAATGGCCAATAAGCATGTGAACAGTTGCTCAACATTGTCAGCCATCAAAGAAATGCAAATTGAAACCACAACATCATGCCACCACAGAAGATGAAGAAGAAAGAAAACACCAAGTGTTGGTAAGATCATGGAGCACTCATACACTACTACTAGGGAGGTGTAAATTAGTAGAACCACATGTATGTCCCCTATGACCTAGCAATTCTCCTCCTAAGTATATACCCAACAGAAATACATGCAATTATTCCACAGAAGTCATGTGCAAAAAAGCACCACTACTCATAATTGCCCAAATGAGGGAAAAACTCCTAGGTGAGAAAAGCCATACAGTGTGGTATATTCAAACAATGAAGGATACTACAACCACACAGACTAGTCTCACAAACATACTGAATGAAAGTAGCCAGACACAAGGAATAAAGACACAACCTGTATAGCATCCAAAAATAAGAAAACCTCATCTCTGATGTCAGAAGTCATGACAGTAATTTTCTGGCGTGGACAAAGTGAATGCTAAATATTTATGATACACCTATGAGTTTGAAAATGTGTTAGATTCCAACCAGACATTATGTACGTCCTCACAGATCTACACACCATCAAAAAGGAAGTAATATTTGCAAAAACGAAAACTGAACCAAAATATGGGCAACTCTTTAGAGCTAACAACCACTTTCTAGGAAATACGGGGAAGAGAGGGACATGTTAAAGGATACCGCTGGGATATAATCAGCGAAGTCCAGAATAAGGGGAATTCTGTAGGGCAAAAAAAACCAGTATCCTTAACAAGTAAGTCAGAGGATGAAAGAAAAAAAAAAAAAAAAAAGATACAGGAGATGAGATGAACTCTCACATGGACCCTGACTGGATTCAAATTCAAACAAAGAGCTCTTTTTAAGAAGTACAATCATAATATGATGAGGGAAACATGAACACTTACTGGATATTTGACAAAATGAAGGAATTGTAGGTTTTTTCCTAGTGCTGATAATATTGTAGCTATGTTGAAAAGGGGGAAACCTTGTCTTTTAGAAATGCAAAATGAAATATTTACAGATGAAATGTACGATCTCTATGATACACTCCAAAAGAATCAGTAAGTGGAAAAACAGGTGCCAGTGTTGCAGATTGCTAAAGGTGGGTGTCGGGCACATGGAGCTCCTTAAGCAATTCTCTCTACTATTGTACATGTTTAGAATTTGCCATAATAAAACATTTTAAAATACTGCAGTTCCAACTTAAACAACTGACTGTACACGTGGCAGACAATTCAAACTGCCTTTCGCACCAACCATAAACCTCTCTGTAAGACAAATGAAAAATTTCTGAGTGTTTTAAAAGAGAAATATAACCCAAACTTTTGGGTTAAATAAACTCCAAAGATTTTTATTGTCCTACAGGAAATAACTCCCAAAATCTTGGCAGAAAACAAAATCCTGATGGGCAGTACTTTCATGACTGTTTTTAATACCCTTGATGAGAGCTCTGAATGTGAACTTGACCTCAGTGATGCATGTCATCCTGGACAGGAAAAAACTTTAGAAGTGTCTTCTTTCCTATTTTTAAATCTGAGAAAAGATAGTAACTTTCTCTTGAAAAAAACCTGGAAAATAAATACACCAACAATTGCTTCTCTTACAACAAAGCCCTCTCCTCTCCAGATATGCTGTAAGTATGAGGGGAAACAGCCAGGCTGGTGGTCGTTAATAGATACCCACCTTTCTAGAAGTGACTTAGTAAGAGCTTAACCATTTTTCTTTCTTCTGATTTTGTAAAAACCACCTTACTTTTATTAATAAAAATATTAACATTTTTCAACAATGAAAGAAGCTGTAATTCACCACCTTCACCCTTTCCTGTCTTATTCGTACACACACGAGGTCAGACAATGAATTTTGCGAACTCTTCCTAGAAAAAGTGCTACATACCTCACTGCTGACTATCACTATGGTCCCCTTCGAAGTACTTCCCTTGGGAAGCTGTGCACCGTCGCCAGAGCCGGGTCCCCACTTCAAAGCAATTTTGCAATGCTTTTTCTGGAATGGCCAGCAAAGCTGGGGTCGTCCCCAAAATCTGACAATTAAGATTGAACTTGTCACCATGCGCTTACGTTGGCAGCACTGTACAAACAACTCAGTAAGGTGTCATAACCTTGGCAAGGTCTGATGGCCATTTCAGAAAAAGAGCTCCACAACTGCTTTGAAGGTTGGACCAGGCGCTGACATTGGTGCGTAGTTTCCCAAGGGGAGTGCTTCGAAGGTGGCTGTAGTGATATTCAGCAATGAGGTATGCAGCACTTATCCTAGAATGAGTATGTGAACTTAATTGTCCAACCCCATATATTTAATATCATTTAAGTATCTATGCAGAGTGCTATATTCATTTGTTTTCATTTATTCGTCTTACCCATTTTCCTACTGGCTACATAATCTGTGTCATTTTGGTGTAGTTAATTAAAATAATATATCTTTTTAAAAACTGATCTATAGTTAATAATATGGTATTGTATACTTGAAAGTTGCTGAGATTTGATCTTAAGCATTCTCACCACAAAAGAAGAGTTAATTATACTAACGATGTGAGGTGAAGGATGTTAATCATCTTGACCTTGATAATCATTCTACAATGTGTATGTATATCAAATCATCACGCTATACACTTTGTTTATACAATTATATTTGTCACTTATTCCTCAATAAAGTTAAAATTTTTTAAAATTCTTCTAACTGAAATAATTCAAGAAATTCCCATTTTCCTTTGGAAACACCACGTGTTACAAAGCCAGAGTTAGGAATGACTAGCCCACGTGATTATTCTCATGACGCTCTGCTCTAATTTGGTTCCAAGTTGTCAGTTCTCAGAGGTATCTGCTTGAGTTAGGTGAGAAGTGCTACTGGGGGTCCTCAGCGTTGTGGGCTAGTGGGACAGAAACAAACACCGTGTGCCCCCCTTACAGGGACCAAGGCGCAAAGCTTTCAAGAGGCTTTCTGTGAATTCCCACATGTGCCACGGTGGGTGGCTGAGAGGGCATGGATTACTGCCATGAAGGTGAGGGCGGTGGGTGCCTTTCATCAATGAGCTGGAGGAACTGGGGAGAAGTGGGGACAGGCAGCCATTCCCGACTCCGCACTGGCCTCTCCACAGCACGTTCCCACAATGCCTCAAAGGCCTCCACTTCCATATGCTCCTCTCTGGTGGTCCTGGATAAATGTGGACTTCCCCTGAACATTAAAAATCCGTTACTTTACCTCTTTCAGGACACACATTGTGGTGTCCACTAGACCTCCCTGCAACAGTGAAATAGAGTAAGTGTACTGAGCTCTGCGTGAGTAAAGGAGCTGTGGTTAACTCATCTCTGTATCCCTCACAGCACCCGTTAAGGTGCTGAGCCCGACAGGTCAACATCAACTCATTAAACAGAGTCTGCTGGAAGCATAAGCCACCTGATGAGCACTTGGAATGACACTCCATCTTGAAGGAGGTCTATCTGATCAGCTAACAAGATTTAATACCCTACTCTGCATTTGGTGTGATCTTTTGAAATTTTACTATTAATTATCTCATAGAAAATATTGAAGGTTTGGAAATGAAGGTCATAGATGGGCATCTTCTAAGAGCTTAATCATGAACAAACACAAAAGTCTTGATTGATAAATAGCTGAGGCACCTGCTGGTGACATCATTCTACTCCCCAACCATCAGTATTTTTTTTGTAGGTATGCCTCGCCATCTTTTGTAGGTATATCTCCCCTAGTCTATGAAAGGTAGCCCAAACACCACGTGGCCCACTACTGCCCTTATTTCTTAGAAGATACTACTGGACCCTGTCTATTGAGGAGAAGTACCTTCTGTAACAAGAGTGGTATAGCCATTTTTTAAAACAAAGAATTTTTACTTTCTAATATAACCCAGGAACACACTGGGGTAAGTGTGTCTTCTCTTGTTTTAAGAACTACTTGCAGAGATTAAACTTAAATTCTCACATTCTTCAAACTTCAGTAATTTCTCAGGACCAAGGACAAAACTGCCCCAATGAACAAATGCCTGAAATTTTCTCACTGACCATGAAGAAATGTTATTTGACAGCTATTGTAGAAATCTTCACTCATTGGAGGAAAGATATTATATAATTCTAAGTCGTTATACACCAAACAATAAATTTATTAGATGAAATTCAAGAATGAACTTTAGACTATTCTCATCACTGGCTTGTTTTGCTAGGTACAGAAGACTATTTCGATGTTGGTGCACACTGTGAATATTTCATCCACAGAATATAAAGAGCTTTCATTAGAACAAGAGAGAGAAAAATCTATAGTCTGGAGAACAAAAGCTAAGAGTTCCCAGTTTCCGTGGCCATGTTTCCCATAGGGCTATTGTATGGAAGAGTAATACTATATTTTTTTTCTATTCATAGATGGAAAAGAGTAAAATTTTGCTTTATTTAAGCCCAATAGCAATAATCTTGCATGGGTTTCAGAAAAATGATACACATTTTACTGTGGGATAATGAGGACCATTAGTTATTAGAGAGAACAAATCATTCTTTTTCAATTCAACAGACTTATTCTTTCACTCGTTTAATAGACTATCCTGTCTCCTTTTCTCTGAAATGGCCTTCCCGTACAGAACACCGGGCCATGCAACATGCCACCAGACAGACTTCAGGAGGTATCTTGACAGGGAGAAATGGAGAATTTTCAAAGTGAAGCCACAGGATAAAACCAACACTTGATGCTTGCCTTTCATTTCAAGGAAAGCAGTATAAAAGCAATAGAAAAGGAAAAAGGTAGTTGAGAAATATAGTTGCGCTCCACAAAAGAGTCTTAAAAATAAAAGATCATGAACTTAATAATTTTCCTAAATGAAATTATGCCATTATTCCAGATTTCTTTGTACCAACTAAAAGGACAAAGTCTCAAACTTCACTAAAGTTTCAACACTATAATACATTTCATTAATCAAAGATAAAAACTACATTAAAAGCAAGAGAATTATTTTATGTCTGTGATTAGGCAGTTGGAGGGCTTGTATTTTATGTATACATTTGTACACTTCAACTTATTTAACAGTGTCAGTTCACTAACTGCAGTTTTTTTTTACATAAAGAAAACAGATTTAGAATTTTTAAAACAAATTACAGTAATTTTATGCCTACGGCTCACACCTCTTAGAAACCGTGCACCCCCTAACACTCCCCTTCCTTTCCCACCACTTCCCCATCTCCTCCTCCCTCCTCTCTAAAACCACAGGCTAAGTGAGAACTGATACAGGGCCCTGGGATCCCCTAGCGAAGAACAGCCACCCTAATTTTTCACTTGGGGTGAAAGAATAAAGGATGCAGATCAAAACGTAGCTACTGAATAGGGCAGGGGGCACGCGCCTGCCAAGGTCTGCCTGGTAAACCTCACGGTGACTGGCATTTGCTGTCCCACACTTCATTAACGCGGACCGTCCTGTGAGGAAAGAGGGAGCGATGCAGGTCTCCGAGGTTCTCTAATGCAGATATCACTGGTGGCCGTGGGGGCTGCGGTGGGAGGGGAGCAGGGGAGCAGGGGAGGAGGGGAGGGGGGCGGCTGAGCCAGATGGAAACCTCCCAAGGCCTCAGTGGAGTAACTGACGTCAAATGGCAGAAGACAAGCATGAGAAAAGTAAGACAGAAAGGGGGAGAATCCTCAGGGTCGAGGACACAGGCTCTGCTGGTAGCTCCAATTGGCCACGTGGCTGGCACCAAGAAGGGGCGGCCGGAATAGTGTCGTTCCTGCCAGGGCTGCATCTAGAGCTGTCCGGGGAGGAGGTACAAGAGGTGGAGACGTGGTGGGACCGTGCACGAGCACAGCGGGTTCTTCCTATAGACTGAGATCAGTCAGTAAGAACGTGAACCCTCTGAAGACAGGAGCCCCCCAGGGCTACTGGCTTTGGAAATTATTTGTGAAAGCTGCTTTCATAAGACAGCCTACGACCGTAAGGCTGCTGCTATCAGGATAGCCTGTCTCTAAGCAAGTCAAAATCTGCCCACTACTTAATCTATATAAAAAATGACTGTCAGTATGACCCCAAAACCAACAGAATCAGTCTGGTCACCTCTTGCTACGATGGATCTTGGGCTACCTGAGCCAGCATCCGGGTATCTACTGGGCTCCACCATGTTTTACTTGACACAGCTCTGTTGCTGAAATACAAGGTTCTGCACCTGTCTAGTAAATGTCACTCATGGGGAGGGAAAATCAAACCCAAAGGATAGAGTAACAGTTTGCCTTTAGGCCAGGTTCTTGACAATACAAATGAAAAACCTAGAAATCGGATCCAAACAAAGAAACTGTCTTGCTCAGGGGTTTTTAGTGGGGGAGGAGTGGGACTCACAGTGGGAAGAGAAGAGAGGTGATAAAGTGGCTGTGCCTTCACACCCACGTCTGTCCCATTCCTTGGTGAGGACACCTGTCACCACCTCTCCAGAGCTAAGAAGGGTCAATACAGTTCAGTGCGGTGGTTAAGTGCACAAACTCTGGAGTCACGCACAGCTGGGTCCCAATCCAGTCACAGCCAGCCACTTAACTGGCTATGTGACAAGACCATGTTAGCTCTACCTCTAAACCTCGGTTTCACTCTGTAAAATGGAACAACTACAACATACCCTCCATGAAGCTGCTGCAAGGACTAAACGAGAAACTGAGGCAAAGTACTTCTCACGGCATCCGGTAAAGTAAGCGCTCAATGCAGAGGAGAGGAAAAAAAGAAGAAAGCGAAAAAAATATTGTGCACTTGCACTCCCACCTCCCAGCTGAGGATTTATAAATATCATCAAATACAACTCAACTTTGAGAATACATTATATGATGATTTGGGGAGCAGAATTTTATCTTCCTAATTATGTTTTGCTTAGGCAAATGTCAAAAATGAGCTTCCATTTCCAGAGTAGGCACTGATGGGATAGTAGGAACGGCGCTGGCAGGAGGAGCTCAGACACATGCTCAGCAAGGGCAGGATGGAAAATGTGTGACTCACTTATCATCCGTCCAACCTCGGTCCACAAACGCACACTGAGCACTAACTATGTGCAAACCTCACGGACTGGAGGAGTGTGGACGTACTGATGCAGGATCGTGACAAAGGGTGGGATGCGGCTAACGGCACTCCCTGAGCACTCCCTCTCTGCCCTGGGCGGAGCATCTCACACACCATCTCAGGACTCCCTGAGAGCAATTCTAGCTATGACACCCAAAATCAAGGCTCCCCAAAGCCAGAGCCACACCAGCATTTGAACCCAAGTCCCGAGGATGCAAAAGCCCCTGTCTTAAGCCAGACATTTCAATGAAAAAGGGGGAGACTTTTACATGAAGCAGGGACAGAATGAGCAATGCCATATTTGCAGGACCCTGAATAAACTTATTAAAAAATAAGGCTAGAAATACAGGTTGGAGCTAGAAAGTCAGTCTGTCACTGCCAAAGATGTCAGTGGCTCTGGATTTGACCTGTAGATAGAGAGGAACCATGTAAGGACTTTATTAGGCAGTACTCTAAAAATATTCGTGTGTGCATCCAATGGACTCTTAAGAGTGGAGCCCGTGAGGCAACGTAACCCTTTACAAGCTGGTCATGTACAAATGAAGTCAAGAAAGGTTATGAAATACATTTCCAAGCAAGAGATGACAATCTGGTGACTCAGCAAAAAGTCAAAGAAACACTGAGGTTTCAGGATTGCCTGGCACCTCCTGGGATGTTAGGAAATCAGCCAGTTCCTAGAAGACAACCATGAGTCTGCTTTGAGAAGAATTTAAATGAAAGTGAGAATAAGGTAGTCACAGGGAATTGAATACTAAAACTTAAACTTTTTAATGTTAAAAAAGCTGTGTTTTCTCACTTTATATGATAATACCTTTAGAGACAGAGACAAAATGAACCAATAACCAAGATACCATCAATCTTCTAATTAGTGGAAGTTCACTAATTAAAGCTACAACAACGTCATCTCGGAGACTTATAATAGTGGCTAAAATCCTTTCTTTTGCATCCTCTCTCACCCCTCAGCATTTGCTCAATGCCTAGCATGGAGGAAGCATGTGGTTAGAGGCAGACATTGGTGACCAAACCACCACACAAATAAATGCCCAACTACAAAGAAGTGTTCAACACAGCACCATGCCCACAAAAGGGCCCACAATAGTCAAAGGAGGGAGGACTGTTGCCGGGTGAGGGGCTGGCTGATGAGTTCAGGGCACTTACCTAACCACGTGGCAATGAGGACGCCATCAATTCCATCTATGGGCTCACAGATCCGAGCTACGACTGGATGGATCTGCTGAGCCAGGTAGTACTGGGTGTCAATGGTTAAATTGTCCTGTTTCTGCAGCTGCTCAGGTGCGTAGGCCCTCTGACTGGCGCTGAGGTTTGACCCATCCTGCAAGAGGACATGGTACAGGTAAAGCTGTGAGAAATTTAATGCCACACATGCACACACTTGCTTGGTCAAAAGGAGGGACAACAATTCAAACTTTGTGTGTTCGATTCCAAACACCAAGACGTCCTTTTGACCTACTGGTGAATGTTTCATATGCATCTAAGACTAGGAAGACGAAGGAGACCATCTCGCCCACGGTCCAAGAATGTAAATCCAGCATGTGTTGTGTTCTATTTTTTGTTGAAACATGAAACCAACAAGAAGGCATAACTAGATTGAATAATTCCACCTGCCACATCACAAAAACGCATTGAGAAGACTTGCTAACAATTAGTCTAGTCACAAGGGCCTTTTAGGAGTGGTGACAAGAAACATGTGTGGTCCTTTTATTATGTTAATGGATCCCTTCATGCCAGCACTGTAGTCACAGTATCTTCTTAAAGACTCTGAGGGTAATATTTTCCATGAGAGCTGTATTATCAGTGAGAAGCAAATGAGCAAGGGGAAAAGATAGGGGAATGATACTCAGAGTAGTCACTTACATACAAGATAACACAGGGAAGAGTAAAATTAAGGAGGCGTCTGGTGGAGTGGCAGTGGCCTAGAAGCCAAATATTTGGCTCCTGGAATGAAGGGCATATCCTTTTGTGCTGTTCACGTGGCTCTACTTCAAGGCAGGGAAGATAAATGGGTCAAGGGAGACTTTCAAGGGCATCCGCTTTCCTCTATAGAAAAGTTGTGAAATTCCATATAAGTGGACCACATGACAGCCCTGAGGATGATGTCACCATCATCTGTGAATCCAAAAGTCATCACTCTACTGGACCAACATCCTCCTCACTCCTCTCTCCCTCTGGTCAGCAACAACAGAATTTAATATCCAGGCTAGTAAATTATAACTATTCACAGTGCTCAGCTGTTCTGCAAAACTGTTTATACTGTGAATCCCATTCTTTCATGCCTGCTATGAATCAGTCCCTTCTCAGCTCGGTGCCCAGGCTGAAGCAGAGGGAACCTTCCATCCTGCTGTCTTCACCAGGGCCTGGGGAAGGGGGCCTCTTTCTCTGGCTAGGCTCCTGATAGGAAAACGCTGCGATGTTTATCAACTAGGTTCTACCTATTCGGCGACATGATGAAATACCACAAAGGAAGCAGACAGATTAAAAGACTTGCTTATAATTATTTTTCAGGAGTTTACAACACACTAAGAAAATTAGGCAGAATTAATCAACTTTAATTATTTCCCTTTTAGAAGTCTGAATTGTTAGATGAGAGTAAAGTGATAGCCAATGGCAAAAGACTGTGGAAAATCCTTGGGCAGCACCGATGCATCACAACTATATTCAGACTGCCCATTAACAAACACATGGAATCTCATTAATTTAGAGAATTACAGTTTCTTAAAAAACTGGTCTGTGCTCAG
This sequence comes from Lyroderma lyra, assembly GCA_004026885.1. Classification (NCBI taxonomy): domain Eukaryota; kingdom Metazoa; phylum Chordata; class Mammalia; order Chiroptera; family Megadermatidae; genus Lyroderma; species Lyroderma lyra. The sequence goes on along the minus strand of PVJL010000091.1, from coordinate 294,272 downwards.
TATTACGACAGTGTTGAGCTTACTAATTTTTAATAGTGAATAAAAATCAGATTTGTAGAGTTCAAAAAAATTTTTTTAAAAGCACCTGGGTTACTTTCCCATATATCATTACAAGATGTTCTCATAATAAAATGATTTTTAAAAAGCGGTTGAAAATTTCTGAGCATATTCTCAGAAACTGATTTTATTTTAAATATCCACACAAAAGACTTAGTTTTAACAGCAATCCAAACATGTTTCTTATTGTATTTAAGAAATCTGAGCTCAAACTTGACTAAATCCAAAAGATTTAGAATTGGTAAGATGACAGGTTTTATTGTATTATATTGGAAAAACATGTAGGCTGTGCTCTAAGATATACCCCTCAAACACCTAATTCTCAAACCTAGCAAAACCCCATGATGTATACAATAACATGTGGCATATACCTTTAAAAACAGATTAAGAAGCAATGTTGGTCCTTCCTTGAAGTACCCATGTAATACTTTGTGAACTTCAAAACACAGGAGACTCTCAGTTAACCGGCACTCATGGGGACTGGTAGATGCTGGATGAATGTAGTAGGCTTTCCATTAACTGGAACTCAAGCAATCACCAATATCTCAAGCAGCAGGTTGCTTGAGTTCTAGCTCACAGAGTCTACTGTACATACTTCACAGAGATAAGCTGGTGCAGTCAAATCATTCAAAACTATGCAATCAACTTTTACAGGAAACGAATGGACAAAAATTTAAACAAGATGACAAAGTGGGCCCCTTAAAATGTTATAGGCATGCCTTACAGAAAGTATGCCCAGTGAAGAGGTAAATAATTAAGGATTTAAAACTTAACCAATAGGTGGAAGTTGATTTAAGATCTCAGTAAAAAATGCATGTAGGATTCATAAGACCATGAACTACAATACAGGTACTGAAAACATTATACTGAACTCATCTGAATTTACAGTCTGAATAAATTTTCCATAGACTACTATACTCTAAATGTAAATTTTAAACAAAATTGAACCTGTTTAGGAGATAGGCTACTCTTGAAAGGTGACTCTGCTTAGAGCAATAAGCAGTTCTCTTAAAATGTCTGATCATACATTTTCAAAAAATATGGCTGTGTTATGAAGAATAGAAAGAATAACGTGCAAAGAGGTAGGCAGTTTTGGTGAAAGTGGGTGTGTCCCACTGCTTGGGGACAAAGGCAAATTAAAGTCCTACAGGTCTTCTTCAGATACAGTGAAAAGAATAAATTAACAAAAAGAAAAATAAACGGCCATTTTTTTATTGCTACTTATTGGGGTCACTGGTTAGCAAGAATTCCATAGGTTCCAGGTGTACAATTGTACAGTGCATCATCTATGTGTTGTGTTATGTGTTCACCACCCTGAATCAGTTCTCTTCCCATCACCGTATATTTGACTAAACTGCAGTGTTAACAAGCAAGTAAGTTAAGGTCCAGTGCCAGTGGATGGGAGAAATGTTAAAAACACATCAAACTGGATTTATTGTACTACAATTAGCATCAGCACTTGAGCTTTTCTTTACCAATAAGACCTAAAAAAGAATAAATCATAAGACCTAATATGTAGACATCAAGGAACATAAACTTGACTTTTAAATACATCGGTCACACTACCCCAAATCTTCAATTCCAGGTCCAGCCAAAGCATACCTCTGGCTGGATTTCATTGTTAGATGCTATTTCACAGAACCTATATATACATTTTAAAAGTTGTATGCTGCCATCGGCTCCTGTCATTAATAATCTAAAAGGTTTCCCATGTATGTGAAAACATTAAGTGAGGGAAAAAAATTAGCCTATTTACCAAATCTTTATTTGCATAATATGAAAATTGTTTTTCTGAGATGAGACTTGTCAGAGGCAATACGCGAAGCACATTAAGGGCTTGAGCAAGTCAGACGTTTATGGAAATATTTTCCTGCAGCAACTGGCTTTCTGTAACAGTTCTTAATCAAGGGTAACCCTAGGAGGGAGATAGAGTCAAGTGCTGATTCCTGTCCATGTACTTAAAGCATGGGTTATGCACATCATCTACAGTATCGAGTAAATATTGGCAGACAACTTTTAAATCTGAAAAGACTCTATGATTTAAAAACACATTAATTGTAATTCAACCAAGATCAATCATATTGCAATGAAGTTTAATGCTTATCTAAAAATTGACTGTAATAACACAAATGCAATCATTAATTAAAAAGAAAAGTCTTATTCAGATGAATTATGCCTTTTGGTAGATAGACCACACCATAGTAATTCTAAAGAATTTGGATAGAAGTTACGACAGACTTTTTCTTTCTTTCTTTCTTTCTTTTTCTTCTTTTACAGAGAGAAGAAACAGATCTCTCCATTGTTCCAAATGGAGTTAGGTGTTTTCAAAGAAAAACAAAATGCTCTTCTGTCCTACCCTTTCTCCCCAGCCCTGTAAGAGGCATGCTGCTCTCAAAAGAAACCAGTTAGTGGTTTCAAACTGTGTTCTAGAAGGACAAGGCGAGAAGTTCAGGAGGTGGGTTCTAGGCTCCTTCCACTCAAAAGAAAAAGAAATGAAACAAGTTCATTTGTGTTTTCTTCGTAAGGTATGCTTTTAAGATCTCTCATCTTTCCCCCGATATCACGCACTTCATAATTTTTTCAAGTAATTATATGAACATAAGCTAAAGACAAACGCATTCACTCCCTTATTCTACCAATATTCATAATGGAAACCATTGCAAAAGGAATGAAGGACTATTGCTAAACATATGACCAAACTTACATACATTTTCACTAATGTTCATTTAGGGTTGAAACAGTAGTTAATTGTCATACACACTTGTCTCACCAAAATAATTTCAGTGAACCAAAACACTGGGTCTCAAATGTTTTGCGAAAATTTTAATAAAATATGCCATACATGTGACTAATGTTTGAAATGACATAAAACCAACCAAACTAACCATCTCTTGACAGCATCCATTATTTGGGAGACTACTAAATAAGACACTGTGGGGATCTGGATTTTACTTTGGGTTCTTAAGTGGTGGGTCTTGTGAACTATAATAGTTTTACCTGACAGATGATATACGACACAGTATCTCCAGCTTTCACCCTTCTGCCACTTTGAGAATTTATCCAGAGGGCAACATGTACATGAGGTAGGGCTTTTTTATCAGGGTAATCCTGGGGATCCTTTGTCAAAGCCTAAAAGAGAAAAAGATGGAACAAAAAGCCCCAAACGTTAAAATAAAATCCTTCTCACAGACTCGTACAATTTTGCTAAACTCGTATTAGCCACCTCAACATAAAAATGACAGAAGCTGTATGTAGAAAACACTGTCACAGAATCTTTAGACATTCCATCCTCAAGGCTCCTCTTCTCCTTTATTGAGTAACTAACATAATCAGATGTAACCCTGACAAAAAAGAAACACAAGTGCATGGACCATGGTACCTAATACTTGGAAAAGAAAAAATTAAAACTAGAAATTCAGTCTTCTATTGCAGCTTTCAAGTTTCTCCTAATTTTGCAGTTCCCTCACTGAATTAACTGATTAGTTAGGACTGATGGATGATGGATAATGGCTATGTTTTTCTAGCCTAAATAAATCCCAAGGGACTAGAAATCACTGGATTTACGTACTGTCAACATCTGCTCCACAGAGGCAGAACTTGCGGGTCTGTAACAGAAAGTGCCACGAGAGCAGGACTGTGGCAGCCTTGCTCACAGCTGCATTCCCAGTGCTCAGCACGATGCTTGGTGTATAGTAGCAACCAAGTATTTGCAGAAATGATTGTACTCATTCTGCCATAATTCACTAAGTTTAAGCACTGTAAAGTACTGCGAGATGAATAAGACAGTCACTGGTCCTAAGTCCTCTGCTATTAGTAAATGACGCCCCATTCCAAACACACATACCCCTCCCAAAAAACAAACAAAACCCAAACCTCTAAAATAAGAAATAAGCTGCATGTGCCACAAGGGGAGATAGAGAATTTAGAGGCAAAGATCATTTCCACCTGAGAGCAGAAATCATGGGGCAGAGGGGGGGTGGGGGGTGGGACTTAAGCAGGCACGTGAAAGAAAAATAAGATTTTAAGAAAAGATGACAGGATCAACAGGATTCTGGGCAGAGAAAAAAGCAAAAGTTAAAGGCAAGAGGTGACAGAATATACAGTTTATTGGACTGGAACTCAATAGGCACAGAGGAGAAGAGGAAAATATCCAGCTCTGCAAAAGATGGCTTTCAAAAGACAAGAGAAAGAACACAGTGCTGTGTGTGACTAGGTCATCTACGTGTGGTACCCGCCTAGGCCCTTAGGGTTTCCTGACACCCTTTCAAGGGGCTGTGAAATCAAAACTGGTTTCCTAACAACACTGTGTGCACTGGTGATGCAGAAGCAATGGTCAGGAAAGGTTCTGGTACCTTATAAACATGAATCAGGGCAGCAGTACCAACCGTACTACCACCACCTTCACCATCAAACACTCAGTTTAAAAAAAGCCGCTTTCACTGCAGAATATTCTTGATGAAGCATTCACAATTAGTCCTTTTTTAAACTCTCAACCCTTGTGTACGAGGCTACTGTTCTGTTTGCAAAACAGGAATTAGACAGAAAGCTCTTCCACTGTGTACTGAAAAGCAAAGGGGACTCGGGGAAACGCACTTTGTACAACTGTTTTGAGTTGCAAACTAATCTAGCTGCCGTTTCCATGGAACACAATTTTTACCTGCAAGAATGACAGGCCAACCACAGGTACTCTAATAGAGTATCTGGAAGGTAATTTCTTAAGATCCAAGTGAGCCTGCCACCTCCAGGAAAACAACTGACACTATGTATACTGTCTATGATAAAATTCAAGCTTTCAAGTACAAATTAGAATTCTGGAAAACTTGTTTCCACCTCTCTGAGCAGGACAGATTTTCAGGACTTAATCTGGAAGATCTGCATCACTCAGGGAACCAACACTGAACAAATGACCAACACATAAAATGCCATGCATAGGTAAAACACCCACTCAAAATACAACACAGACCAATAGAGTTTTATGTAAGAGAGTACACAAAGTTCACTGATATGATTTCAGATTCCACTACAAATAAGCTTTAAGAAAATACCACTTGAGAGTTTTGGTGTAGAACACAAAAGAATACACACGATTATCTGCAAAAAGTACCGAAATACTTCTTTCTCCAACTACACATTTGTGTGAAAATGCATTTTCTTCCTGTACTCAACCAAAACCACACATCACAACAGACAGGGTGCACAAGAATCTGAGTGTCTTTTAAACTGGATAGTAAAGAGATCTGCAAAACTATAGAATGAGGCCACTCCTCTAGCTAATTTTTCTTTGTTTTGAAATAATTATTTTGCATTATTATTTTCAAATTTCAATATTATCAAAAAAATATTATTGTTGTAATCACACAATGGGTTTATTGCTACTTTAATGTATGCTTTTAAAATTTCTTAAGTTTTAATTTGTAACACAGTAAATATGAGCATAAACCACATACCCAAAAGCTCATGGAAGTCTCAATTATTTTCAGTGTGAAGGCGCCCTGAGGTTAGGAAATTTGAGAACTGCTACAGAATAAAGCAGGTCATCAAACACTGCTACACAACCCACGTTATGTACACCTTGTAAATCACTCAGTACAGGAGAGCGCCTAAGTAACTCTCCAAGTATTTGAATCTCCTCAAACCTGCATTATGCAAAATCCTGATTGACTCGGTTGGGGAATACTGCATAGAAATCTTAATCAATATAACTCTACTTAAGAAAACCGTTATCTTCAATTGACTATACTTCAGTGAAATGTTAAGAAATTCTCAATTTCATCTGACATACTTTCCAATTACTAGATTGGGGCTATTTGGGGATTTTCAAGCTAGTTTTAGAAGGCTTGATTTTGGGGGAGGGGGAATAATGTTTCCTGGTAATTTAAGCTCAAGTTAGCCAGGCCTATAAAAATCAGCTGTGAAGTATTTTGTGTTACTTTATGAAGTAGGACGGCTGTCTGGGAAAAAAATCCAGCCATATATGCCTCTATTTTTCACAAGACATGGCCAGATACTTTCCAGACAGCTCACGTATAGTTAAGCTAAGGGCTAAAGTCTCAACAAAGGTAAATCTCACCACTTTCATCTCCCCCTCTAGGCTAACCTCCCATTTTCAACCCCTACCTGCATCCAAAATTACATGCATACTATATATAAATGTACTATGCATATAAGCATATTTACTAGTTATAGAAATACATATTATATAGAAATATGTGTATTATACATAAAAATACTATACATAAAAATATGAACCATGTTTCGCACACTCAACTTTATATCCCAGAATCTGGGACTGTGCACACAATAGGTACTCCATGTTTGATGAACAGATTGTTAAAATTCTTTATTATTTTTCAATTATGACATTCAATATTATTTATATTAGTTTCAGGTGTACAGATAGTGGTTAGACATTTATATAATTTATGAGGTGATTCCCACCCCTGATAAGTCTAGTACCCACCTGGCACTACTTATTACAATATTATTGACTATATTCCTATACCAGACATGTCCAACCTGCGGCCCAGGACAGCTTTGCATGTGGCTCAACACAAATTCTTAAAACATTAGGACATTCTTTTGTGATCTTTTTTTAAAACTCATCAGCTAGTGTTAAGTGTTAGTGTATTTTATGTGGGCCAAGATAAATGTTCCAATGTGGCCCAGGGAAGCCAAACAGTCAGTGACACCACTGCCCTGTACCATACTTTACATCCCTGTGACTATTTTTTAAGTACCAACTTGTATTTCTTACTCCCTTCACCTTTTTCACCCAGCCCCTCAACCCCTCTCCCATGTGGTAACCATCAGTTTGTTTCCTTCATGTATGAGTCCATTTCTGTTCTGCATTTTTTCATTTTGTTCTTTAGATTCCGCATGTAAGTGAGATCATACGGTATTTGTCTCTCTCTCTCTGTCTGACGTATCTCACTTAAAATAATAACCTCTAGGTCCATTCATGGTGTCCCAAATGGTAAAATTTCATTCTTTTCTATGACTGAGCATTTTGGTTGATTCCGTATCTTGGCTATTGTAAATAGTGTTGCAGTGAACACAGAGATGCATCTATCTTTTCAAGTTAGCGTTCTGTATTTCTTCAGATGAACACCCCGTAGCGGAATTGATGCGTCATGAGGTAGTTTTATCTTTCATTTTCTAAGGACCCTCCAAACTGTTTTCCATGGTGGCTGCACCAATGTGCAATCCCACCAACAGTACACAAGGATTTCATTTTCTCCACATCCTTGCCAATGCTTAACTGTTTGTTGATTTATTGATGATAGCCATTCTGACAGGTGTGAGATGGTATCTCATTGTGGTTTTAATTTGCATTTCCCTTATAACTAGTGACACTGAGCATCTTTTGATAGGTCTATTGGCCATCTGTATGTCCTGTTTGGAGAAATGTCTACTCAGGTCCTCTGCCCATTTTTCAATGGGATTGCTTTAGACAAATTCTTTTAAAGCTCATTGAACAACTATTATTTGCCAGTTACTATGCCAAGTGAAATGGTGACTATAAAGACAGGAAGTCAACGTTTCAGTTGTGTCACATAAAAAAGTATGCACAGCCTCAATGCCACTATTGACTTACTGTTACCATAATAATAATATATCACTGTAAGGTGACAATTATTGAAGCTGCGTGATGGCTATATGGGGATTTATAATACTATTCTATTTTATATAAGTTTAAATTTTTCAATAATAAAAACTTTAAAAATCACAAAACCACAGACTCTTCAACAGAACTTAGAGACTGTCAGTGTGTCTATGGCCCAGGTGTCTTTGCATACTAGCAATAATGTCTCGTCATTCATATGACAAGATCAAGACCACTACCCTAAAGGCCATGTGCTCAGTGTTACTTTGTTAACAGTGTAGTCATGTTTAGACTGAACCCTCCAAACACAGGGAACCCCTTGCAAAAGAGGGCCCACTCTTCTAAGAAAGTAAGCAGCGTCAGGGGTACAATCTGCAAAATAGATGCTAAAATTGATCAAGGGAAGACTGAAGCCATACATAACTCCTACTCATACAGGTTTCTGAGAAAGAGAGCAAAATTGGAATTGAAACTACTTTCTGCATGTCACAAGCAATTCCATGTCAAGAGGTGTACACTGCATCACTTAAAGTGAAGAGCTAGTGCCAACATATTCTCTTGTAATAGTTCTGTATTTCTTATTTTTCATGTATAAATAAAAGTCTCCTTTTTTGACTTTAAAGACATCATGGTCAAGGTGTAGGAAACAAGTGACTTACCTAAGAAGAAATACAAAGCATCCACCAATACCAGGGCTGTCCGGAAAAAATCAAGCCATAAATGCCTCTTTTTTTCATATTACATGGCTGGAGACTTTCTGGACAGCCCCAGTACATAGAAAATAGTCATTTTCTCTAAGAACCAAAGAAATGCAAATTATATCCAACAGTGAAATACTGTTTCATATCCATTATAGTAGCAATGTTTTATTTAAATATCACCAATGATATTATCACCAATGTAATATCACCAATCAAAGAAAATCTGTAGGTGAAACTGGCATACATTTGGTTATTATCCACTGGTATCCCCCTTTTGCAAAGCAATTTGGCAGCCATACATATATTCGTATCTTTATACTCAAATATTTCAAGGAACCTAAGCCAAAAGCAATGCGATAAATGGACAAAGATGTTTAATACAGTTATTTAAAACAGCAAAAATAAGTAATTTAAATAATTAAACAAAAATTTTAAATAAAGATGTATCAGTGAAATGTAAGATTAACACATTGATTAACATGATGGTTTCCAAGGTAATACAGAAATGTGGAAAATCTGTTCTTGTTAAATGAAAATAGATTTCAAAATAATATATATTCTGATTGCTGCAATGTAAAAACATGTTTTCAAGTGTAAAAATGTGAAAAAATGTCAAGCATTACTTTTTAGCACAGAGGTATTATGAGTTTCAATTCTAAAACTTCCATTTAATATCAGATTCTTTTTCATTAAAACTGATTTTTTTATAAGCTTTGACAATGAAATCTATCACAAAGCTGGTAAAATGGTACTTGCAAAATTAGCTTCTAAATATGTATAGGTACGTAACTAAATTAAAATAAAAATCTGTAACCTAACACCTTGTATTACACAGCATTTTGGAAACCAAGATTTTATTTTTTTCCAAGTAGGTAAGAAAAAATACTATTTTCAACAACTATGATTGCCCATAAAGTGTAACTTATGTACTTAAAATAAAAAACCAAAATGCCACTTTCTGAATGTACAAAAAGTGCTACCACCATCTTAATTCTACATAACTATGCCCAGAAAAGCCACCTATTATAGCACTTCTAAGGATTACCTTTTGTGAAACTAGACACACACCCCCACACCCACACGCCTGCACTGCTCATGCCTGTTGGTCTGCTTGCCCCCCCCCGCACCCCCCGTCTCAAGATTACATAGGCCTGCCTCCCCAGACAACTGTAACTTAGGAGGACTCTGAAGAAGGTAGTACTCTCTAGTCCCTGAAACATCAACTACATCACTCCACAGAACCTCCAGAAACAAGGCTTCCACGAAATATAGCATGGGATGGAGAGAGGAGGGCGTGTGCCACACACGCAGTGCCCATGGCTGGAAGAGGAAGAATGGTATGCTAATGCTCCATCAGTGAGATAGTTGCTAAGCAGCTTTCATCGCCAGCTAGAATTTATTTCAATTGCAAGGATGAGGTGGTTCTTCAACTATCTGAAGGAGGAGAAAAACATGTGGCAGCAGCTGGGCTCAGCAATAAATGCTACATTTACCTTGTTAATTTCAAACTGGCTCACTGGGACACTGCCATTTAGCACATTCTCTCCAATTTCTATTAACCTCTTCTGAATATTTTCCACTATGGTGTCCCGGCTTTGATCAGAAAGAATCTGGCCAATGACAAAGCTGCAAAAACAAGAAGAGGGATTGGTTTTTTTCAGTATCATACTTTATCAATAAAGGAGACAAAAGATAAATACCATTAGATTAACACGTGGACAAGAACTGTACTAAAAGCTAACATGAGGGTTTATGGGTAAAAGGTTGTTACCATTTGTTTTTTAACATTAACTCTACCAAAGGCTTATGAACCTTGGAATGTCAGGCTTGCCCTGAGACATACAGATCATTTCTTTAAGCAGCATCTAATGCTTCATTACAAAAATACAGAGAAAAGTATGCGTTCCATCATATGTTTACACAATTCCAAAACTGAAAAGCAGTTACATTCTACCCACATGTTAAAAGGTTAGAAGACAAATATTTCACTTTCCTCTTAGAGCACCAACATAGTCTCTCTGAAGTCCTCAAGATATCATCTCCACCTGTGATGACCATTAGCTAGGTAAGTAGAAATGTAAAAGTTCTTTATGCAAACTTAAAAATAACCCAAAGATTTTAAACCTTTCTTTCTTCAGCTTTATTATATTGCTGTGTTCTCCAACCTTAGGTTATTCTGCCATATCCACCACAAAAAGGAAAAAAAGAAAAAGAAATGGAGGAGAAGGAAGCCAGTATTTTATCCATTTCTGAGAAAATGCAGAGCGAGGGTTTGACAGCTGCATTATAATTTGTCAGAAAAAGAACCCTGACAAAAACATTTGTATAGCTTTAATTACTAATACATTTCTAACTCAGAGAAATTTACTTCTATTATGATGCATCTTTTCTTAGGAAACACAAAGCCAAAGAGAACACTCTAATCGACAGTCTATACAAAGTAGTTTCATCTCTGAGTACATTTGGGGGCAATGAAGCATTTCAAACTACATTTCATAAAAGGCTAACAGTGACCTATAGTCAGATGATCAACTTTGCCTAATCAAGAGTAGTTTGCAGAAGCAACAATTGCTCAATCTCCTGACTTGAAAGCAAGAGAAAAATGAGAAAACAAGTAAAAAAAAAAAAAATGCCAGGATTCAGCTATATTAAAATTAATTTAAAATTTGGCTTTAAAGAAAAAATTCTTCTATTTTCGGAATTGCTCAGGTTTACAAAACAGGAATACCTGGAAAGATGGTAAATAAAGTACTTAAAGATTCATTTTTTAAGTGGGTGCTTAACAAGTGAATATGACCCTAAAAAAAGAAATAAAACAGGTCTTAATACAATCTGTAGTCTCAGGCGCAAAGCCAGGGGTCACTCGTGACCTTTATTATTTATGAGGTATATATGGTATTTGAGAACTAGCTTTTAAATTAACCTGATATTAGTAATAACCTTGACACCAAATCATATGGGTGGGAACAAAAACCTCACTCCATGGCTCACTCAGAATCCCAAAACACTTAAGCTATAAAATGGGACACCTTAATAATCATATTCCTAAAGAGGCTCTAATAGAAATGTTAAAGCAAAACAGAACAAAAACCAATCACAAAAACAAAACCAACTCCGTAAGGATCAAAATGTGAAGGTTTACCCTCACCATGAGTTAAAACTCATGAGATGTATCTTACAGTAAGCATCTCTTCTTACTTGGGCGAGTCTGGCTTTTTCTTAAGTTTTAATCTGTCTATACAACTCCACTCCAAATAAGTAAGAATTGTTAATATGCAGTAATGACAGTAATGAAAAAGAAGTGTCCTTATGCTTGGCAGAATCGCAGGTGTTGGCCACATGACTAATACTTGAAGTTTTTTTTGTTTTTGTTTTTGTTTTTTGCTTTTTGGTATGTGGGTAGCTCCCTGGCTGGGAATCGAACCCAGGCCGCAGCACGGACAGTGCCAGCGCCGAAGCCTTAAACCGCTACACCACCAGGGAACTCCCTAATGCTTGAAGTTTTTAGAAGACAAACAAAACCAAAAACGAAAGCCCAACTCACTTTCCAGTGTCTTTAGCAAGATCACACCAATCTCTTCTAACGATATCTAATCCTTTCAGCTCCTGTTTGGTGGAGTAATTCCCATCTGCCGTTGGCTCCACAACCAGGGCGGCGTATTTCTTTTTCTTCAGCAATAGCAGAGACTTGAAAATCCCATCAATGTCTATTTCCAGCAGTTTGTACAACTTATTCACTTCATTTTTGACCTGTGAAAATTCCAACCATGAATACTAGCTTCTCGAACATCTAATAGGGAGAAGACAAACGTGCTACAAATTCCCAAGCCAACTTAAACCGAGCTTGAAGTCACACAAGACTAGAATGGATTCACTCAACGTATATGGAACATGGTATTATGCAGGGTCTGATGCAAGGACACTGAAAAAGCACAGGGACAAAAACACATTAAAAATAAACAGACAATAATATATGATCCCCACTCAACCAAAGGCCAGAACTGGCAGGGTCTATCAGCCCCAGGAATTATGAAAACTGAAATAGTCTTTTTTAAATCTAAAAACCAAAGGCATATATACATAACTTCAAACTACTGAATTGGTCATTACATAGTCCAATGAATAGATATATGGCCAGAAGTAAGTCAGTAAAACTTCTAACTATTAAAATAATGTCTATGATTTTCCCTGTACCTCCCATAGCACCCTGAATGTATGCTGAACAAATAAATGAATAGTCACCTGCTCTAACTGGCAGGGTCATGGCACAGACCATTGCCTCTAGGTAAAATACACAGCTTTTCAAGGTTCAGTGTGAGTACCATACGCTAGGCTTGCTCTCAAGTGAAGTCTCTAGTTCCAATCTCACACATTTCAGGGGGGCAAGGTAGGAAGGTGTTAGTTTATAAGTTGGTGCCTTCGTTTTAGTTACTGGGACAGTATCTTAACACAGAAAGTGCCCAAGAACAGTAATTGTGCTGTGAACTGCAATTAGGAGGCTATAAATTATTATATGATTATTTTAAAGGTCCCCTTACCTTTCTGAATATATTTGAAGTATTCCTGGAAAAATTATAGATGTGTCTATACGTATGTATGTAGGGAGGTACGTATTTATATCTATCAGTGTATGAAATGCATCTGAACGCTACTACAGTCATGTTTCTCCTTGTGAATGACAATGTCGTGGGTACTAATGTGATTACATCTTAAACTTACCACACTTTAGACTGTTCTCCAAAGGTAAAATATATCGTTTAAGGTAAAAAACAATTTCCTTCTAATTTGAAGAAGGCTAAGAAAAGTAAAAGAGGGTGAAGAACTGAAGGCACTAAGTTTATTATTTTCAGAAGCACACAATGTACACATGAATTTATAAAATTTCACATTAAAAATAATTCACAAAAGCTGACAAAACAGATCGTTTTATCAGATTATCTCACCTTGTTTCCCAATTTAAATACTTCTTCCAGATTGGTGGTATTGGTGTTTATCATAATTGAATCTGTATCTCCATAAATAACTTCAAGATTCATCTAATGAAAAGCAAAAATTAGAAATATTAACTAAAACATGGTGACCGTTATGCACAGTGAAACTCAAGACTTTCTGTAATACAGAAATGACAGGTTCCACTGATTTTTCAGAATGTTGTATTTATTCTTATCCATACCAAGCGTATAATTGAAGACTAAGCCCCAATAAAAGAGAATGACGAACACTGCCACATTTAAAAAAAAAAATCCCCCTATTCTTAAAACAAACAGATATTAGAGTAGCAGGGGAAGGACTTAGTTTCAATTGAAACAAAATATGGGACTGAATAATACAAAAGAGGGTAAGAGACTAGGAAAGAGGATCTGCATTTACCCATTGCACCAAAAGCTTAGTGGTCACGGCAAGTTATGAAGCAGAAACACAATGGGTATTTAAAATTCAGAGGCACAAATCCATATTAAATTCTTAACAATTTCAAACAGTATTTAGGAGAATATGAAGAGTGCCAAAAAAATCAATCATAGCAAACAACACTAGAGCACATACAGTATAAAGGCCTGGAAGTAAACTCTAATTAGCCCTGTTACTAATTTGCTTGAAACATTCATATATAGGCTTCAAGCAGTGGCTACATCATATCAGTGTTAGTAAAAGAAAAAAGCTATAATCCATTAAGAGGGCTTATAAACGTAAACTAGACATTCTAAGAAGCCATTTCCAGTTTGTTTGGATTGCAATTTTCCTTGAATACAAGAATGTCACTAGGTTTGATATTTAAGAGTTGTCATACGATGAAAACACTCCGTATTACCTTCTGTACCATGTCTCTTGTATGCATCAAAATCTAAATAAAACAAAAAAAGTCAAGATTAATGCATTACATAATTACAAAAACATAAACACAAGCACATACATAGGTAGCTTTATGATTTTCCATATATTTTTAAAGTTCCTGATGGTTTATTCTAACCACCACTCTCAAAATAACGGTAACATCAACATAATCCAAAAATAAGTTTGTCTCTATGCTGATTCTTAGTCAGAGATATGCAAGCAGATCTATGTAAAGATCTCCCCTTAATAAACATTCATAATAAAAATGTACTAAGCCCTCAGTTAACGTCATCAATAAGTTTCTGTGACTTTAAGTGAAACGACGTATTATTAGCCAATGTTACCAACAGGCTAATTGATATATAAACAAGTTAAGTTCCTATGGCATATTTCTGGTCACAAAACATCACCAAACTTCAAAACGAAGACCCGAAACACTTCTAATATTAAACACTGAAATAAGTGTGAGCCATATATACAGTTAAGATGAATAAAAACAAAAAAGACCCTGATTTTCTAACCCACTCATTCTAGTTCAGGGTCATGGGTGGCCGGAGCCTCTCCCAGCAGCTCAGGGTGTCAGGTTGGACTCACCCTGCACAGGACACGCTTCCATCACAGGGCTACTCACAAACACCCACACTCACTCAGCCTGGGACAATGCAGATACACCAATTTAACTACCATGCACATCTGTGGGATGTGGGAGGGCACCGGAGTACTGGGGTGGCGGGGCGGGGGGACCCACACAGACATGGGGAGAATGTGCGAACTCCACGCAGACAGTGGTCCTGGCAGGGTCAATGCTTCTTCCTCATCAGTATTATTATATAAGGAAATGATAAACAAAACATCATTATTCAAGGACCTGCCGTATCCCTTTATAACATGGCAAAAAGGCAAACTATGCTTCATTACTAATATTTAAATAGAACAGCATGCCTTTAAGAAAGCTTGACAGAGCATTTCAACCCTGGCAAATTCTTACTCATGGTATTCAGGATCTTAAAAACTAACATTAGATTTAAATTCCTTCTCTAAATTTCTTGAAGGCAGAAAATAAACCTTCACTGCAGTTCCTGGAGCTATCGCAGTGCCCAGTACAAAGGTGGAGCTCAAACATTTGAGTGAATGAAGACACTTAGATAATATGTTTAGATAGGTCTGTCCCTGGGTCCATATAAGACTAGGGACATATTAGTTATGATGTAGATATGGATAAAAAACAGATACAGGGAGTTCCCTGATGGTGTAGTGGCTTAAGGCTTCGGCGTTGGCACTGTCAGCGCTGCGGCCTGGGTTCCATTCCCAGTCAGGGAGCTACCCACATACCAAAAAGCAAAAAAAAAAAAGAAAAAGAAAAAAAAAAACAACAGATACAAATTATCTTGGACCAGATAAGAATTAACAGTGAACTAATTAAGGCCTCTTAAAAAGTACAAGTAACCCCCGTATAACACGGTTGTTAGGCTCCTTAAGGTTCCGTGTTGATACAAAATAAAGAACTAAAATAAAAAAGGTTAGGTTCCAAGAATTTTTTAAAAATTACCATTATATGTTTATAATTAACAGAAATATCTTCACGAAAGCAATTTTCACCAAAAGTATAACATATTAATATGTATTAATGTTTTTGTCATCACTAGTAAGCACCATTAACCGAACCGAGGGCTTTTTTTTTTTTTTTTTTTTTTTGACAAGATCTCTTCCATCCTCTCAACTTTCTTCAGCATCATCTTGACATCTATTCTGTACTTTTTGCAGAAAGAACAAAACAAAACAAAAAACCTGTTATTTTAGATTGCTTGCTTTTAGCTGAGAGATTCTTATAAATTTTGCTATATGGTGCTAAGCACTTGTGAAGTTCTCAAACTTCGTGCTTCTTTCAGTGGAAGGATCTTCATTTAGGAAATACAGCTCCAACTGTTCAGCTAAGTCTAACCTTATGCATTGAGCTCTTATTACATTCCATATTGTTCGGGGATGTCCCTAATTTCGAATGAGATACATTTTTTGCCCTTAAAAGCTCTTACTATGCTCGGTGATGTTCAGGGATTTCTCTAATTCTCAAACTGTGTTGGAGTGAAACCACATTTTCGGATTCTCGAACCATGTTACAGAGGTGCCATGTCATGCGGGGGTCGCCTGTACTATGACATAACGAGTACTCTGTATGTGTCTGACACTCTCTGACTCTCTTCCTCCGCCACGCCATGCATGCGGGGGGTGGGGGGACTAGATACTGTGCTATAAGGTTTTCGTACATTTTCTCATGTCATGTCTAAGATGACAACATTAATATCCCCATTTGTTAGATGCAAAACCAAAAATAAGCAAACACACGGGAAATAATTCATTTGTCCCATGTAAATGACAGACCAAGGATAAGAACCCAAGCATTCTGACCCCAGAGAATGGGGTCATAGTCACTCCATACTATTTTTGCTCCACTATCACCCATCTTTCAAAGCATCAGTCTAAACCAGGAGTCACTTTTCCAATGGACCAGATAATTTTACTTCTTCATTTGTATCTTTTTTCCTACCTCCAATAATCGTCACTGTCAACTAAGCCCATACCTCATGATATCATTACTGTCATGCTTGTCCTTCATGTCCCAGTGCCCTGTAATTCCTGACCTCCGAGTACCTTTTACAATACATCTACCCTTTCCGTTCCATTTCCATTGTCCCTCCGCTTTCTGACTGTCTCCCAATTTTGCTCAGGCATTCATGATCATCTGTTCTACGGGGAGGAGGCCCTTCCCCTGCCCTGGGGGTGGTGCCGAATACGGATGAAGCTAACCAGAGGTTTTAACAGTGGCCGTGCAGTGGATCACCTGTGGACCTTTTAAAAAATACCATTACCAGGGCCCAATTTTTTTTTAAATAGCTCTCAAGATGATTCTTACGTTGCTGGCGGGGTGAGGGGCCACTGGCCCAAGACAATCATGGTAATCCCATTATGGCAAGTTTTTAGTTGACAGTTTGGTCCCTCCCCAACTAAACCACAGCTCCTAGAGATCGGAACACACATTTGTGCCTAATACCAGGCTTCACACACAACAGGCACTTAAAACACTGTTTGCTAGTTGACTGATAGGTCTCAGAATAATCCCAATTACTTTTCCACTAGGCACTAAAATGCAGTTAATGCATAAAAAACATTCACTCTCCTCCACTTCGTCTTCATTTTTTAACATTTAAGTTACAGAGACATGCATTGTGGGAGAATACCTGACAACTCCTTTGGGAACAGGGCAACAATGAGATCAACCCAAGTCAAGCGAACCATAGTGAGGACAGAACCACTTAGCACGAATTCTCTTCACCCTCTGCCCCTTCCACTCTGCTAGGCTAAGCTCTCCTTACCATAAGGGACAACTCTACAAGGTAAATGTTATAAGTCAAGCAAAATATTTCAGGAGCAATCTGTTGGCCTTTTACTGCAACTAAGCATGTGCAGTAACTTATTTCTTCTACTCTTCTTTCAATACCATGAACCAAACCTACTGCATCATCCCCGAATGCACCTCCAATGTAAATTGGCAACCTTCACCTCACCATCATCCACCCCCACTCTGTCCTGTCACCAACCCATAACCATTTCCAAGCATAATCTGTGGCCTGCTACCAAAACGATTTTCTCTTTAGTGGCAGAAACTTCTTGGTGGATGTTTTGCACAGAAATGGTAGAAAACTAAGCAAACTATAAACACTATACTGCCACTGCTTTTTCTTTTTTAACCTAACACTTTACCTTCAAGGTCATTCTATACCACACATAATGAACTGCCTTATTCTTTTTTAATGACTACACAGTAGTCCATTGCACAAACTGGTCATGATTTACTTAACTAGTATTCTAATATTAAACATGTATGTTACTTCTAATTATTATACCACACTCCAACAAATGATCCCCATACACATGGAATCTGTCAATCTGCCAGTAACAAACTCCTACAAGAGGACTTATGGAATTAAAGGTTATATACATATAATTTCTGATACAGTCAAATAGTTACACCCATTTCCGTGGATAATTTTAATCACCACCTTTCCAATGGATGGCAGCTGATTGCAATGCTCAGTCTCAGGTTCAAGGTCCTCATCATAGCTTGTCAACTCTTTAGTCCGTCCTATACCAGACAACCTACAACCAGGATGACCCCTACTTTTCATGCTTCCTCACTAGGCAGTTCTAGATGGTGGCTACCACACTGCCCTATCCAGTCCAATGTTCACCTAAGTACTAATGAGCAGGGTCATCCCAAAGCTGCCTTGGACTCAAATGCTTACTGGGAAGGGTTCTGCTGTTGGCTAGTGAGTAGATTACCAACTTCTCAAGATCTAGTACACGGTACATTGGTAGCTGGTAGTGAGTATCTGTACAATGCTGAATGAAAAATCCTAAGGGGTAGGCAGTATTACAGACCCCATTATTTACA
Organism: Lyroderma lyra; assembly: GCA_004026885.1. Taxonomy (NCBI): domain Eukaryota; kingdom Metazoa; phylum Chordata; class Mammalia; order Chiroptera; family Megadermatidae; genus Lyroderma; species Lyroderma lyra. The sequence continues at coordinate 275,629 of PVJL010000091.1, read as the reverse complement.
GACAAGGGAAATTAGGCTCTACAATTTTGCCCAAAGTAACAGAGCTAGTCAAGAGCTTGAGCTAGAAGTGGATCTTCGGTTTCCTTTTCATTGTGTCTCACTGCCTTGTTAAAAAGTCTATACCACAGGAATGTTCTGGAAGCCAACAATCAAAGAGTTATGCATTACAGTTATTTTCCCCATTAAGGAAATGCATTTTATATAAAAGCCACAGGTATCCAGAAAGGTCTACTGGACACGAGGTACAATTACAAGATGACCGCTTGTAAGTTCACTTCAAAGTGACAAGTCTAATATTAAAGTGACCCATTCTGACAGAAAATCATTTTGTAAGTGCCAACAGCTAGAAAACAGGGCTATAAAGGCTTGCTAAATTCATTAATAAGGCAGTCTACAGTTATCTGATTTCACAGCAACACCTGCATATTTATCTACTCATTACCAATTGGATGATAGAATTTTTTCAAGCACATTTCAAAAATCTGCCAACTTCAAGTGTAAAAAAATAAACTTTGTGGTTAATTTTTCCTTTAACAAAGTACAGCTGTTGAGAATAATTGTTCAAGATCTTACCCTGTAATGTCAACTGCAGCAGAACAAAGAGTATTTAATTAGCAAATCTATCCAGTAATTCAACACCTATTATATAAAATGCCTTCGTGATTTTATTCAGGATAATTTGCTAAGAGGGTTATTACTGACATTCAGATGGAATTTAAAATTCCTACGCAAGTCGAGTCATAATAGCAGTAATGATCTCCCCAATCAGGAGAGTCGGTGTCACACAAGGCTCTCTTGCAATGCAGCAGCCGATTTCCTGACTTCTTAATTCCTGGGCTCAGCTCAGTGAGAGCCCTTCATGCCGATATTTCAGTCAGCAATACATCTTTAATGGGACTCTATTAAAATAACTAGAACAAAAATGACTTTTTTTTTGGTTAAAAAGAATGACAGCACTGCCATCATATCAATCATTGCAAGCTTTGCAGAACAGTGCCGTTAGGGGAAACAGGAAAGCAATGGGGCTGGGGGTGGGGAGAGCAATAATTAAAATAATACAAGAAGGTGTTTTAACCCCAACCTGAGCCTCTGAAGGCTGGTGGTGAGGACTAAAAAGGAAATGTAAATGTATTTCACCAAAGGCTTTCCTGAAGAAAATCATGTGTCTAGGAATACACCCATGTTGTCTTTTACTAAGCAGAAAGAGCACGTTTATTTCACCCAGGTTAATGACAGCAGTGACCTAAGACCAACCACAACCCAGTACGTACTTAAAGGTTCTCCTAACAAGGCCAGGATAAAGCCGGGGTCTTTATTTTTTGTTAGAACAGAATACTGGTATTTTGCAATGTATTCAAAGGTTACAAAATGTTTTCATGCTATTACAGACTAAAACAGTGTTTATTAATAGTAAATGAGAGAAAACACCCATTTTCCACAGTTTAAAAAAAAAAAAGTTTCAAGCTCCTATTCCAAACACATATGTCTTATTAGGGTGATATCCACTATCAAGAAACCCACTTTAATATATGATGCAGCTATTAAGTACAACAAAATCCCTACAGGTTAAGAAAATGTTGGGTAAGGTCAAATTCGAAACAAATAATGCATGAAGAGAATGACAACTGAAATCTCAATGGCTTTAGGATATTTCTGTTACCGATGACATAAAATTAGAAACAAACTGGAAAGTTTTTTTTTAAAATACATTAGCATAATAGGGGTAGCAAATGAATGGTTTGAAGGATAGGGAAGAGAAAAGTATCAGAAATATAAATATTATGATATTTGGTAATCCAACCATTATCTAAGCTTTCCCTAATTCCCAATTTCAGCAGTTTCCAAGCAGGACTCAGTGTTACTCATTTCTCCCACTAGGCGAACATTTATTTCACCCTCATTGTATTAGCCTGCCTTTTTCCTATTTTCCCACGTCCTATTATTCTTAGATGTGCGTCTTCTCTGTAAGTTGCTCAAGGAGCAAGGGCTCTGGATTTTATAAGCACCCTATATCCTGTCTCTACCACTTACCATTCCCGTGATGCTGAAACTTAGTTTTACCTTCTTTAAAACTGGGATAATACTACCACCAGTTCCCCAAGCCAGAATACAAAGAACTGTATTCTGAAAATATGCTTTGCAATGGTAAAATATTATACTAATGGGAGTTTTAAAAAAGTCAGAGGTCTGAAATCTGAGTACTGGTTTAAAATGCTAATTACTAGCTAAGTGATCTGCAAACAAGTTGGTTTTCCCTTTCTAGGTCTCAGAGTCCTCATTTATAAAATGAAGAGGTGGGTATTGCTCCCAGATCTAAAAATCAAAGAATCCAAGTTTAACAAGTAGAAATATTTCTTCTTTATATCTGGTGGTTTTGTCTTTCAACCACATTCATTTCTCTAAGATTAGGCAAAGGAGGCACTAAGATGTCCAACAATAAAAATTAGCATTACTAGAATACATTTCCATATTCTAGGTGGCTTTGGAGGATGCTATGTGGTTAGAAAATAACTAGAAATACTTAAGCTCTCACAAGGTGTCTGCATACACCTTTATGCACTTAATATTAAGTGGGTGAGTGTATTTACAGTAACTAAAACATCCAGCACCTTCTGCTGAGATCTTCCCCTCGCACTCAAATGAGTATCTACACATCTCCATACATATATCAAGGTTTCTCAACCTTGAAACCATTGACATTTTAGGCTGGGTAATTCTTTGTCATGGGGGACTGTCCCAGTAGCATGCATGCACATGCACACAAGCACACAGACATACTCACACACTCCCCAGCTGTGACAACCCAAACTGTTTTCAGATATTGCCAAATATTTCGTAAAGGGAAAAACTGCCCTGGCTGACAATCAGTAACGTTACAATGATGACTCAACACTTTTTCTCTCCAGGCCCATACTCAGTTTTCAATCCCATAAGTATTCACTCTAAACCCCATCCATCACCTCCAAACCTTCGGCCAGCTCCAAACATGACAAATGTCCCCTCCAAGAGCCTTCAACTATAACAAAGGGTAACTTCCTTTGTAATCCAATGGGCTAACAAGCCTCGCTGTATCTGCCTAGTGTGGCACTGTTGCCAGCGTGCTGTCCCTCCTCCAGGGCCTCACCACCTATCACTACCTTTCAAGTCATCTTCAATCTTCGCCAGTGTTCTTTCTAAAATGCACTCTCTGAAATGAAACGTAAAACCCTTCATTTGAGCCCACACTCACAATATAGTGGAAGCCTGCTTGGTCTTCTCATGCCTTCCCTAGGCATCCTTCAATGCAAGCTTCCTGAAATATGTTCAGTTCACTGAACAGGCCATGCTCTAACCTTGTTTCTGTGCTTTCCATATGCTTTTCCCCCACAGTGGTTACAAGCATCTGTTCAGAACTTGGGCTGTGCGATGTTCATTTTATTTGTCGTTCTGGCTAGGCCAGGACATATGGTCAAATACCAGTCTATGTGCTGCCATGAAGGTATTTTTTTTTTTTACATGATATTAAAATTTAAATCAGTCGAGTCTGAGCAAAGCAGATTACACACCATTATGTGGGTGGGCCTCATCCAATCAGCTGAAAGCTTTAAGAGAAAATAACTGAGGTTCCCCAAGAGAGAACATCAACTCACGCCCCCTATGTTTGAACCTTCAGCCTGTCAACCTGCCCTGCAGATTTCAGAATGGCCAGCACCCACAATCACATGAGCCAATTCCTTAACTCAAACACACACACACACACACACACACACACACACACAGGCACACTGGCTAGCACTCACAATCACACAAGCCAGTTCCTTAAAACTACACACACACACACACACACACTCTCTCTCTCTCTCTCTCTCTCTCTCTCTCTCTCTCTCTCTCTCTCTCCACCCTACCCCACCCCTCTACTGGTTCTGTTTCTCTGGAGAACCCTGACTAATACAGGCTACCTGAATTCAGAGCCTGGGACCTCAGGCATACAATATAACCTCTCAGCCTCCAATTCCATGACTATCAAATGGAGATCACAGTTGTAGCTTCCATACAATAGTGCTACTATGAGCATTCAATGCAATACATATGTCAGTAGTTTTGTACAGTCTCTGGTACACAAGTGCTCAGTAAGTGTTAGGTATTATTATTACCTGGCATCTACTTATTTCACAAGGAACTTTACTACCAAAAAGGCCTCTCTGGCCTCCACAACCCAATGATGTTAGTCCACTGCAGCCCCCAAAGGGCTCTGTGTGCCTCACAGCACACCACTCTATTAAAAAGGGTAAGATTGAGAGACTACACGCAAATTATAAGCAGAGATCATGTGTTAGCCATTAAACCTAACACAATGCCTAGCATACAGAAGTCATTCAATAAATAGCTATCTGAGGCTCTAGTAAAAGGAGACAAACCCCAAGTGGTCCAGCTTGCGAAGAGCAAAGCCATCGATTGATAAGTGCATCTCCACAACAACAGGACCCTAAAGCTGGTAACAGAAAGTAGCAATTAAACCCACACACAGTACGCATTTAAATGCTAGCTCATTCCGTGCAAGACATGGAATGAATCAGTTCTAATCCCACCTTCAAACACAACGCATGTTAGATAAACAAATATTCACTCAAGAGAAATGAATTTCTACCCTGATGATAAAGGCCCGTTAATTATAAACTTGACTGAAAGTGTACCTCTCCCATACAACTCTTGTTTCTAGATAAACTGATTTTGTTTTAAATCCTTAATTTACAACCTAGACCTGCTGGTAGCTCATGTGTAAAGAATATAAAACACGTTGAATAAACAAAGCCTTCTGAAAGGTTTCTGCTCCCCAACAGACACATTCAACCATACCTATGAGTCTCTCTCAATTACTGCCCCACAATTTGACAGGGCTCTAAATTTTTATCCGAAAACTTAAAATACCACCCACTGTGGCTCTGAATGTGTGAAATGAAAAGTGAGCTTCTCTCTCAGTCTTCTAATTCTTTGCCCTGAAATATTTACTCACCTTGTGGATCTTTAAAATTCCACTTGGTAAGCTAACTTTTCAAAAACTCTATTTTCACCTTTAAAAACAAAACTTCTTTTCACAACATTTTTTTTTTGCGGGGGGGGGGGGTCCCTGGCTGGGAATCGAACCTAGGCTATAGTGTTGAGAGCGCCAAAGCCTAGCCACTACACCACCAGGGAACCCCTCACAACATTCTTATTCTCTATTCCTCCTCCACTCCAACCTCCAGTTTAGAAACTCATGGCCCATATGTTTCACTTGAACTTATGTGCATTACTGTCATATTGGGGATTATGTCAGCCACAGGACCCTGGAGAGCTTGTAGAGCTGGCTATAAAGCACCCTTGAGCCGAATCTACTCACTGACACAAGAGTTCAAGCACAAGCCCACACTCAAATATTAAATTCCCAGGAAAAAAAACCCCTAAGACACCAAGATTAAAACTAGAGCAAGAATATTAACCTAAGGTCAAGAAATCTGAAAATCCCTGAAACTCTAAGGAAAAATCTGAATGTGTGCCTGTATGCACTTTTCTATGAAGAGGGTTCACATATTTCATCAAATTTGAAGTTTTGGTTCGTTTAAATATAAGTACCATTGCAGATGCTCCAATCAACCATAAAAATAGAGCTTTCACAATTCTTAGAATTCACGTAATGTCCATGAGACTAGAAATACCCACATCCAAATGTCTCTGCTTCTTACTTTGGAGCTGGGTGTTTTCAGTCCCTACAGTGTATTTTCTCTCACAGAAAAACATGCACGTGTCAAAAGGCTCAGAGATTTGGCTCCCTGATTGACTTCTCGAATAACTCTTCTGGGGGGCTAATTAAGACACGGCCAAACCATGTCCGCGCTGTACTGAACATCGGCACTCACGCAAGTTTCACACAACCTGATTAAAATTGACTCGAAGTGTCTTACTTCAGTAATCACTTAGACAGAATGAATTTTACATTAGTGGGATCAAGCATGTACCAGGCCTCAGTGGAAATGAAAAGGGCTTACAGTAATAAGATTTATAAATCCACCCATTAGGTTAATGGCTAAATGATTTACATGTAACTTTCTCCCCCACCCTGCTTCCCTCACCCTTTAACTCAGTAAAAACTATGCTTGGCATTTTGCACTGCAGTGCCATACTCAAAGGAAATAGCCTTTCTATTTTGGGACATTCTAATTTCTAATAATCGCTTGGGTAGCTACCATTAACTCTTTCAAAGCACAAATAATTGACTAATAAAATTAAGTATTCTATAAGGCCTGAAAGTGCTTAATTGATCCTAATTGTCTATTTGAGAAGAAGGCGTCAGGATGGCTATGCTCAGATAATGAAGTTGGGCAATTTTGAAGCACTGCAATCAAGATAATACTTACAGCGAAAAAAGGACATTAGCATTTGCTAGAATTTGTATCATTTCCTTTATTACTGAGGTCATGGGAAAATCTGAAGAGAAAACTTTTGAGTTCTTGCCCCCCACGAATGGCAGATTTGATGAAGGTTGCCACTTGTCATTATTACTAAGCACCTGGCCTGAAGCTCAACCCTGGAAGGGTGCCTTGCGTGGGGCCTGGAGGACAACCCTAACTCGGAGAGTGACCAAGGTGGTGCTGCCATCATTTTGATGGAAGCATCTTTGATTTCTGGTAAGCTCCATTTTAGGATTGGTATATGATGAGACAGTCATGGTGCGGTTCATCATTACTCTCTGCTTTGAGGGAGGGCAGAAGAGGGAGAACTTCTTAGCCCAACCCCTCAGTGGGCAACTCCCTCCCCCCCAGTACCAGGGCTAAATACTAAATTCAGTTCTGTAACGACCACTTTCTTCATGCCCTCCTATGGCAACTCTGTTTCTTAAAAAAATGGTGTCCTTTGCCCTGCCCACCTTTTATTAGAAGTTCAGAAAACAAATTCTGTGAGCTAGCTATGATTACAATACACAGGGTTCCCAATTCAAAGAAAAATCTTCAGAGAGATGGTCTCATATTTAGGGCAATGTAATGGTGCTTACCTGTCCAGATATACCTGAGGCATGCCTCTAGAATGCCTGTGTGCGCTTAAGGATCGACAAATAATGCATTCCCATCTATCAATCATTATTTTTCTCCTGTCCTATCATCTTCTTTACTTTCTCTAAGAACAACCCAGAGAAATTTTGCAAGAAAAAGATAAATGCCAAGTTGAGAAAGGTCATTTAGGATGCAGGTGCAGAACATGGAGAAAGACAAAGTACCAATATATAAGTTGTATGAGATTTGGCTCCTGCTAAAACATATCCCCTTTACTTTGGAACTTCACTGCATTTCCACTCTCTAATCTGGCCAATGCTCGAGAATTGTTTTAAAAGCAGACAGTTTCTTCTTGTAAAAAGTGTCCATTTCTTAACATGCTTAATCTTCTAAAAGGCTTACAAATGTAGGCCTTACAAATTAAATATGGCTTACCTATAAAAAAAAAAAAAGAATTGGCTATGAATTATAGGAAGCACTGTTATGTTCTTTACATTTAGAACCTCAGAAAGTTACTCATTCACACGCGCACAAGCATTTACTGAGCAGTGCTCATGGGCCAGGTGGAAGGGGGCACTAAGGTGAATGAGTCAGGCACGGTCCCTTCCTGTGGTGGGAGTGAGAGAAAAGTACACAGAAGCAGACTATACATAAGGAGAACACGAGCTATAGGGAATAACAGGAAAGGGGGAATAGGGGAGAGGGGAAGAGTGTTTGTGAAGAGCCAAAGGACAGAGGGACCTTTCTCAGTGGCGATGAAAGCAAATTCAGTTCTCAAAAGAAAAATTTAAAAAATAAAAAGGTTTTGCGATGAGAAGAAAACAAAGAGTATGGCTGAGGCTGGAGTGCTCTGGAAAGCAGGGAGAAGGCAGGAGAAGCCCCAGGTGAAGGGCCTTGTAAGTGACATTAAGGACTTTACACTGAGTGACATAATCAGACGGATAGTTTAAAGAGGTCTCCCTGCTTCAAAAACACATAGAAAACACATCTGGCGGGGGCAGCATCCAGCGAGAAGACATGTGGCTTCAGGTGCCTAACAGTCACTGCTCTGGAGATAGTCCCAGGTATTTAGAAAGTAACATCTCCAGAACTTGGTGACTGGCTGCATTGGGGGCATGAGGAAGAGATAGGAGTGGAGATGAGATACCTGTTCCTGGCTTAACAACTGGGTAGACAGTGTCTTAACTCACTGGGACATGGAATCCAGAAAGGGGAACCAGAAGGGCAGTTTGGGAAATGTATGTCTGTGGACACCTAAATGGAGATCAGAGAGAGGCAGGTGGAGATGAGACGCTTGATGGAGGGGACATGGGGAGTTCCAGGTGCAGGAGCTCCAATGCCCAACAGAGATGCAATATATGATGACATCAAAGCAATGCTGGTGTGCAGACAATGACAGAACGCACTGGAACGGATGGCACAGCTCACAACGGGGCAACAGGAGAAAAGGGAGACGAGGCAAGATGGCACCCAAACCATAGTAATGGGGTTCCGTGGTTCTTCTGATCCCTCATTCCTCCTCCAGCACCTTCTTTTCCCTTTCAGCTACCAGATCTCCATCCCTTTTGTCACAATTGGCAGGTGTCACACAAACCAGTAAGCACTGGCAAATCCGACTGTAGGCTGCCAGTCAGACAGCCAGGCACCACACACTGACCTTTAACAAGAACAATCCCAACAGGTGGCTAGCACCTAATACAAATAATTGTATTAAGCCTCCGAACAAGGTCAAAAAGGGGGAATACCTTGCCTTTTCACTGAGAAACCAAAACAGCTACAGGCCGTGCGGCTCAACAAAGAGCAAGTGAAACCTCTGCAATGGTTCCCCTCCTCTAGGTAGTGATGGGCATAACAGGAAGACTGAGTGCCAATCAAGTCATTTCACAAGTATAGAGCCTCCTATAGCTCAGACTCCACCCTCCTTTTCCTGCCTCTCTTCTGCACTTGGAAGTGGGAGGGCGTTCTTTCTTCCGTCAAGGTGGGTGCCATTTACTAGCAGTCCCGATTTATACTTACCCAATAAAAGAAAAGTAACCTTGGGGAGAGGTTCCTCCTTGGCTTCCAAAGAATATTTTTTGCAGCCTTTGAGAAAACTATCCAAGTCCTAAGTGATTAATTTAATTGCCTTTGTTATGAATTTGCTTTGATAACATGAAACGTCTCACAGTTTTCATGGGCCTCTGACCTCAGAGCAAGTCACTCTTTTGACACAACAGACAGCTGTAGCTCAGGGTGTGGGAGCACCCTGCGTAACCTCCTGAAAGACAATAGCCTCATCATGGCCCAGAAATTTCACTGAGTGGTAAGAAGCCAGGGGGTCTCGCAACCTGCAAGTGCTGATCTAGAGCTGTTCCCCCTGACCTTTACACGCAAAAAAAAGATCTTTCTCTACCCTGGAAACAACCTCTTCGGCTCCCACCCTCTTCAACCTTGAGACTGCAAATGGCATGGCTGGGAGGAGCTACACACCACTGGCATGTGGGTACCCAGAGAAAGAATCCAAGCAGTAGATCAAATTCCTGTCAGCTGCAGAAGAGCCCGCACTTCAGCTGCTTCCCGTTCTTTATTTTTAAATGGCAAGATGGGCTCAAGGGCATCGTGGCCTGTCACACCAGAAGAGACTAGAGATTTAAAGATAAAACCGAAACCCTCCAGGGTGCGCAGACTCACTCAGACTGAGAACTGAACAAGAGCTTTACAAAAGCATGCACAGTATTTTACAAACCGGTTATAAGCGTGCATCTCTTACTGGTGGAAGCAAATTGATTCAGGGACAAAAAAGAATCAAACTAACTACAGATCAGTTCTTAATCAATGGCAGTAACAGATTATTTCTCCTGCTACTAATTTGGAAAGGCAATTTTCAGAACTCTGACCTCAGAGCATTATAAAATACAGTAGACTCTGTTAACCAGAACTCGAACAGCTGGCACTGAGAGTTCTGGTGAATGGAGTGTCTACTTACATTATCCAGCATCTACCCATCCCCAAGGGTGCTGGTTAACTCAGAGTCTACTGTCTTAGAATGTGCTACCAATGACAAAGTTACCTACTTGATCAGTCCCCCAAACCAAAAAAGCATGTATTGATATAATTAAATATAAATTAATAAAATGTAAAGAGTACAGTTAAGAAGAGCTTACGTGTGCAGAATACAAAACGTGTTTCCTTTTTTCCCTCTACTACCACCATCACCAGCAGATAATTCTCAACTAATTCTTAGAAACTGAAGACCAACTTGGATTTTGATGTATAAACTGCTTTTGACGGAATTTCATTTTAAACAGATAAACACTTTTAAAAAATGCAAGCTGAAGACACCCTTTTGAGAAACTAAGAAAACAGATGTGGAAGCCATTTGTTTAGATGAAGAGGAATTTTTGCTTTTATAGGAATACAATGATTCATGAAGAGGAAAAAAGTGTCATCAAGTTTACTTCAATAGATACTCTTGGATTTGAGGCAGCTTTCTAAATATGGCCACTGCTTTTCTTCACATCTCTTCTCTCCTGAAATATCTCAAACTATCACTAACAAACATTACTTTTATTGTCTTTGTTTTTTACACTTTCTGCTTAGTTAATATGTTGTGCAGGAGGGGAAAAAATCCCACAACTCTGGTACTACCGCATTATATGCTTGCTTTTGTTGTTTAGGAAACTGGACAAAAGTCCGTCTGCTTTAGTGACTTATCAGAAAGAAACCATCCTGCGTATTCAAACATTAGGACTACCAGGAACCCCGACAATAGGTTCAGAAATAACACTTCTCTGTAAGCCGAAAGGAGACAGAATAAAAGAATTGTGAGGTTTCTCCAAGAACTTCTAGCAAAGAGGAAAATTTCCTTTTCTGGTGTTTTTAATGAAGATGCCAGGAAGAACTAAAACAGGAAAAGAAAGGGGGGACAGTGGGTTCAACGTGAGTGAACGCTTAAGAAGTTTCTCTCCTTCCATCCTTGCTCCATGCCCCTCTGCTTCCATCCTCTCTTCCTTGCCCATTGGGGGCTCACCTCTCAGCGGCTCTGTCCACAGGCCACCATCTGATTTAAGAGGTGCAAGACCTGCAGGGATACGGTACATACTTACCTTCCATGCCCCTCCCTGCCCCTCCTCAACGAAAGATGGCAGAACGTCCAACGCTCCTCAAATTATTTTGTTTGGTAAACAAACCAACCCTCACAATTCCCTATCCTTTAAGATTCTGCTACGATCCCAATTAAGAATCACAGGAAAAAAAAAATACCCTCTTTTCTGCAATATCCCCATCTGTCAGTATTTTGCCACATTACTTTCCACAGTTTGTGTTTCCAAGACAGACGTTTTAATCTATCCCAAACATAATGTAATTTTGAAGATGCATTTCCAAACTACATATACAATGACTGTGAACTATATACCTCAGTCTCTGAATCTCCTTAATGCTCTAAAAAATTCTGTGTTCACGTATTGTATTTATGGACATCCTTCCGGGTAAAGAATTCATGGGTTTCATCCAATTCTCAAAAGAGTGAAAACCTGTAGTGATTTCTTAGTTATGCTGAACTAGGGAGTTGCCTGGTGTGTTTCATACCCATGGCTGCTCGCGACAACCATCAGTCACAAGATGAGGAAAGACAAGGAAGAGATGAACCTTAACAAATCCGTGGCCACTGTTACTATCAGTACACAGACAATGTGTCATTTGAATTAGAAAAGTCTAAAGCAAGTGTGTCCAACCTGAAGCCCAGGACAGCTTTGAATGTGGTCCAACACAAATTCTTAAAACATGATGAGATTTTTTGCAACTTTTTTTTTTTTAGCTCATCAGCTATTGTTACTGTTAGTGTATTTTAAGTGTGGCCCAAGGCAATTCTTCTTCCAGTGTGGCCCAGGGAAGCCAAAATGTTGGACACCACTTGTCTAAAGATTGGCTCATTTGCTTGTGACTGTAAAGACATCATAATACAGTACACTCAGCTACCTGGCACGCATGGGGACTGGCAGATGCCAGATAAATGTAAGTAGACTTTCCATTAACCAGAACTCAAGCAACCAGCAAAATCTCAAGCAATCAGCATTTTGCCAGTTGCTTTGAGTGCCAGTTGCTTGAGTCCTGGTTAACCTAGAGTCACTGTAACTTGCCTGAGATGTAAAGTAAGAAAAAGAGAAAAAACAAAGCTAAATCCTTGACCTTTGGCTTGCGTGATGGGTAGATGGTGGTTCCCTCTTTCACGATGAGACAGCAAAAACCTGTTCATTAAATTAATAACGATAAAGCTGATTTTTAAAAAGAAAAGCAATCTACAAAATTAGCTATAAAGTTGGATTACAGACATTGGGTCAGTGCTGATGAATCTCAATGGTGGACATTTCAGATTCACTGACCTTTCCCACTACTGGGCTGCACACTTTATCAATAGCATCACTTACTCCAGCAAAGAAAGAGCTCTCCTACTCCCTCATTTCCTCCAGCTCCCATACTAGTATTTAAAATTCCTCTTCTCTGCTTTATTTCCTCATTCTACTACAAACCCTCTTGAACACAACCCCATGTCTAATATCTGGTATCACTCACAAGACTGAACACACTTCATAGTCAAGGTTTCCTATTTAGATCCTTTCCCATCTGACTCTACATCTTCTCTTTGCAATCTTACGAGTAACCCTCCATGAAGCCCCTAATTCAGCAAGAATTTACAATGGGCTCGGCACTGAGGGAAGTATAAAAGGAGATTCACTGCCCTTAAAGAACGTGAAAGACAAATATGATCACTTTCTGGCTGAGCAGTTTTCACTATCTAACAATGAAAGGGACAGGACTCAAGAGTTGTCTTGCAGGAATGTGAAAACAGGATGGCTGAGCCAGTCACATCGCATCACACATCAGTGGACCGATCTACTGAAACCTGCTCTTTAGGGGCACGCCTCTGGCTCCATGCAGGGGACAGTCCCCTTCGTATGAAAAGGGAGGGAGAGCAATGCTAATAAAAGAGGAACAGAATGAGTGTCCACATCCTTACCGACTGCATCTTTTTTTTTGGAGGGAGGTTCCCTGGCTGAGAATCGAACCCAGGCCGCAGCGTTGAGAGCACCGAAGCCTTAGCCACTACACCACCAGGGAACCCCTTCCAATTGCATAAGGTACAAGGGGCCAGATCAGGAACAGAAAAAGTCTTGAAACCTGGGACCCAATATGTCTCCGAAGGCCTAGCTTTCTCATTTCTTTGTTGTCCAGATTGTCTTTCCTTTTATGTAAGAATCTCATCTCTTCCCTTCCCAGCACCTTTTATCTTTCCCTTCCCAATGGCGTCTTCCTGTTTCTACAGTATCCATTTCTCCTAAATTGTCACTTGACAAATACTTAGTCACTGACAGTCTGCACTGCTCAAGACGCGGTGCTTAACTCTCAGCACATGAATGAAATGTAGTCCATGTCCTAAGAAGCCTTGCCATGGACACTCACAACCGCCTCATTTTCTTCTTTATCGTTCAGGGCCTGACCCCACACCTCATGCTCAATGCATAAAACCTATGCTGTCTTGCAACATCATTCTCAGAACTCAACTCAAATCGTTCCTTCTCAGGTCGGGAAGTCTCCTCACCAAAACTGAAGGTTATTGCTTACGTTAGGTTCCTCAACAATCATCTGAGCACCCTAACAAAACACAAAGGCACTTCACTGTTTTCCCTTCATCCTCACTACCCTCCACAAGACCCTAACGACCAAGGCCATACACGAACATGCCTTCGGGTGCTGTCCAATTTCCCATGGGGGGCAAAAGTGTCCCCAGTGGAGAATGACTACCTTTTATCAATGATGTTCTGTGCACATGCTGGAGAAGTGATTGATCTGTCATAAAGCATACTGATTCCCGACATATGCCTCTTGTCATCAAGATTATTTAGAGCACAGAATTGTTATCCAAGGTGGAATTTTCATTTTGAGGCCGGCTGGATCCATCCACCCACCGATCAGAACATCCTTTTCACCCAACTGCCTCTTTCTGGGTTACTTACCTGCTCCTCCTCTCACCCCTTTTTGCCTGAGAGTGTTAACATCCCTGCTATTACTAGCCTCTGCGTTCATACAATTCTCTTGCAATCTTACTACACCCTGCCCACATTATGGTACATAATCCCTTTATCAAATCCTCCTATTAATCTCAGTGTCTCCTCCCTGCTGGGGCCCTCACTGATACAGTAAATATATTTTAAAACTGATCTTACATTTTAAAGACAAGCATTTGAAAATGCTCCACTTGAAGCTCCTTCCTCCTAAAGACAGGAATACAAGAAGCATCGCATCTTCAAAATCTAGGCTTTTAAGATTTGTGAAGATATACTGTGAACTTTCATTAAATAGCAAACCTATGAAATATCTCTTTCACTGTGACACAGTAACCAAAAAATGCTTAAATTTATATTTTCTTTAGTTCTACTTTATTCCAAAGGAGGAGAAAAAAGACTAGACTACTACTTCCATCTTATGGTCTCAACAATTTTGGCAATCATTTGATATTATACTTATTATATAGTAACTTACATTGCTAGTTTTCCATACAAAGGCTGTCCAGAAAGTACCCAGCTATGTAATGTGAAAAATAGCGGCATTTATGGCTGGATTTTTTCAGGACAGAGCTTGTATACATATTTTAGGTCTGTAATCACACTGTACATTAATGCTGAGGATCAGGACTATATCTTACGTTTGTTTTCCTCATGTTGATTTATGCCCTGCAATAGTTCTCAATAATTTGAGACAATATATTCGATAAAAATTATTTGTCAACAATTGGAAATAGTATCGACAGACACAGAACATAAGGAAGTAGGAAAGCCAGCCCCAAGAAATACGCTCACTTACTTTATTTTTTTTTTTTTTTTGCTTTTTGGTATGTGGGTAAGCTCCCTGACTGGGAATTGAACCCAGGCCGCAGTGCTGACAGCGCCACCGCTGAAGCCTTAAGCCACTACACCATCAGGGAACTCCCCATCACTTACTTTAGTTTGGTCTTATTTGCCATATCAGGAGATTTTCCCACCAGAAGAAAAATAAAAGCTTCCCTCTAAGGTGAACGTAACATTTTCGGAAAACAGCTGTACACACACCAAGATTATTTTTCACAAGTAGCCAACACCAAGTAAAATGTACAACAGAGACAGGAAGAAGAGTAGGTGGAGTTAGAATAGAAGGAAATGAGAAGGCACAACAAGAATTAATTACTGGTAATTACACATGCTACAGCCGCTCCTCTTTCTCCATCCTCTATCTAATCAACAGTGGGAACAGATGTGGTCTGTGGTCTTGGGGAGGGGGCCGCTTAACAGCTGTTTGAAGAACATGCCATTAAAAAGCAGCCTGGTCCACAGAAACCCAAGAGTTTTGCTGTTTGAAAGAAAAGAGGTAATGAATAATGACCACTCTTCCTTTGAACTCCAGCTCATTCCAGCCAAGAATCAAGTTTCGTTTCTCCTGATTTCTGATAAACTATGCAGGAGCTTTAATATTTTCTATTACAAGGGTGCCTCAAGATTTGAATCTATTCCATATATCTCATTCGAGCACTCCTGAAACCAGCACAACAATCCAACGATTCCTTACTAAGTAGTCAATACATCTTAACTCTGATATTGATGATCATAAGAAAAACTCGTAAAATTCCCACTACAGGGAACACTGAATTAGAGTGAAATCATCCCAGATGTGCTCGACTACCTTTATGGATGTTCTTCCATGGGATAAGAACTCTATAACCACCAGAGAAAACAGAACATCCCAGTTTACTTCTTAAAAGACTGAAAGAATGTAGCGTATTGTCAATGCCTATAATCTTTCTGAAAAGATAAACACACGCACTAAAGCCCAGGAATAAAATTTTAAAACCACCACCACCACCTCCAAGGCTTTTACAAGAAATGCAGCTACTCACAAGACAGACGTTTCCTCCTCTTCCCAAAAAGGAGCTGCTTTTGCTTCCTCCCAAGTCTGCTGACTGCCAGCTGGGCAGGGCTGGGAGGGAGGGGAAATGGCATTCTCACCTCATCTGGGACACCCCCAAGGCCCAAGGAATGGAGCTAGGTGGCACAGACTGGGCTTCAGGAACTATCAGGCGACTGCTATCTATGGCCTGAAACTCTTGAGCTGACATAGCAGAGGAGCTTTTTGACTTCGGAACCAATTAGGTTCCAAACAGCTGCAAATAAGTCCATTCATTCACGAATCCAAAGTGGTACTCAAGAAATGAAGGATTAGGCCACTGATCAATAGCAAGCACACCAACTGCTTCTACTGAAACTCGCAACTGTGTTGGAAGCTGCAAGTTCTTGAGTAACTTTCAATTAACAATTGCAAGTTCTTGGGTTAAATGTTATTTACATGTGTGGGTGTGAGGTGTGTAGACACAGAGAATGTTTGAGCACACACATTCACACACACACTTGCAGGATACTAGGCTCATTTCCCATATCTAATCTTAATAAATTGAGCTTGCACCTTCTCAAATTTACTTCTGTGTATTTGGGGCGCAACCTCACGAATTTCATTCAGTTTCCAGATATGCAAATTGCATGAACTACGATTCAATCCTGTTGGGGATAATTAGAGAAAGATGGAGCTGAGGTGGGGAAGAGGGAAGGAAGGTAAAAGCTAATGGCAGAACAAGAATAAAGATTTTTAGAATGAAGCCAGAGGGAAAATATAAGAAGGTAAGTGCAAGCACACTTGGAACTCAAAACTATGGAGAGCGAGCATCCACGAGTCAGCCATGAGTGGGGTTGGAGGGTGGGGAGCCCCAGGGAGATGGGCATCAACAATTTCTGAGTTGGAAAATCAGAAAGGCAATTAACATCCAGATAGAAGATCAGCCATGGGGGAGGAGGGCAAATGCCTCAAAGTATGCTCACTATCTGCAACAGAGCAAAACTTCTAGTAAACAAGGACTGGCAAATGCAAGTGGATATACAGTGCCCCTTATTCCTCAATAAAACAGCATACATGAAGGGGTCATTTGAATTATATTTAGAAGACCTATTTAATTGAATATAAATACGATTTTTTATTCCTAAGAGCTTCCATAAATCCACTCTCAACTTCAGACCCCCTGTGACTAGTTGCCATGAGGTCAATTCTACGTCCATGACCGTTTTCAGGAACCTCTTCCTCCTGAAGAGAAAAGAACTATACCCTTTTTTTGCAATTCTCCAGGATGATGCGGATTCTTTCGGGTGCACTCTGTAAACCCACCTTTTGATCCCTAGAAGTAATTTTAATTATCTGCAAAAGAGTGCATAAGGAAGTTTAAATTAATCCTTCATTCTGAATTACGTTGCTTTTCTGCACCAGCAAAGACACATTACCATGCAAAATAATGAGCTTTTTTTGTCTGACGGCGAATATATTTGGGAGAGAAATGGGAGTTTCTGGCAAAAAAAAATAAAAGCTTCATTACTTCAGCTTTAAATGTAAATTAGGCACTCAGCAGCATGCAAGTTAGGACAATTTTCCTTACACAAGATAAGATGAATTATATTTTATTCCTTAGTTCTTAAGAAGAGTCACTTCCTTAGACATACCTAACCCTTAAACAAAAGCTGTTCTTTGTCACAGCTAGGGAAATGTTTTTATTACTGATGTTCTTTAAATATGTATGAATAAAAATCTCCCTTCTGTATTCATGCTTATAACAAGCTGCTACTTAAGCAAAGAATATGTATATAAAATGAATATAGAAATAAAAGGGGAGATATGTGCTTTCTCTGTGAACATTACACATATCACCCCAACTAGTGGAAAAGCCTTTAAAAAAACAGCTGTGTTTTCAGGCTCTAATACTGTCTGACTTTGCAAGAAAGTGATGGCTTTTAAAAGTGAAAAAAGGCATTGAACACACATCTGATTGCACAGAACCACACTAACGTAACAACTACCAGTATTTCATGTCGTTTTGCTCATTTTCATAGGTGATCACCTTTTTCGTATTCATACAACTTTCTCCATCTGTCTGAAACTCCGTATATTCAAATGGCTCTAGTTCTGCAAAGCCCTTGAGGAAGGCCTATCCAATCCCATCCTCTATCACGACACAGGGCTGGCCACCTTCAGCAAACCGGCCTCTCCATTACATTCAGCCACTAAGGAGACCATTCTTACACAAGCAAGAATCAAAGACATTTCTCAGACTGTTTTGTCCTACTTCATCTAGGTACATTATAGGACATTGCAGCTTTAAATAGCGTTCCCTGAATCACCATGGCAAAAGTATAGTCCTGGGATGTCAGTCTGGCTTTTTCCTTTAGTGTTGCACAACTTGAATATGTAAGTAGAAAGGAGAAAAGGTAAATGGGATATGCTTGACATCTTACTGAATTAACTCATAACCCTTAAGATCCTAACATGTGATACAGAAGTTTTTTTTTTTTAATTCATTTTTATTGATAGACTTTTTGGGGTGACATCTGTTAGCAAGATTTGCATAGGTTTCAGGCATACCATTCCATAGTGCATTGTCAACTTGTTGTGATATAGAAGTTTTAATATCAGCTTTATACCTGAGAGATTCACCAATTGTTAAACACCTTTTCAAGTTAAATTCCCTGGCTAATACCTAATCTGATGAGAGTACAAATTGGCCTAAATTTTTGCATCATGGAATCTCAAGTATGTGAACCACCGTGCGATTATTGTTAGTTGGTTACTTTTCCCCATATGATGACTATGCATTTCCTGAGTAGTGCAGAGTCACATTTCTGCATCAAATTTTCTGTCACACTTCAATAAATATCCAAAGAAAGGGAAACTGGACATTTTTATTATTATATGAGTTTCTACTTCGATTCGCACTGCTGCTTACTGTAAGATTTGATATTAGGAAGTGCAAAGAAAATTAAAAGTCAGATTTATTTTTCAAATAAATCCATTTTTGCCTCCATTAGGACCAACTAGCCTTTCCCATGAAAACAATGTTATAAGTAGGGACTGATTTTGAGAGCAAGGGTTTGGCATCAATAAGTCATATGAAAGACAGGAGTGAAATCTTCTATAACTAAGTGAACAGAGTAAATCTAAATCACTGGCAGTATAAGGGGACAACTAAGGAATTCCTACATCCCTTACAGATCATGAATGTAAGGCAAAAAACGGCCACCCTCTGGGAGGAAATCCCTCCTCCACAATGGATCTGATGGCACTCTGCTGAAATTAGAGACTGTGGATATGCCTAGCCCCAGAACTTGGAGCCCCTAAATGTTTTTAAAGGTGATCTAAGTGTAATCAAGGGAAAAAGGTCTAGAATGTGGCTTGTCATTTAGTAAACTGGATCACACTTTGGTTCAAAAAAAAAAATTGTGCGAACAAAGGAAAATGGTCACCACAGAAGTAAGCCCAAAGAACCAGACTCTGGCAGGCTTTGCTGCTCAGCATTGTTCGGGGAAACCCAAATAGTCCGTGTGGCAGGTGTACCCTAATCATGGATTATCTAACCAAGTCCTTTTGTTTTGATTCCATTCTCACCAAGCAACCTTGTGATTGTAATTTGGCTTCCCATGTAGCTTGTCTATAAAGAGAAAATGCACTAATCTCTCAGTTCAGCCTCACAGTCTAATTAACAGCTGTAGTTCTCATTCCAAATGAACAAAGTGGCATCAGGGCATGAACATGTGAGTCTCACTATCCACACTAGACCAAAAAAGTCAGATTTCTGAGCCTCTAAGAATATAAGCTCCTTGTTCACCACTGAACCGCCTGTGCCTAGAACTAGGCTCATGATACTGCTCAGTAAATATCAGGCTGAGGTCCAGAGACCTAAGATAACCTCTCCTAGTGTCTTCCAATTCAAATTCCAATATATACTAAAAGGGCATAAGTGTTCAACATGACATGACCAGAAAATAAAGTCCATTACAAATGAAATACAGTAGACTCTCCATTAACCAGAACTCGAGTGCTGGTTGCTTGAGTTCTGGTTACAATTACCTGGCATCTACCAATCCCCATTGGTGTCAGTTAACTGAGAGTCTACTGTATTTAAGTATCATAGCATTAATATGACCTAAAACTAATTAATTTGATATAATAGGCATTAAGCAATTAGAAATGCTTTGTTTTCTGGCCTGAAATATAAGTGTTTTCTTCCATCCTGTTCTCTTGAAAAATCTTCCCCTAACTCCGTCCGTAATTTATTCTAAATATTCACTTGACATATTTCATAGCAAATCCAATAAAGGCAACAATGACTAGAAAGTGCTAAGCTGCCCAATTCTACACTTTGATTACAGCTATTAAAGCATGTCTCAATTTGCTAGAACGTCACAAAACCAAAAACCCAGACCTTCTGCTTTCAGCATTAGACAGGCCCTCTCACAGAAAACAACTAGAGCCTCTGGATGATATAAAAAAACAACTATTTGAAGAAACTAGAGGGTAACCAAAAACAGGCCCAAAATGGAGAGAAGCCATTGTAACTGGGGAAAGGGAAAGACTCTGGGCCAAGATGCCCATTTCTCCAGCTTTTTGCCTGAGGGCAGGCACAAAAGAGTCAGAAGACAGAGTTCAAACTGATCACAGGAGCTGGAAAAAAGAAGACACAAATGACTAATATCAGGAATGAGAGAGATGGCACCACTACCAATTTTACAGCTACTAAAAAAGACAAAAAGGGAGTATTATAAACTTCCTGCCAATCAATTGGACAAATTCCTTGAAAGATACAAACTACCAAAGCTCACTCAAGAAGAAACCGTTAACCTGAACAGCCTCCTATCTGTTAAAGGGATGGATTTGTAGTTACAAACTTTTACACAAATAAAAAGTCCAGGCCCGCATAGCTTCAGTGATGAGTTACTCTCAACATTTAAGGAAGAAATAATACCAAATCTGCACACTCTCTTCCAGAAAATTGAAGAGGAAGGAATATTTCCCAAGGCATTCTATGAAGCCACTATTATCCTGGTCTGACTGAGACTGACGACGATTATCACAAGAAAAGACAACTTAAAGACCAATAGCCCTTGTGAACATAAATGTAAAAATTCTCAGTGTTTTAGCAAGTCAAATCCTTTGTAAAATACATAAAAAATACAGCATATCATGACCAGGTGAGGTTTTCTCCAGGAATGCAAGGTTGGTTTAACATTTGAAAAATCAATTATAAATCACCCTATTAAGAAACTAAAAAATAAAAGAGAGCAAAACAAGAAAAAAACTCTTGTGATCATCTCAAAAAACATAGAAAAGGCATTTGAAAACCCTCAACATCCATTCTTGATCCAAAAACCTCTCAAGAAAGTAAAAACAGAAAGAAGTTTCTTTAACTCGAAAAAAGAACACCTAAGTCGAAACCTAAAACTGACAACATACTTGCTGCTACGAGACCAAATGCTTTCCCACTAGCATCTGGAACAGGAATTGCCACTCCCAGTACTTGTATTCAGCATGATACTGGAACGGGCACTGCCAATCTCATCCTGCCTCTTTGCAAAGTGTTAGCTGAAAAATAAATACCAATGCGGAATACAAATGATAGAAAAAGCATGGTGGAGATACATGAGAACATGGAAAAAAGAACAGGATCTCTTTCTAGCTGGCTCAGGCTGGGGAAAATCATTGTACAAGCAAATATTGCTAATAACCACAAACACCCATTGTGGCAAGGCAGTGAGAAGCTGTGGAAGGATCTCAATTTATGTCAGATTGAACCATGTGAAATGGCTGATTTTCAACCGCTCTGACCTTTAAAAAGATGACAATTACATCATGTTACAACCATTAGTTGGGGGAGCAAGAGCACAGACTCAGAAGCCAATCTGCTTAGATTCAAATCCCAGCTCCACTACTTACTGGTTGTATGACTTTGGGCAGGTTGCAAAACCTTGGTCTCATTACCTATGAAATAGGTGTATAGCAATGTTGAGTTCACAGGCTTGCTCTGAAGAGTTGAAGAGTTTACACATATGAAGCACCAGAGCAAGCTATTACATCATCAAGCCCAGCTCTGGCATTCTCTCTGCGAGAAGGTTTTCTCACCTGCTTCCTCAACTGGTAAAATGAGGAGGTTGAATCAGGACCAGCTCTTAAATTCTATTTTTCTACAATTATGAAAGCAAAGGACAAACTCTTTGTATCACCATACTACACTAACAAGACAGCACCATCTGCCTAAGGCAGCAGTTCTCAACCTGTGGGTCGCGACCCTTTTGGAGGTCGAACGACCCTTTCACAGGGGTCGCCTAAGACCATCGGAAAACACAGGTTTCCTGATGGTCTTAGGAACCAAGACCCCGCTCCTCTATCCCTCTATCGGTCTCCAGGCGGGTCCGCCCACATGCAGACACGCCCACATGCAGACACGCCCACATACAAGTACTAGCTTGATGACATCATCGCGCCAACCCTGTCACATACACAAAATACAGGTGTATGTGACAGGGTTGGTGCCATAATGTGTAGAGAGCAGCTACTAATAATTTTATGGTTGGGGGTCACCACAACATGAGGAACTGTATTAAAGGGTCGCAGCATTAGGAAGGTTGAGAACTGGCCTAAGGATTGCCTGAGGTCATTCTTCAGTTTCTCTTAGAACTGACAAATTAAATGCAAGGTTAGAAATCAACCTCCTGGCTTGAAACCATTTAGGTAAATCCGTCATCTTCAGGACAATGGCTTCCTCTCATGCTTTCATAGCCAACTTTAATAACATCTCCAGTCATCCTAAGAAGTACAACAGATATAACCAATATTTGCTCAAACCCTAGAGGGTGCTGAGTGTCGATAACTTAAAAAAAAAAAAAAAAAAAAAAAAAAAAAAAAAAAAAAAAAAAA
The DNA here is from genome assembly GCA_004026885.1 of Lyroderma lyra. NCBI lineage: Eukaryota > Metazoa > Chordata > Mammalia > Chiroptera > Megadermatidae > Lyroderma > Lyroderma lyra. The sequence goes on along the minus strand of PVJL010000091.1, from coordinate 252,830 downwards.
AAAAAAAAAAACACTTTCACATGCCAACTATGGAGTAACATAGTAGACATTAAAATGATAAATATGGGCCCAGAGTCAACCGCTTGGGATCAAATCTTAGCTCCCTCACTAGATGTGTGACCTTAAACCAGTTATTTAGCCTCTCTGGCTCATTTCCTCTTCTGTAAAACAGGAATAATAATCTCATATGATGGTCCTAAGGATTAAATAAACTAATGTATATAAAGTGCTTGGGATAGCGACCAGCACACAGGAAAAAGGCAGTAAACATCAGTCCTTCTCAAGAGCTATCAAAACCAGACTAACATCAGGGTATTTCAACTCGGAAAATAAGTACAGGCCATCCAACATGTTTAAAAAGACTCTCAAAATCAACTAACAACATATTATCTACTACTTACATGTCAAACTGCTCTTGCCTTGTATCATAAAAAATAAACTATCCAGAATATCTGACCACTCTAATTAAGGGAAAATTCTAATTAACAAATTACATCAAATAAATTTACTTACCAGCCCTGAAAGATCTTTAGTTTTTTGTTCTTTAAGGCAGGATTGTTTTCCATTTCCAAAACCCATACGAACATTAAAACAATGTTTTCCTTATCACTTGGCATTACTAATTCTCATTCACATCAGGTATACGAACAACTACTTACAAGACCATATAAAATTACTGCTGTTTGTACTTTCAGCGTTGAACTATTAAGCCAGTCCTATGTTTCATTTCCTCTTTACATCAGTAGTCAATTGACTGCCTGTCCACACTTCATTTCCTTTGGCCCATAGAAGCAATTAATGGTAACCGAGAAGCTTAAGTAAATGTCTTATAGAGAAGCAAGCTCAACATTCTCTCTACATTTAATGATTCCATGAGGATTAGTCAAAGGAAATGGTACACTTCCCAAGATTCCAAGAGGCAAATATCTAACTCTACTGCAACTGATGATGAACTGTATGCCATGCCTGTACCATCAGGTTGCTTATGCAATGCTTCACAAAACTCCAAATATATATAACTTTTATAACTGACAGTAAATCTCATGCAGTGAAACTATAAATAAGCATTTCAGAACTCAGAGGCTATTTCACTCTCAAGAAAATTTTATGTTGTATGAGGTTGGACAATTTTGCAAACTTATCCTAGAAAAAGTGCTACATACCTCATTGCTGAATATCACTAGTCACCTTTCAAGTACTCCCCTTGGGAAGCTATGCACTGACGCCAGCGTCACCTAGTCCACCCTTTAAAGCAGTTTTGGAACTCTTTTTCTGGAATGGCCACCAGAGCTGTTGCCATACCTGAAATCTGACAATTAAGTTCGCAAACTTTCCACCTTGTCCACATTATGACACCTTACTGAGTTTTTTTGCAGTGCTGCCAACATAAGTGCACGGGTGGACTAGGCACTGGCACTGGTGCATAGCTTCCCAAGGAGAGTACTTCGAAGGTGACCATAGTGATATTCAGTGATGAAGCATGTAGCACTTTTTCTAGAATGAGTTTATGAAATTAACTGTCCGACCTCATGTGTGCCTGGAATAAATTCTTCTATTAATATTGCACAACCTCAAAACTTTATCTGAAGTTCCCAGGGTCAATTGGTTGATAATCAACTTCAAAAGTATTTTAAGCATATATTAAAAACAAAAATAGAATATTCGTAAAAAAAATACTTTAGGTATATTCGAATCAATACCAATACTACAAAATTTTTAGAGATTTACATTTTGGTCTTCAAATTCACCAGTATTTTATACCTCTGTCCATTGTTATACTCAGTTGCAGATTTTTCCAGAGAGCCTTCATATATCTATAAGAAGTTGTGTTTGATTTTAACCCAGCAAAAATATATTATCCATGAAACATAGAAAATTAAAGATCACGACAGTCAAGAAGTAGAAGAAATCCACATGCCCATCAACAGACAAATGGATAAAGAAAATGTGATATATAGGTATAATGAAATATTCACCCTTAAAAAGGCAGGAAATCCTGTCACATGGCATAACACAGATGATGAACCTTGAGGATATTATGCCAAGTGAAATGAACTGGTCACAAAAAGACAAATACTGTATGACTCCATTTCTATGAGGTAGCTAAAGCAGTCAAATTCATAGAAACAGAAGTAGTCTTGTGGTTACCAAGTGTTAGCGGGAGAGGGAGGAAGGGGAGTTGTTATTTAATGAGCACAGCATTTCAGATTTGCAAGTTCTAGAGACTGGTTGCACAACGTGTACGCACTTAACACTACTGAAGTGTACACTTAAAAATGGTTAGGATGGTAAATTGTTTTGTTTATTTTTTTTACCATGATAAAAAAGACAAGCTTTTAAAAATAAAAAATGATTTAAAAACTTTATTCCTTAAAAAAATCTATTTACCTAGTATTTCGTTTCCATTGCCGTATCAAGAACATAGGACACAAAGAGAATATTGAGTATTAAAGTTCTTTCTGAAACAACACAATCTTAAGCATTCTAGTAATTTTAGCTCCACATATCAAAGTGAGTTGCTCAAAATGCTTTTGGTGTAACCAAAATTTGTAAGACACGTTTCTTGTGAGCAGAGAGTTATTTCCTAAATATACATAAAGCAAGGAGGCTTAGAAAGTTACTTTGGCCAAATCTTTTTTGTATTGTATTTCATGCTCCAGAGTAGAAGCCCCATTTAGCTGAAGCCAAAAGTTAAAAAAAAAAAAAAATGAAGACATACACTGTACTGTACGTAAGTTTGCTTATTACTACTGCTGGTTTTAAGATATGCTGCGAGAAAGTTTGGGATTTAGCAAAACTTGGAAAAAGACACACCTTGAGCACTGAATCCTAACACTGTGCTGGCCATTAATAACTGAAATAAAGAACTCCTTTGAAGTATCAACTCCCAAGGATTAGTCAAAAGACGCATTTGTGTTTGAAGAAAAAGTAACTTTGGTTAAGAAGGGAATGAATGAGGAAATAGTGTCAGCTTGTCTTGGCTTTGATCACTTTCATTCATAATTTCCAAAGCACATTCTTCCTGGCTAAGTTTTGTTGTCATTTGTTTGTATTTAAATAGTTTCCAGGCGCTCCATTTCCCCTCTCTCACATTACTGGCTGCCACAGTTGTCAACTGCAAATTTATTAAATGTCATATGCACTTGAGAAAAGAAGAAATAATCACGTAAAAACACAGTGAGGATAAATCCAAGCAGTTTCTCCATCAGAAAATGAGGCCCCACACTCCCGTGACAATCACTCTAGGGAAGTTGTTTTGACAGTCATCAACAGCAAATAGAAATATGTCCTCAACCTATATTACAGAAAATATTTAAGTACAGTTTTGTAAGCTCCAGACTATCCACAGATCTATAACAAGGTTGAGAAAGGCACAAACTACTGTCTTTTCACATGCTTTGCTATAGTTTACAGCCTCTCCTGAATAGTTTTGTAGCTCTTAATTCAATTTAGGAAAAGAAAAGAAAAAGCTATACAAATTGGATCCACCCAACTAGGCTGGGGAAAAGATAAAGGAGGGAAGAGAAAGAGCCTTTAAAAAGACTGCATGTAATAATTATGTTTTCCTACTTTACCCCCTTCCTTCACTGTGCATTACCTTATCAGCATGAGTCTTCCAGATGACTTTTAAGTGGCAATAAGAGAGTAAGCATTCTGTTAACTGGGTAAAAGGTGGACAAAATAAAAATAGTCATCTGCAAGTTACTTAATACAAGTAATAAAACCTGCTTGGACTCACAAACCGCACAGTTTCAGTGATAGAGTCATTTTCTTATATGAAGATTCAGTGTTTTCTAAATGATGCAGTGGTGTTCTCTGGACATCAGCAGAACGGTGAGATCCAATCAGCTCTGGCTTGGAAAGGAAGACCACTGGGTTTCACACCAGCCCCGATGCTGGCTCAGTAGGACCCTCTGGATTTCCCACGTTTACCTTTGTAAAACGAGGGGGTTGGACTAAGTAAGGCTCCTTTCAGTCTAAATGGGATGAGTCTAGAAATCTAATGTTTCATAATCTTTTCTTAAAAAATCCTCCACACGTTCCATCTCTATTATTCTTATTTTGCGGAGTTCTACATTGTGCACATAACAACACAAGGACAAGAGTAAACAGGTCTATTCCTCTCTAGGGCTTCGATATTTCAAGGACCTTTGGACTCTATGGACAATCCTCCTACTGAAGGCTACAAAGCTGTTGGTTTTATAAATTCTAAAGATTAAAAGGAGAAGCAAAGCCTTCTTAAGGCACCAGGCTTAACACTCTAGCCCAAAATACATGCAATTAAGAACCTAGGCCTTGAAAGCATCAGAACCACCCCCATAAAGTTCACTCCCTGTGCGGACATCACTCTTTCAAATCACTCTGATAATGCATTTACATGCTCTAGATTCTGGCTGGTAAACCGATACTACTCAAAAGGGGTAAAATTAATATAACTACAAAAGAATATCCATTGTAAAATTCCACAGATGCTTTCTCTGAAACACACTGACCCACCTGACACACAGAGCAGTAACCCTTTGGGCCATGCACTATGCAGCATGGACCTTGGTGGGTGAGTGCAGAAACACATGGGTATCAACAGCAAAAGGCAGTGATGTCCTGAGTTCTTCACTCTAGCTATCAGTTACAGACAGCAAAACTAAGGATAAACCAGAACATTAAAAAACCATGGACTGGAGGAATTTTCCAGAACCATGACTCCCAATTTTTCCCAAGGCATTTCCTCCAAATGGGTTTTATACAGAGAAAGCGGGAAAAGAAATAAAAACGCCACTTATTTAACACTGGAGCAGCAAAAAAGTTTGTGCCTATCATCTAATACATTAAATAACAGACTGGTGTGATTACATCTGTTTAAAATCCCACTAGTTATCTAACAGATGAGTAGTTAAACCCCTTGCTTTCAAGATAATACCAAGTTGTATGAAAGAATCTCAAAGCACTTTATATACTACATGTCATTAACTCTCATAAAGCCTTGACAAGTGTGGCAAAAAGCCAATGCTCCAAATATTATAAATGGGGAGAGCAGCACAAAACAATGACATGACATGTCAGAAATCATTCAGCAAAGAACCCTAAGAAAGAAAGCAACTGCTTTCCAACTTTATTTTGAAGCTATCTTTTTTAATGGCTTAAGGGCAACAAATCAGAGTCCAGAATGACAGAAGAATCATCTCAGCCCAAGGAATGTGAGCCAAAACAGAACATACAACAGTGTAGACTCAGCGACCCTTCCAGGGAATTAGAACATTGACACGACACTTGGAGGAGACACCACACAAGCATAGAAATCCAGAGCACAGTACTCGTGAGCGAAAGGTGACATGCACCCTCCACCCCTTAAAAAGCTATGAAAGCACCTCCCGCATAAACAAGAGCTTCCTTGTTCTTTCAAAACAATTCTGAGATATATCTGGCAAACAACAATTTTCCTTCCATTTTCTTGGATGTTTATGAAAAATGTGCCCTGCTCTCAAATACCTGTGGGTCTCCTAGGCATTGCTGCTGAGAGGAGAGGGCACCCAGGGACGCCATGCAAGGCTGTAAGACTGCATCAAGCTGAGGAATGGATGCGACAGGTGAAAGACACAAGCAGGGAGGGCAGGGGTGGGCATGGATTAGCAGCATCAACCCTTTCCAAAGATGCACTCATGGGGCCTTACTGCGTGTTTTGTGATAATCCTGCATATTCCTCTCAGAATCACAGAACCAACCCAGAGTTGGAAGGGACTTTAGAGGTCACCTAGTCTAACTTCTGACCCAAAGAAGCCTTCTTTTCCATTATATACTTGTAATGACCTGGAAGCCTCTGTCTGAATTCTTCCACTACCTAAAAGGGCAACTACACTGCTTAGCAGAGCTAACTGGTATGAAGTGCCTTATTGCTCATTTCCATCAATTAACCACATCTCTCCTTTCTGGAGCTACACAGTATAAATGTCAACCTTTCTTTACATGACAGTCTAATACAGTGGTTCTCAACCTTCCTAATGCCACGACCCTTTAATACAGTTCCTCATGCTATGGTGACCCCCAACCATAAAATTATTGGTAGCTGCTCTCTACACATATGTGACTGGTCCACATAAGTACATGATGTGTTTTCCCTATGGTCTTAGGCGACCCCTGCTGAAAGGGTCATTCGACCCCCAAAGGGGTTGTGACCCACAGGTTGAGAACCGCTGGATATGATAAAACATAAATGCGAGACTTACCAATTTTATTTCATTTATAGGATGGACCCATGATACCTGCCTACAAAGACTTTCTTGTGTTGATTCAGTCATTCAAGAAGTATGCGTTATCTACCATTTCAGAGAGAGAACGATTAACAACAATTACAGCAGCTAACCTTTCCTGATCACTTACTAAGGGCCAGGAACTCATTTAATCTTCCAAACAAACATAGGAGGTAAGTATTCTGTTGATTGGTTTTACAGATGAGAAAAGTTGAGGCACAGAGAGGTTAGGTAACTTTGCCCGAGGCCACACAGCTGACTCCAGAAGGAATGCTCTCCAGTACTCTGGCTCCCACGCTTAAAGAGCCCACAGTCTAGTTAGGAAAGAACTAAGAGCCATGCCTCTCACCCTTCTGACATAGCAGGAAATCTGCTAAGAACACGTTGTTTCCATCAAAGATAATGTTGGTCAGGACAGGGTTACTGAACTTCACCACATAATAATAGAGGTGTCCCTACCAGTTGACAATAGCCCACTAATAAATTTCAGCAGGCTTTCTGTTAACTGGAACTCAAGCAACTGGAAAAATGTTTTTGCCGGTTGCTTGAGATTTTGCCAGTTGTTCTTAAGAATGCCGGTTGCTTGAGTTCCAGTTAACAGAGAGTCTACATACATTTATCCGGCATCCACCAATCCCCATGGGTGCCGGTTACTGAGAGTCTACTGTACTTCTAGGGTATAGTTGTTTGGCAAACTAGAGATTCCCCAATTCTATTTACATATAGTTCACATTGGTCTGACTGGACCATAACAATATTAAAAGAAACTCTGTCAGGTCCTTTGATAAATCCAGATTATATGATCTTGTTTAGTAAAAAAACATAAACCAAAAGCTGTTAAAGGTGGAAAAACAAAATTGGCCTATCCTGTTTCTTCTGCTGGTTTTAGAATAGCTAACTGGGGCGATATTGTAGGAAGGTAAATAGTCTCTAGTATACTGGTGCCAGAAACTTAAGAGTACATCCTCTATGATGAGCAATTGGAAATACGTTTTAAAAGTTCACATCCTTTAACCTAGCAATTCCGCTTGTAATAATTTATCCTAAGGAAATAATCAGAGATGTGGGCCCAGATTCATGCAGATGCTTTTGAAAGCACTATTTATCATTATAAAACACCAGAAACAACATCAATATACTCTAAAGAGGTGTGGATAAATAAATTAGGCAACACCTACCTGTTGAAATCATAATAGTAAAAATCAGTTCCTATAAAATACCTGATTTACAGAGTAATGTTTATGATAGGTTAGATATAACTAGCCAGATACTCTATAAAAACAAACTATCATCTAATTTATGTTTTTTAAAAAAACAGTATTCTCGTGACCATCATATAGAGAATGATGGAAAGAAATGCATAAAAATGGATTGTTAGATTACGAGTAAATTTTGTTTTCCTCTATGTTTCTGTATTTTCTAAGTACACTACAATGAACATGTATTAATTTTACCAAAAAAAAAAAAAACCACACAATAAAAACTATTAGAAACATATGAAATTGATATTCAACTGCTTTTGACTTTCAAAACTAGCACTTTCATGTGGTTCACCCTAATATTATGCCTAAAAGGAAAAACAAAATTAACACTGCCTGTTCTTCGTGAACCAATACTGATCCTTGATGATTGCCATAAAATGCTGAAAGACTACAGCCTAGCAATTTTTTCTAGCATTGTATTGTACAGCTCACTAGTCTATAATTTTCTAGAGTTCACCTTTTAGAAAACAGAATCAATACTTGCTGTCTTCAGTCTTCTAGACTGAAACCCTCAAGAAATTCCTGACATCCTCATATGTAATTTACATCCCAAATTACAAAAGTTATGATTCAATGACCCTGCTATTTCTGCCATGAAAAAAGCACTGAGAGCTTTGCTACCTTTTATTATACGAGGTGCTAAAGAATGCCACTACCTAGCCAAGGGGAACGTCCATATGCAACTTATGCTCTGTTTACTAGACAACTGAGAGCATATGAAAAACTGACTGACCTTTGATTCTTGACATCCTCCCTGTTAATTCCCACCTTACTGTGAGAAAAAAGACCTGAAGATCAATCTGGTCCAGGAAGGGGAGGTAGTCTCCAAGCATGACAGACTCCACAATACCTGTTATCCAGACTCCTTAGAGACTACCAACTCCATTCCATAATCACGCTACTCTTCACTGAGCATATGAGGTGCAGTGCTAGGAATTATAAGTACCTTCAGCATTCTGGGCTGAGATGTAATGCGTCTGGCTGGGAGATGAAATTTATAAAAGAACGCTTAACTTTTGAATCATTTTTTTCTCTTATCTTGGGCTTTGGCTTACACTTAATAATTCATCTATAATTTTAGTTATTTGGTATTGAGGGTGAGAAGGCAACTTTTTATCCAACAGAATCTACTCTCCTTCTAGCTCCTTCCCAAAAGATCAATATGAATTAATAACCACAGAAAGATTTCAAATTCTCTTACCTGATGGGAAACACTGAGTGCTTGTTATGTGCAGAGCTGGAGTCAGAAACCTCTCTGCCCTCCCCCATCTGAGAAGGGCACGAGGAGAGGTGCAGCTAAAGAGAGTGTGAAGTTAAGAAAAGAGTACGTCTAACTGCTGTCAAAGTGGAAGGTGTTTCATCCACCAAAACCAAAAAAATGTATTACCCTCGTGAATTGAGACCCCTAGCTAGAAAAGGTCCTAAGGTTATTACATCACATGGTTCCCGCTGGACTTCACCCCTTTCAAAAACAGCACCCTATACCTCTCCGGGAAAATCCTGGCAATAGCCAAAGAATCAATGGAACTGACTGCAGAAATTATTCTATGGACATGGACATCATTCTCTAACCCGCAGGTAATGTTCCTCTTTCCTCTTTTCTTTAAATGTATCTTATTCATATGGTACTGAGTTCATGTACAGGTCAATGTCTTTCCTTTCCGTCCACCCAACTTACACTGGAAAACTCTGATCAGGGACCATGATCTTACTGGCCCTGGTATTCCCAGGACTGAGTACTGGGCCTAGCACGTAGTAGGCCAGAGAATTGAATTGAACTTGGCCCATCTACAATTTTAAGAAAGAGCCCTCTATTGAAGTACAATAACAAAAAGCTATTACAGCCTTTTCAGCAGCTGGACCACCCAGTATTTTACTTACCAAGCGTAAGAAGATAAATACCATTGGTGTCTGTGTTTCCTGTACTTCAGAAGAGTGGCACAGATGTAAGAAACCATATTCATTTTAGCCACTTACAAGTAGACATTGGCGATTTACTTAATCCCTTTGAGATTTTTTTTTCCTCATTTGTAAAAAGGGATAATGTCCCCTACCCACAGGGTTGCGGGAGATTAAATGCAACAGAGTAAGTACTGCATGTGGATAGCAGGCATCCAGCCAGAGACACTTCCTAGCTTCCCATTCATCCAACCAGGCTGTCCTTATCCATCACCTGATTGCTATTTTATGGGTTCAGCTATTCCACGGGTCATGCCAATGCACTTCAGTCTGAATCTAATGAGGATCTCTTGTATCTCCTTCACAACCCGTTCCCTCCCACTTCATCAAATCCTTCCTAAACCCCCAAGGCCAGAAGCTTGCAACTTGGGCTTCCTGAGTCTGACAGGTCTTTCCCTCTGCCTTCCTGCATTTAGTTCTTCCAGGTACCACTGTGAAAAAGAAAACTCTGAGGCTACAGGGAAGATGGCAGAGCTCCTGACTCCAGGAAGTAGATGCCTTAGGACCCAAGCTATAGTCAGGATTCAGGAAGTAAGAGAACGTGCTGCCTTAGAAGGAAGCCTTATCCTTTCCATCACATGAGTACTGAGCACCCCAGCTTCATTTTCAGGAAGACAACTATAGGCAGAAGGAAAACACAGAGGCCCATTAACCAAACCTGTAAATGGAAAGGCAATGTGAGACTGGCGAGCACCAACTGCCAACTTCCATTAACCCAGCCAATGAAGCCCAGTGCCAGCATGCATTTTACTTAAATCCCCCAAACTAATTAGTTCCAAGGAAAGATATCACCTGATGTGATTAAGAAAGGAGCAGAAAAGCTAAAGGTGATTTCCTAATGTGGAATGAACAAAGAGTAGCAGGAATTTTTTTAAAAGCCTCCCAATTCTGCCAAATCTACAATATAAAATTAATTGAAAATCTAGAAACCCTCATTGTGTAGACCATTCAGAAAAATTAAACTAAAACAGGAGGCAATCAATACGCAGCGTTAGAAATTACATGACTTGGTGGCTTCAGCATATAACAGGGACACACAAGAGGCCAGAGACAGGATACAAGGATAGATAACGTGCTAATTTTCCATTATCCTCGCAAGAAACAAATTACAACACAGGTTCACTTCATTACACTGCATATAAAAGAATAAAGCACTGTTTCTGGGCAACAAACATTTCAGGAGCTTAATATTCACTGTGCAGAATCCTAAAAAGTCAGTGAATGTCTTGGAATGTCACCACACAAACTTGCGTCACCACACTCTTTTGTGTCAGACTGTTTCATTATCTTCAAGGCTTAGCATAATTGGAGCCTCAGTCTAAAAATAGGCCATTTTTTTTCCCTTTGCAATCTGATTGGTAAATAAAAGTTAGGGGAGTCTTTATCCCCTTCACTTGTTTTAAACAACCGCTAGCTTCTGCTCATCAAGCAAAGATTACTGAATACATTTCCTAGATCTATTTGCTTATTCTGCTTACGGCAGACGCTGTATGACCTTCACCATGAGAACAGGCGGTGAGAGAGCCAAAGGCAAGCCACACAAAGACCCGTTCCAGAATCACCCGTTTCCATTGACAGCACCACCATCATGGATTCCACAAAAACACAGAGGACCTAAGAACTATTCCTCCCCGCCCCCGTCTTTCCACGCCTGCTTCAGCACCTGACCATCTTCCCTCCATTTCTAGAGCCACATCAATTATGACCATTCACATTCCCCACCAGCTGGTGTCAAAAGACTGAAGAAGTACAAAGAAAATCAATGCTCTTGGAAAATCTATTAAGTGGCAGCAAATACTACCCAACTCTGAATGATACATGCTAATTGGCAAACATCCTTTCAAACAAAAATGACTCCAAGCACTGTGGGGCTTTTAACACTATTTTCTCACATCTCGTGTACCTGCTGCAAAGACGAACTCTCAAAAACCACAGGCAATGTACACCGGGGGCAGTTAAGAAGGCTTGGGCTGCTCTGTGATTCACTTGGGCAAGTTACTGACAGTCTCAATACCTCAGTTCTCTCATCTACAAAATGGAGGTCAGAGCATAAAACCCCACGCTTACTAGCTCACAATGAGGCCAACTCAGACCTCACTGGATTGAGGATTGACTCCCAGCCCCCACTTATGGACACAGGCTACAGCTTTTCTCAAGGGGGTGAATGAAGAACAGGCAGGATGTTAGGAAATAACTAGGCTCATGACCATTTAGATTTTCTCAGTTCACCACATTTCTACACATCGAATAAATGAAAACACGTTCTCCTCCACGCTATCCCCACCACAGTCACCAGAAAACAAATTGAAAAACACTGTATTTCATAAACCTCACAATAACATGGCTCCTACATTTGACAGCATTGGAAAAACATGTTTTTAAAATTCGACCTGTATATTGTAGGGGGTTTTACTGCTTGTATAAAGTCCTTGCAACAGTGGCTGGTAAGCACTGCTTAGTATCGCTTAGCTATCATAATTATCCCTAAGTGAACTGTCTCTAATTATTTACTATTGACTCACAGAGGGAAAAGTGAGAGCAGATCCTAATTCTCTTTGGATGTTCTTAATAACCGTTACCCAATAGAAATCGAAGGCTAGTCACATCTGCCACAATGAATTGAGTGGGGGAGGGGAGTCATTATCCTCTCAACTGAAAAAGAATAAGGAGGCATTAGCAAAGGACTTAGCTATACAACTATAGCTGTATTTTCCGCCTCTAATGAATAGCTCCAAATAGACCTAGGTAGCTGAATTAATGCAACAAATATCAAACCAAGTTCCTAAATACGTGCCAAGGTCCATGCTTGGTGCTGTGTGGACAGGGATGGGTAAAATAAAGTCCCTACCCTAATGGAGCTCATAGTCTAATAAAGAAGATGAATATAAACAAAGAAGTCAGTCAGTGAGTACAAACGGGAACAAAATGGAACTGAGCAAGAAAAGATCATGACAGAGAAACTCTCGCATGTGTGTGCAGAGACTGGTACAGGGACGTCTACTTTTCATAACCGGGAAATATTGACAAACTAAATGACCAACCTAAATGACTAGAGAAACAAACTGCATGATATTCACGTGATGGAATATTGCGGAAGAACTGACAAGGAGGGATCAGATCTATATAATATCAACATGGATACAGTTCAAAACTGTTGGGAGAAAAAAAGCCAAGTTGTAAACTCAAATGTGAAGTACACTGTCATAAACCCAACAGGAACGTTCAGAGGTAAGAGAAGCATAAAAAAGGCAAAGATACATATCCACTTCACAATGGGAGCTGCCTCTGGAGAGGGAAGGCGGAGACTAGGAAGGGCACACAGACAGCAGTAACTATCTGTAAGGCTTCCTTTTACGTGAAGAAAATCGGAAGCAGTTATAGGAAAACCTTCACATGTATTCATTCTGGGAGGTGGCTACATGGATATGTTCTTTTACCCTACAAAAAGAATGGGAGAAAATATATTTAAATTTAAAAATGAGAGGTGGAGGCGGGGTGGGTGGACCTATTTAGGTAGAGGAGTCAGGGAAGGCCTCGCCAAGAAGCTGCTGTATTAGCTGAGACCTACATCAAGCTCAGGGCAGGGCGATCTAGACAGAGGGGCCAGATGCACAAGGGCCCTGTGGAGGCACAGAACTAAACCTGTACGCAGAACTAAAACTAAGTGGTGGCCCCTGGGCCTGGACCAAGGCAGGGGTAGGGAGGGCAGTGGGGCGGTAGCACACAGGACCTGCGAGACCAAGGTGAACTGAGATGGGAAAGCCGCTGGAAATGACGTGATGCAATCACACACAGAAAACATAGATTCCCTGCTGTGTAGAGAATGGATTAGAGGGGACAAGAGTAGAAGGGAGACACCAAAGGGACGCTAATGCAGTGATCCTGGCCAGAGACACTGGTGGCCTGAACTAAATAGGGGCAACAGAGAGAAATGGATGGATCTGAATCTTCTGAAGGTAAGGTTGGCAGGACTTACTCTACTTGGATCTTAGGACTGGGGTAAGAAGTGATAAGAAAGACAACTATTTCTTAAATATTAAAAAACTTGGTGTCTGCCACTTTGTGCCCACAACTAGATGCTGTTTGTTAGAGGACATGAAAGAACACGCTGGGCCCCCAAACCTATTTAGTAAAAAAACAAATGAGCAAACTTATCAAACTCAGAGTAAATGAATGAAAATATAAGCCGAGGTCATTAGGTCAAAGGGTGGAGGAGGTCAGGTTAAAACTCAGGCAGGCAAAGTTGAGTTTTGAGGAAGATTAAAAGACAGCACAGAAATTAGTGTAGGTGGCCAAAGGCAGGAAACTCAGAAGAAATAGCAAAGTAAAACCACAAAGTAGAAAATAACTTGGCAAATAGCATACAAATCGGCCTTATTAGACTGTTAAGCATTCAAGTGAGAGAAAAATGTAGACGGGGTTAAGAGGCTCTGGAGCGATGGCAGACATGACAGCATAAGGTGTTTAGTTTTTCGCTAACATTTACTGAGTGCTTATTATGACTGTACCAAGGCATTAACATACATTACTTCAGTTAATTCTCCCATCAACCCTGTTGGGGAGTGACCATTATTAAAGACCAGGAAGCTGAAGTTGAGAGAGGTTAAGCATCAAGTCAGCGAACTGCCAGCACATGGAGAAGCAGAGCGGGGCTGCGCTCCCCAGGGAGCCAGCGCACTGGAAGTGGTAGGGACACCAGTGACAGCGGGAAGTGCCGGGGGGCCCCAGACCTAGGCCTGGATTCCAAGCCTGCCACTTAGTGAAGTGTTCTCGGTGCCTCAAACCCCTCACCTATAAACAGGGGAGAATTATAGTATCCACCATGCAGCAATTCCGCACCACCACCATCACAGCACTCAAAAGAGCACCAGCTGAAGTCAACAATCATCTTTGTGTTCCAAAGTCAATGGAAAATTTTCAAAACAATCAGCAGTGCCTCTTCCTGACAGTCACCCCTGAAACGCACTTCACGGGCTTTCACCAGGCCACGTGGTCCTAGCTTTCTCCTCCTCTGGTGGCTCAGCTGACTTTTTAAGTGCTTCCTCCTCCCTCCACCAAGCCATTCGTGCTAGGGATCCTTCACACTGGGCCCCACATCCACTTCTCGTTCCGCTCTCTCCTCAGCCGAAAGTAATCTCAGCCAAGTCCGTGGCATAATTCATCTCAGTACACCAATGACTCCCAAGTTTATATCCTGCCACCTCAAAATGAACTATGTCCAAGATCAAACTGGTCTCTGTCCTGCCCCTGGCCCCAAACTGGGTCACCGTCCAGCACTCTGCACCCAAGTGAAAGGCTCCTGCATGAGACGTTCCCCCTGCTAAGCCCTACCCAATCTTTCACCAAGTTTTGCTAACTTTTCTCTCTCACAGCTCTCTCTCTCATGCCTGTATCCTCCCTCCCCTGACTGCCATCACACCAGCGACGCTACCCCCATCACTTGCCTAGAACAGTGCAGACTCTCAGTGACCAGCACCCATGAGGATGGGTAGATGCTGGATAAATGTAAGCAGACTCTCCGTGAACCGGAACTCAAGCAACCGTTTTGTATGGGTTTTTTTGCCGCTTGCTTCAGTTCCAGTTAATAGAGAATTGACTTTACTTTAAGAAGAGCCTACTAATTCATTCCCCTTATCCACTCTGATGCCTCCAAATCACGCCGCCACAATGATCTTGAAATGCAAACGGGAGTCAATTCCTCCACCCACAACAGAACCCGCGAATGGCTACCCTCACTCAGCATGGCCTACGAGGCCTGTCTGGTGTGTCCTGGCTACCTCTCCAGCCTCACCTCCATTCCAGCTCCAGCAGCCTTGACCACATTCTGCTCCCTCCCGCCACAGGACCTCTGCACATGCCGTCCCTCACCCTGGAATACTTAGCCCTTCAGCCCTTTAGCTAAATAACTCCAGCTCGTACTTTTCAGATCTCAGCTCCAGTGTCACTGGATCAGGAAACCTCCAGTTCTCCAGCCGAGGTGCTCTGATCCTTCATAGGGTCTTTGTCATCAGCACGCAGATATCCCCATTTGCCTCCTTAGCCCCTATTTTCTTTTGGAATGCCACGAAGATTCATTTGACTATTTGCTAAATGGCTCCCACCTACCAGACTGAAAACTCCGTGAGGACAAGGTCCCCAAATACTTACCACTGTTTCTGTGATCCCACCAACACCACAGGGGCTCAGAATGATGGATGAGCCCAAAGCCATACAGAGCAAACCAACAAGTGGGTGAGTGTGGCACCCGTGGTGTGCAGCTGGGCTTTCTGCAGCACATGCTCACACTTTTCTGCGCGTCTTGTGCGCCTACTAAAGATCCCTCCTCTTGCGTACTAGTAAGTAATGATGAGTTTGGCCTCCCAAGCTCTAGTTTTATTGGAATCATCACCCACGGCTTTCGTCTCAAGCCTGCAGGTTACAAGCAATGTCATTTGTTCTCGTTCCCCTCCATGGTACATATTCAGTAAATGTGACTTGAAGAATTTCTGGCCCTGAGGCAAGAATCAGTTATTGAATTAAATATATTCACCTGCTCTCTGCCAATCTTCTGAAAATAAGTTATTTTTTCCTGCCCTACCAGGACACTAATATTAAAGAAGAAATACCCGGATTTTTCCTGGGATTCAGTTATCAGCTGTCCACCACACCGTGCCATGCAGTCCAACTTAAATAACATACACCCTCCCCCACTGGCCAGAGCACAGAAATGTTACATGTGGCCCAAGAACAATGCATATTATTAATAGCCCGTGAGCTTATTCCTTTCCCCAAGTGGCGCCCCCCCAAACCGACCTCCTCCAGGCCTGTAGAAGGCACACCACCGTCCCGCACAGGGTTGAAAATACAGTCTGTGGTGAAGTCAGCAGGGGTGAAAAGCCTCTGAAACAAATATAGCCAAATGTCTGACACTCCAAATTATGACAGGAACCTAGTTATCTTTGCTCCAAGGCCATTCCCATTCAACTCTCAGCCCTGAGGCAAAAAAAAAAAAAAAAAAAAAAAAAAAAAAACTCTTCCCCAGCTCAAAACAACAAATCCTTTGTTAAAGGTAAAAACAGCAAAGCCAAGAAAAATATGGAACAGACAACTAAACTCAAACCTGCAAAAGAGAACGAGTAATTCCAAATACTGCACATAACCCATTTCTGGAAATCGCTCATGCTCTGCTATTCTGTTAAAAATGCAAGGAGAGATTCACTTTAGTTATATTTGATTCCATTCTGCTTTTGAAAAGGAGGTGGGGCTTTTCAAAGAAAATTTAGAATTCTGAGACTCTAACACATTCACATTTAAAAGGGACACAAGCCAATTCAACCACAAAAATTAATAATAAAAGGAAACAAGGACAGCTGTAGGACCCGACGCTGGCGCTCAATTTCAAAGTAGGTACAAGATGTCTAAAACGATGACTACAGTGCTCAGGAATCCCTGGCTTAAAATCAAACAGCTTCTTCACACATACACACATACATAAAGTCATTCTTCTCCCCGCCTTCCAAAACTCCCACGACTTACCAAACTCAGCTCACTGCAATGGAATACAGTATTTATGACAGGGCAAACTGACACAGGCTCATGTTGCCTGCTAAAATGATCATACACCAACAGAAGGCACTAATGCTATTAGCCTTCCCTCAGTTAACCAGTCCTGAGCCATAATGAACCCAAACTGCTTGTTCTGTTTTCAAATTTGTGATGGAAGCATTTTTAAAGGGCCAGACTGTACCAGTATGAAAAGTATGCTCAAGGCACCAGACAGTGCAGGCTGCCAAAAGCAGGCTCTTCCAATAGCAATAAATGTGCCCAGAACGGCTAAAGTGAGAAGACAGGGTGGTGACACCTTATTCACCATCAGACTCAAACACTGGGGTGGCTAATCCAGGGAGGGGATGCGAAATCTCCAAGGCTGCCAAGTGCAACCATGTTACCCAAAAATGTAATACCTGGGCAGATGAGGAAAGGAAAAAAATCAGAGAAAAGGTCAGTATCTTGGTTTTCGGGTGATCCCTTCTCTTTAATCCATCTATATACACAATTTGTAAAGAAAGAGAGTGGGGAAAAAGTTCATTTATATGGTATTTTCCCCTTAAGACCAGCATTATTCAGGAAACTATCTATGCGGACTGACTGTACTACCAGACAATTTAATGTTATGCCAATTTCTATGCCACTGATGAGTAGTGGTTAATAAATTCACACTTTTCCTTTTGTCTCTTAACAAGGAGGGAAGGGGGCACTGTTGAAATCATTACCACTCTGTCATCTCGGTTCACTGCCAAAGCAAAGAGCTGTAGTACACCTGTCAAATAACATGTGGCTTGCAAAAAAAAAAAAAAAAAATCACATACCAAACAGGTTTACATAAAATGTTCACACATGTAGAAAGAGGAATGAGGTTACCAGAAAGCCATGCATTCTGGTGAGGGTTGGAAAGAAAAGAAGAGATTTTCAGGACTCAGTGTTTGTGATTTGAGTCAGAGTAATGAAACTTAATCTGTGTCAGCAAAGATCAGAAGCACGGATAGGATTTATCTCCTCATCCTTAGCCACATTCCCAGAGGTTTCAGTAATTAAGTGGGCAAAATATTGAGGCAAAAATACTGCCCCTGCCTGCCCAAATGAGAATGCCTACTAAAAATGTACAAAGTATATCCTTTTTCTTGTTCTGAGTATCCAGGCCATTCTTATAAACTCAAAATAGGCTTCAATATCAAGATCCTCTTTTAAAAACTGCGTCTCTTGCACATCCACTCATCATAACTGTGTTAACGTCTAGGTCAGTGTGATCCGGAGTTAAGGCAAACAGGCACCTGCACGTGTGGTACAGGATTTGGTGTTAGGTGAAACACCAAAACGTGAGCAACATGATCCCTGACAAACTGAACAGAAGTGAAGATCGGCGAAATCAGAAACAATTTGAGGCTGCAGGGTTTTCTTTTGGTTTTTTTTGTCAATAAAGAGAAAAATTGTTAAGTATCCATACCAGTATATGCAGACTCATTCCAAAATCTAGTAGTAGAACAGCCCATGTGTGAGTTTAAAAAAGGCTCCAATTTAGACTAATAAGGAAATCCCACTTTCCTTAAAATAAACCCTGGCACTTTTAAGGTTAGCACTAAGAAGATTCTGAAAGTTGGGGGAGGCCAGCCCACAGCCCCAATAACCACCTGTTATTGCCACAGACATCAGGTGGTACAGTATGTGTGGGAGGGGTGCGAGGTGCTCCTTTTTGACAAAGACTTGTATTATTGGGGCTAATGGGCCCTTCCCTGAATTCCCCAAAGCTCAAGTAAGACAAAGATGAGGCAACCATTGTACAGAACTGACTCTGGGTGGTGAGCACACAATGCAATATACAGATGATATATTATACTACATCTGAAACCTACATAATTGTATTAACCACTGCCACCCCAGTAAGTTTAATAAAGAAGAGCAAATGGGTTAAAAAAAAAAAAGTATGTAAATATCTCCTCGTTGAAGCTTTCCTCTCTTAGGCTCACAGACTCCAGCCCATTTCACTGGCAGGACTTGACCTAGTGTCCCTCTTCAGCCACCTCTAACATCAATTATCTTGTGTCCTACTAAATCTATACCTTTCAATGTCCAAAACTCAAGAGTCCAGGCATCCTGGAGGTGCTAGTTTTCAACTATTAAGAAAGAGAATTTGTTTTAAGTGTCTTAAAGTTTTGGAGACCACTCCCTTCTGTAGGTGGATGCTGCTGAGTTAGCATCATTAAAGTCTCTCCTCCCACGGTTGTCACGTCTATGTCAGTCTCCCAAAGAACTCCAACAGCTGCAGGAGCTCCTCACCGCAAGGGCTGAGCTTAGAGACGACTGACAGGAGTCTGAGGAGCCATTCTGAGCATTGGGGAACGCTCACAGACTGTGTGGTGATGAGAGAGCCAAATGCCAACTGTTCCAGAGGCTTTGGTTTTGTCACCCTGTGCCACTGTGGAGGGGGTAGATACAGCCATGAAGGCAAGGCCACACAAGGTGGCCAGAAGAGCTGTGGAACCAAAGAGGGCTGTCCCAAGCGAAGATTCTCAAAAACTGGTGCCCACTTCACTGTGATAAAGATTTTTGGCGACAGTATTAAAGAAGACACTGAAGAATACCACCTAAGGATATTTTGAACAGTATTATGGGAAAACTGAAGTAACTGAAATCATGACTGAGCAAGGCAGTAGCAAGAAGAGAGGTTCTGCTTTTGTGACCTTTGATGACCATCCCGTTGAATGCCACAAATGCCATCCTGTGAAGTAAGGAAAGCCCTACCCAAGCAAGAGATGGCTAGTGCATCATCTAGCCAAAGAGGTCAAAGTGGTTCTGGAAACTTCAATGGTGGTCGACGAGGTGGTTTTGGTGGGAATGACAACGCTGGTTGTCGAGGAAACGTCAGCAATTGAGGTGGCTTTGGTGGCAGTCATGGTGGTGGAGGATATGGTGGCAGTGGGGATGGCTATAAAGGGTTTGGTAACGATGAAAGCAATTGTGGAGGTGTCAGAAACTACAATGATTTTGCCAATTACAACAATAAATCTTCAGATTTTTGGACCTAGGAAAGGAGGACACTTTGGAGGCAGAAGCTCTGGCCTATGTGGTGGTGGAGGCTAATACTTTGCCAAACCATGAAGCCACGGTGGCTGTGGCAGTTCCAGCAGCAGCAGTAGCTATGGCAGTGGCAGGTTTGAATTACTGCTGGGAAACAAAGCTTAGCAGGCGAAGACAGCAAGAGATATGACAAGGAAACCACAGGTGACAACAGATTTGTGAACTAGGCCAAGCACAGTGGTGGCAGGGCCCCGCTGCTACTAAGAAGACCTGCTTTAGACAATACTCGTTTGTATGGGCAAAAAACTCGAAGACTGTATTTATGACTAATTGTTTAACAGGTAATTTTAGTTTCTGTTCTATAGAAAGTGTAAAGCGTTCCAACAAACAGTCTGAATGTAGATGTTTTTGATACCCATGCTGTTGATTGCTATGTAATAATCTTATCATGACGGGAATAAATGTGTCTTAAAAAAAAAAAAAAGTCTGAAGTTTTGGCTGTTTTGAAATAAATATTATGCCAGTGTTTTCAAGTATATAGAGTAATTCAAAGCTCAAAGCAAGCCTAAGTGTAACCCACTTATTTATTTCTATAGATGAAATACTGTGTTAATAAAGCACAAATTATTCTGTATACTTAAAATTTTGGTCATCACATCTCTCAAATTACTGAATGTCTACACTGTCATAATTTGGACTTCATGTCCATGGAGTAGTTTCAAGTTAGTGCTTCCTCTTATCTTTATATCTGCCAACATTACTTTCATCAATTTTCAGAAAGGATACAGACAAATGGGCAAGTAAATGTAGATGCTAATTAATAATAGTTCATCAATATACTTGATCTGCACTTAATATGCCACTTATTTGACTGGAAATCCGTGTTTATATAGAATTTAAAGGTATATGAAAAGAACCCAAGCTCAAAAATAACTGTTAATTTGTACTACAAAGTATGGTGATGAATGGTAATCATCTCAGTGTATACAAATATCAAATCATTATGTTATACACCTGAAACTAATAAAATGGTGTGTGTCAACTATAACTCAGTAAGAAAAAATCAAAGTCACAGAAAAAAAGTGTACTACGAAGAATTTCAACTCATTCAATCTGAATTACCACAAATTCTGAATTAGATGTAAATTAAAGCTGAATAGTATGTGCTAGCTGATTTGAAGAACTGCAAAGAATTTAGAACCCAAACATCCCTGAAATTCAACAATAAAAAAGGGAATGAAATAGTTCCTCTGGCTTAGAATTTTATAATATAAACGTCAAGAGATAAGTAACGTGCGATCACTGAAAAAGGGTATTGCTTTCGTACCATAAAATATATTAAGCCTACATTTCAGCCTTAATGAAATCCTCTTCTCATATTAAGAAAAAAATCAAAATGTTAGTAGGTCAGCTGAAATTAAAAGTAGTCTTAATGGTGGCTATTAAGATTCTGGAGACAGAATTAGAACTCTTCCCTCCTACCACCCACACAACACAGGTCTGGCAAGAAAAATTCTTCATACTGCCATGTTTTAGGTGACAAAAGCATACATTTTTAAGGCTGAAGATTCCCCTCCCTTACAAAAGAAGAGGGTAGAAATGAAATATAAGAATCAGCAGTGCTTTACCATTGTTGTATCACGGTCCCCTTTGAGAATCTCTTAAATGCTACACACTCTTTCCCTCCAAAAAAGTACATATATGCACCGACATCAAAAGTGTTGCATACAACTTTGGAAGATTCAGACCCTCCCTCTGCTACGTGGGTTGTGAGAAGTTCTCATGTGACAATCTAAGAACAAGTAAAACTCCAAAAGCTGTATATTTTTAGGTGTCCAAAAGACCTTCCTTCTTACTACCTTAAGTGTAATTTCCTCCATTTTCACCTACTATAACCAAAGCTGTTAGAAATGAGAGTGACTCATCTATTATACACGACTCTCTTTTAGACCAGAGGTCCACAAACTTCTCCTGTAAAGGGCCAGAAAGTACATAGGGTTTGCAGGTCATTCAGTCTCTGTGGCCACTAATCAACTCTGTCACTGTAACACTGCACAAATGCCGCCATAAACAAATGGGGTGGCTGTGTCCCAATAAAATTTTATATACAAAAAGCAGGCAGTGGACAGGAGTTAGCCTGTGGGTGATATAATAGCTGTAGACCCCTGAAATAGGGGGACAGGTTCAACAACTCCACAAGGAAGCACACAAATACAATTAGATCCCTAATTTATACCATCTCTAAAAATAATTTCCAGAAAGATTAATGAATAAAAAGAG
This sequence comes from Lyroderma lyra, assembly GCA_004026885.1. Lineage (NCBI taxonomy): Eukaryota > Metazoa > Chordata > Mammalia > Chiroptera > Megadermatidae > Lyroderma > Lyroderma lyra. Next base: position 230,530 of record PVJL010000091.1, on the reverse strand, counting down.
TCAAACTTTGCAACTTTTAGAAGAAAATAAGGGAGAATGTCTATGTCACTGAAGGAGGAAAAGATTTCTTAAGAAAAAAACCCATATAGTATACAGGGAAAAAAATAAAATATTTGGAACTAAAATTAAAAACTTCTGCACAAAGACCACAAATAAAGGATAAGCCACAGACTGAAAGATATTTGCAACACAAATGACCAAAAAAGAATGAGACTTTGAATACCTAAGAAGAAATACTAAGAAACACACAGCCCAACAAAATAAGACATATATGTACATACAGGCAATTCATACAAGAAAACTGAAGAGTTAAAGCACATAAAAGATGCTCAACTTAACTAACACTTAGGGAAATGCAAATTAAAATCACAATGAGATACCATTTCACATTCGCAAAACTGGCAAAATTAAAAATCCTGATAATAACAAGTGCTAACAAGAATGTGGAACACAAAAAAAGAATGTGGAACACTATTATTTATTGCATAAGTTTACAAGTGTAGAGTAAGTTTAAAATCTCTCAATAGAAAAATAAACAACTTCAAAGAGACAAAATTGTCTATCAAAATCATTTCTGGTTTATTTTTAAATTAACCTCTGATAATGTGAGTAAAGGAGTCATGTATTGTAGACCCATGACCATGGATATGAATTTATCAAAAATTAAATGATTGGTCTTACCAATAAAATGTCATATATTAATAATACTTTTTGTGGATGTGCAAATTCCACTCCTAGTAACTAACACACTAGAGAAACTCTTGCACTGTCTACTGCAACACTGTTTTTAAGAGGAAAAAACTAAACCAAGTGAAAACTTGGAAACCTAAAATTCGTGGCCAATGAGAGAAAAAAGACTCACTGTGCTAAATTCATCCACCGAAATATTATACAACAGGTAACAAATAAATCAAATCTATAAATGTATCAACATGGATATGCTTAAAATGCCGTGTATAAAGCAGGGTTTCCCCCTACTTGTTACTTTTGGCAAATAGCACACACAAAAAAAATGTTTAATAAGGGTTCCCTGGTGGTGTAGTGGCTAGGTTTCAGCACTCTAAACGCTGAGGCCTGGGTTCAATTCCCAGCCAGGGAACCACCAAAAAAAAAAAAAAAATTGTATAGCATGACACAGAAATGGTAAAAATTTTTAATGCATCACATGTATAGGCACACATTTATTGTAAAAGTAAAAACCATGAGCAAGAGGACAAAAACCAACCCTGAGAGAGCAGTTACCTCTGAGGAAGAAGAGAAAAAAATGAGTGAGGGTAGGGAGAAAAGGGCCTTTGGTTGTCTTTATAATATTTAATTGCGTTTAATTTTTTTTAATTTGGTACTTTAAGAAAAAAGACTGGAAAAGGGAAATTTGTGTTTATTCTCAAATAAAGATGAAGGACTCCCTTAACACTTGCTTGTAGGATTCTCCATCTTCACTCAGTCTCTTTTCCCACTGACACCAACAAAGGCTAAAGCCTGCCCTGCTCCCCATCCCAGAGCCATTTCTAAGGACTGCCAACAGGTGCTAGCACATTGCCAAGGGACTCCCAGGAAGGCCTGCCCAGGCTGCAGTGTTTCAGGCACTGATTTGGATACATTTTCGGAACGCACACATTTCAGCTCTGAACACAACTGCAAGGTAGGCAGTCTATAACTGGTTGGCAAGCAGGCTGGCAAAGACTCATTTCAGCCTACTGGGTGAGAAAATGAAAACGCATGGGCTCTATACCCAAACATTAGAGCATACACTTAATTTTAAATGCAATCAGAAATCCAGACCAAAAATCATTTTCTCCAGGGCACAGAAATAATAGAGTATAGAAATAAAACAATACCAATGTCAATAAGTACTAATTATTCCATAAAGACAAATATTACCATTACACTAAGGATTATGCAAAGAGTACACTTCTAAGTATAGAGTAAGTTTAAAATCCTTCAAAAAAAAAAAAAAACCCAACAAGTACAAAGAGGCAAAATTACATATATCAAAATCATTTCAATTCTCTTTAGATTAGACTGATACTGTGACTGAGGGAGTCATGTATTGCAGCCCCATGCCCAGAAGTGTGAATTTAGCTATTTGATAGAAGAATTAACTTGCTATGATACATTAAATGATTGCTCCAACCAATAAAACTTATTCAAAAACCACCATTATTTTAAACACGAAACAGATTAGACTATTCCAATCATTTGGCCCACTATTAGGCTTTATTAACAGTTTTCAAAATTAATAAAAGTCTAAAATTTGGACAGGTTTGTGTCACTAAATGGCCTTCACTATTGTTCACAGAATCAAACTCTTAATTGATTAATGATCTCAGGGTGTCTATCGCCATCTAGTGAACAATCACTTCAATTACCACACCAGTCACTTGACAATGGAGTCCGTTTCCTTGGTCCAGAACAGATGTCCACTTAGTGCTACTGACTTGACCAATCTTTTTTGTCTCTCTACCCATATATTGAGAACACACACACACACACACACACACAGAGATGGTATGTACAAAGATTCACTTCTGAGTGTCTGTAAACTAAATTTCCACATTACTTCTCTGGAAACAGTGACTTCAGGGTTGTTTTTTTTGTTTGTTTTTTTTTTTAATAACTTGCACGCTGTGGTCCCTCATACAATTCCTTAACCATTTAACCATTAACTAAATCCTCCAGCACTGAGCAATTAAAAATCATAGAAGAGTTTAAGTGTGAAAGATCACACCTGGGAAGCGACAATATTGATGTCCATTTGACACAGCTATTAGCATTTTTATTACAAACCTGTTTTTAAAAGTACAATTAGTAATTACTCTGTGTACTCCAGCAGCCATAATACATTTGATTACAGAAATTATTAGGTCACCAGAGCCAAAGCTGCATGATTCTGACAGAACTGAGCACACACGAAATAAACTTAAAAATAAAAAGAGAGAGTGGCTTCAAGGCCTGCCCAAAGAGTGTGTAATACATATTCAAATGCAAAATTTTATAATCTGTTCAAATGACATGCTACTAGCTATCCTTCTCACTAATTTCCATTTGAATCTTAATGTAATTTATCTTACAAGGATTTTAAAAGGAAACAACTTCTAGGTTCTTCGAGCTCTGCATTATTTTGTCCCCTCCACCTTTTTACAAAAAAAGACCAGTCTGATGAAGTCACAAAGGTATTCCACAATCTCAGCACACTGGCTCTCATTTTATACTTTACTCCTCCTACCTCTTTAATAATCAAGAGATGCTTGAAATCACAAAGGCCTGATAGCGTATACAGAAAATGCCAGTAAACCCAAAGACAGATTATCACAGTATTTCACTCCGCCAGTGCTAACAGTTATCACCAACGCTTTAACAATCATTTTTATTTAAGGAAATAATTTTTGTAAGTGGCTCTGAATCTTCTAGAATAAGATTTCCAGGGAGCAACTAACCGTACCATTATTATTTCTCATTAACCTCACATTACTTTAAAGGCCCACTTTCCACAGTTTGTGTTTATTATTTTGTACGAAGGAGCAAAGAGGAAAGAGAGAAGGGGAAAGCGGAAACCAAGAATTGAAACCACATATGCTTATTTCTAGATTCGTCTGAAATTCTTAGTTGGGGTTGTTTTGTTTTGTTTTTTAAATAGGGAGAGCAGGGATTTTTATAGTTTGTTAACATTTGGTATTGTTCTATTTTATACAACAGAAAAATAAAAACTGAGTTTAAGCACTCTATTAAAAAATCTAGCGAAATGAAAACATCGCCCTTTAAAGTACAACGGATTAAGGGAGTGGGGGAGATCACTGGACAAATTTGGGGCTTATCATTATCAACAGTGCCCTTTTAAGCTTGTGGATTTCTGAGCCAAAGCAGAAAATCTAACAAGGGGGATTTCCCAACAGTGAGAGGCACTCTCCAAGGGAGTAAATTGTCAACTATTGCCTCTCGTGAGAAACTTAAGAGTAACCTTCATCCAATCTCAATAGTCAACCCATTTATTATCACCCAGTTGGGGCATAGTGAGTGCATTTCCTAATACAAAAATAAGATGGTATTCTATCAGAAGCCACTGGATACATACACAGAAATGAAATTTAAATAATTTTTAGGTAAACTTAGCCTAAGAACTGAAAACATCCTTCCCTCACTTCAACTAACCCCTAACACTTATATCGTCTTCTGGCAAAAAATTTAAAAAAAAAGGCCTGTGTCCCGAGATGATTATCAAAAAAGATGACCATCCAGGGACAAGAGGTACAATTAAAAAGAGACAGAGTTGCGAGAGAGACATCCTGAGATGGGACAGAAACCTTAATGTAGTAAAGGCCTTACAATCCATCAGTCAGTAAAAATTATTTTTCTGTAAACAGCCAGATAGTAAATATTTGAGGCTTTGTGGGCCATCTAAGTCTCTATCTTGACTTCTCAATTCTGCGTGGTAACACAAAAGCAGCCATAGACGATATATAAATGGAACAGAGTGGCTGTAATCTAACTTTCTTTACCAAATTGGATAGCAGGATCTGGCCCACAGGCCACAGTTTTCCTACCCCTGTTCTGAAGTACTCTGAGTCCAGACTTTCCACGAGAATTCAGCCCATAACCACTACCTTCTTAAGACTGACAGTCATAAAACCACAGTCAGGAATCAATAATTTACTAGAGTTAAAAAGAATTAGTATTTAAGCAACCATTCTTTTACAAATTAAGAAAAATCCACGCACCTGGTGCTAAAGCAGATGAAGTTTACAGTGTTTATAAAGTGACGATACCTAAATCTGTTGGGTATGTTGCCCATCTTTCTAAAGCCAGGAACTTTCCATCCATAATTCCAGTCTTGACACAATCCTGGAACTGGGGACTTCTGTATCCTACATGCCTAGAGATCTTTACAAATCTCAAAGGTAATGCAGCCAAAAGAGAACGCTTCATCCCTCTCTCCCAGAGTTCTCCATCTTAGGAAATGGGTCCACTAGCTACTCAGCTATAAGACAAACAAGGAGGCATCCTCCTCGAGTTCTTCCTTTCCCTTACTCTCTAATAACATCAGCCAAAGGAAAAAAAAAAAAAAAAAGCTGTCTTATGTTACTTAGGTCTCATTCTTGTTATTTCCTAAAGAAGCCTTCCTTGACCAATCTAATCTTAACATTCTCTAGTGTACCACCTTGTTTGAATTATCTGCATAGCATTTACTTCTACCATATTCTCTTACTGATTTTTTGTATTTGTTTATTCATTTATTTATAGTATGTTTTCCTAAACTATTCTCTCCCGCCCCAAGTCTTCACCATATGACCCTCTACACTCTTGGCCCTAGGTAGAGTGTGAGCCTCACATGGAGGAATCGTTCCTGTTTTCCTCAAAACTCTACACCCCCAGTGCCTAAAACAATGTCTGGAACATAGTAGGTGCTCAATAAATACAACAAGTGCACACGCACACACACATACTCTTATTGGATGAATGAATGGATCCTTACTTAAAAGCCTATCTGTCTGTCTCATATTTGTCCTAAAAGCGGGTATTTGAAGCTGAATAATTATACAACAATCTGGGCTCCCTGTACTGTAACATATATAGTTAAAAAATATTCTCATTTGTAGAAATGTGAATGTTACATCATTTACCTCCCTTCCTTTGTACGTCACCAAAGCAGCAAGTGGTTTGGCATAAAATCTGCTGTAGGAAAATCCAAGGCAGCCGTACATACTGTTCGCCGTGAGCTTCAAAGCCTTCTGCCGAATGTCATACTGCAGGCGCACAAGAACAAGAGAAACAATATTTACAGATGCTTAGGCATTACATTAGATGTCTTTCTAGATAACCGGGGAGGAAAAATCTTCAATACCCCTGAGAAAAAGACCTCTTTTACACACTCAACCTAACCTCCAAGAGTCGTGATTCCCTGACCTCCTAGAAACGAGTCAACATGGACCCCAAAGCTCCCGAAGCCAGAAGGATCTTACTCAGATACAGCTTTGCACAAAGAGGCACCTTCCATTCAGAGGTACTCTAGTGTGTTTGAATGGTTTTCTACTCACAAGCGAAAAGCAAGCACATGCATTTGTCCAGAGCATTATGTTTAAACCCTTGCCAGATGAGCAAATTCCAAGAGCTGAGAATGTCATTCAGATGTCTCTGAGTGAAAAGATGTACCTGAAGAACAAGGTCTGGATTTAAATCTTGCTGCTTCATTAGCTGTTTGACTTGCTTTCTCCGTTCTACCAGTTTCCGGATCTCTCTGGGCAAAATGCCCATTTCTAAGCCTGGATCTGGTAGTTCGGGGATCTGTTCTTGTTCTTCATCCTGATGAACAAACAGAAATTACAGATAAAGTAAACTTTCATTAAATACATTTCTAAAATAATATTCAGTGGGAGCTTTACCCCATGATCACACGCTGAAAAGCTACTGTCCCATATAGGAAAGGTCAACAGTGCATGGGTGGTACAGAAAGAGCTTAAAGGACTACAGAGCAAGTCAACACACTGCCCTCTTTCCTCCCAATTCTATCAGCCTGTTGTTCCCAGCACCTTCCAACCCTCCAAGTATTGGCAAATGCATACGGGGACTGTCTGGGAAAAATGCAGCCATAAATGGCTCGTTTTCATACGACCACAGCTGCATCGTTTCCGGACAGCCCTCGTCTATCATTCACGGGAGTGAAGTTTCACACAAGCTCATCTCCTCTCTTCAACAAGATTGAGGAGGAGTATGTTTGGGGAAATTGTTTTTAAAATAAAAACACTAAGGGAGTTCTCTAGGATTTAAAAATAAAAAAGTAACTAAAGCACTATTTTAAGCCATGGATACTAGCAAACAAAATGCTGTAGAATTTCTTAAAACTATGAGGAATCATAGCAATTACTGTAAATATTTTAGACTAAAAAAAAAACGCAAGTCTACATATTAAATCAGCATATTTCTTTGAGGAATTTGAAGCACATATTTAAGTAAGCCATGACATTTCTAAAAATATATATATATTCCTTAGCATATATGTAGTACCTTTTATCTATAAATTGTTTTATAACCACTAGAAGAATAGCAACATTTTAGCAAACCAACCAGCAGTCTTCTTATATTAAAATTTACAGCAGGAAAAACCAGAGAAAACATTAGACCATTTTTTTTCACACTTCCATTAATTCTATTAACAGACTGCAAAGAAAAGCCAGGCACATTTGCCCTTTCAAAGGTTCAGAATTAAAAATAAACCTCTTGGCTTAAAGTATGTCAAGTCAATGTCATGTGATAACCCAGCTTTTACAAAGTATCTGATTTTAGAAAGATCAATATCTTCAAATGCACCATCTTACAATAGAAACAGGTACCTATTGTTTTCCAATACAGCCAAGGATGATAGCAAACCTATTAAAGAGATCTTGGTATACATTCCAATTTATTTACAGCAACTATGAAGGTCAGATAGAAAGTAAACTGAAAGGATCTGGGGTTGGGAAATTTATGATCCGCACTACGGCTCTGTCACCACTAGCAATGTGGCCGTAGCTGTTCTGAAGACCAGATGAAACACTGCACAGGACAAAGATATGGAACCTGCAAATGGTTACAGGTATAGTATTTCCTAGATGAGCTGCAAGGTCCCTTCTAACTCTGAAATGATTCTATGATATATCCAGAATCCAAACTGCAAAGCTCAAATAAAATGGTGGGGCAGTGACACAGTCACAGGACAGAGTCCAGAGAGTATTATTAATCAAATGCAGCCACTACCTGTTGGGGATGTCTACCCAATACCTTCTCTAAAATTATCCTCTGGTCCCACAGAAAGGCCCATCCTTAGCAGCCACATTTGTACTCTGTGAACCCACTTCTGTGGTCACAGCTGATGGGACCAGGTGGGCTCCGTGATCTAAGGAAACCTGTAAGATTCTCTCTTCTGGGAATATGGACCTGGGACTAAAAAACAGCATCCAAGCATGTGGTTGCAACAAAAAGATATGTAAATTCAGGAGTTAGAAGGCAAAAGGACATCTTCTGCCACAGGTACAAAAAAGCAGAGAAAAACAATATACAGAGAGAGTATGTTAACTGATATCTTTCACTGCTAGAGAACCAAATCTAACCGAATTCAGTAATGACAGTCAATTGTAAAAGTTTTATATATAAATTATTAAGCACCACATAAAAACTGCTGACTTAATGATCACTGCTTAGGTTAAAATCCATGTGAGAGAATTAAAAAAGATTCTTTTAAAAAGGCTGTTTAGTTAGTAGAATACTTAAGCAATGCTTCCACAGACAAAATTTAAAAGACTGAAAACAGCAAGTGCTGGAGAAGATGGGGAACAACTTGCATACATGGGCTGGTGGGAGTATAGTAAAATGGTACTACTATTTAGGATAACAATTTGACAGCTTCCTATCGAGGTAAACCCTTCCAACACAAACCAGCAGATTCGATTCACTCGCTAGGTAACGATCCCCCAAAACGAAAGCACGTGTCCACAGAAAGATCTGTATAAGAATCTTCACAACAGCTTTATCAATCATAGTCAAAAACTGAACACAATCCAAATGCTCATCTCAGACAGATAAACAAAGTGTGGCATATTCATTAGCAATAAAAAGGAAAGAACTACTGATAATTCAACAACATGGACGAATCTCAAAAGCGTTATGTTGAACAAAAAAGTCAGGCAAAAAAAGTACATACCGTGAGTTCTAGAACAGGCAAAATTAAGCCACAGTGATTGAAGTCAAATCAATGGTTAGCATAAGGGAGAGGGGACTGACTACGAAAAGGCATGTGTGACTTCCTAAAAGCTAAAGTAGTGCTTGGAGGAAAACTTACATTAATAGTTGTACATACCTATATTAGAAGAGAAGACCTCAGTCAATAACCTAACTTTCTACCTTAAGAAGCTAGAAAAAGGGCAAACTAAATGAAAGAAAGCAGAAAAAAGGAAGTAATACAGATTAGAGCAGAAATAATTGAAAAAGAAAACAAAAATGCATAGAGAAAATCAAGAAAACTAAAGTTGCTTCTTTGAAAAGATCAATAAAATTGACAAACTTTTGGCTATACTGACAAAGAAAAAAAAGATTACTAAAATCAGGAATAAAAGAGGGACATTACTACTCATCTTAAAGAAATAATCATGATTATAAGGGAATACTAGGAACAATTTTATGCCAACAAATTAGATTAACCTGCATGAAACAAGACAAATTCCTAGAAAGGCACAAAACTACTAAAACTGACTCAAGGAAAAATAGAAAATCTGAAAAGAACTATAACAAGAGATCAAATCAGTAATCAAAAACAGAAAAATCTAGGGGAGGGGGTTCCCTGGTGGCGTAATGGCTAGGTTTCAGCACTCTCACTACTGCAGTCTAGGTTTGATCCCCACTCAGGGAACCAATGACAACAAAAATATCTAAAACCAGATTAATTTCACTGGTGAATTCTACCAAATATTTAAATAATTAACATGAATCCCTCACAAACTAGTCCAAAAAAACAGAAAAGGAAGGAATGTTTTGCAACTCATTCCATGAGGCCAGTATTATCCTCATACCAAAACCAAAGACATAAACAAGAAGATAACTACACACCAACAGGCCTTACGAATCCACACCAAACAAATCCTCAACAAAATACTAGCAACATATAAAAATGAAAATACACAAAAACCAAGTGGGATTTATCCCAGGAATGCAGGTTGGCTTGATACCCTTTCATGATAGAAACACCCACTAAACTAGGAAAGGAAGGGAACTTCCTTAACCTGATAAAGGCCATCTAGGGAAAAGCCAGTTAACATCATACTTAAAATGGTAAAAGACTGGATGCTTTCACCAAAGATCACAAACAAGACAAGGGTGTCTGCTCTTGCCACTTCTAGTCAACATTGTACTGGAGGTTCTAGTTAGGGCAACTAGACAAGGAAAAGAAATTAAGGCACTCAGTTTGCAAAAAAAGAATTAAAACAATCTCTATTCATGGATGGCATGATCCTGTATATAGAAAATTCTCAAGAATTCTCAAAACTATTAGAACTAATAAATGAGTTCAGCAAAGCTGCAGGATACAAGGTCCATATACAAAAATCAGTTATATGTCCATACACTAGCAGTGAACAATCTAAAAATGAAATCAGGAAAATAATTCCATTTACAATTGCATCAAAAATAATGACACTTTTTTTTTTTTTTTTTTGCATTTTGGTATGTGGGTAGCTCCCTGGCTGGGAATCGAACCCAGGCCGCAGCGTTGACAGCGCCAGCGCCGAAGCCTTAAGCCACTACACCACCAGGGAACTCCCCGACACTTTTTTTTAAAAATAATGAAATTTTTAGAAATGAATTTAATTTAAAAGTATAGGATTGGTACACTGAAAACCAGAAAACATCACTGAAAAAAACTGAAGACCTAAATAAACTAAAAGATCCAATTTTCAAGGACTGGAAAACTTAACATTGTTAAGATGACAATATTCCTCAAATTGATCCATACAGCTCCAATACAGTTCCTATCACAACCTCAGCAGCCACTTTTGCCTAACTTGACAAGGTGATTTTAAAATAAAACTTGATACTCGTTCGTCCGTACAATGGAATATCATTCAAAAATAAAAAGAAATGAAGTATTATACTAATACATGCTACAACATGGATAAATCTTGAAAACAATATGCTAAGCTAAATAAGCCAGACACAAAAGGTCACATACAACTCCATTTATATGAAATGTCCAAAATACACAAATCTATAGAGGCAGAAAGATTAATGGTTGCCTAAATCTGGGAGGGATGGAGGAACTGACAAAAGTTACGAGTAAAAGGTAGGAGGTTTCTTTGGGGAGTAATGAAAATGTCTTATAATTATCTGTAGTGAAGGTTGCAAAGTCTGTGAATACACTAACGGCCATTAAATTATACACTTACAGTGGGCGAATTGTATGGTATGTAAATTACGTCTCAATAAAGCTGCTTAAGACAGAACTAGTCCGAGTCTCTTTCTACCAACCTTCTCCTTTTTCTGACCACTAAGAAAGAACATATGTACCTTTTAGGAGACAAAAAAACAATAGATGCTAACCCCTTTCATTCTCTTCCTTCTTTAAACACTACTTTTAATCTCAATTTCGAAAGCCCCCAGTTGAATACAAACCTCTGTAATTTTCTGTGCCTCTGAAGCAATTCTTTGCACTGTTGTAAAACAAATGTTGAATTCCTGAATGATGGAAGGATATAAACTATTGAAGTCCAGAAGCAAAATGAACTTATCATAAAAACCTGCAAAAAGAAGCAACCTGTTACAAAAAAGTCTTTTAAAAAAGCAGATTTGTCAAAACATCACATTATAAGTAACTACACTCTGAAGTATATTAGAAACAACATACTACTCAGATCCAGAGCTGTGAAATAGACAAAAGAGGCGGGGAGGGGAGTCAACTATCACTCCCTACAAATGACTTGGAGTAGAGTGAAAACTCAGGTCACCAAAGAAAGAAGAGATCCTCTTCTATCTTGAAATCAGCTACAACCAATCCTTCCCCCAGCAGTCCCCAAAGTACATCATTATGATGGGCAAATACCTTCCCATATCAATTACCTTAGACAGATGTTATATCCATTTCAAATAAATGTTGTTAAATTCTCGTTCAAGCAAGCATTCCCCTCCCACCTACTTCCATCCCAAAATATTCAGTGATCTCTACCAGTGAGTGGCCAGTTATATACCGAGGTACCAAAGACATGTCTATACATGTTAAGAGATGTATAAGAGATGTTAAGAGATGTTACCTATGTATTACTTTTTGAAGTTGAATTGAATTACGGTAACAATGTGTAGTATGATGTTTGCTCAAAAGATGGCATTAATCAAATGAATGCTAGTGTCACCGTGCAACAGGCAGGACAGTCAAAGAAAAATGGCAAAAGCACAGTTGTGTTCGAGGAGCACAAGACCATGCTGAAGTGGTATTTGAAATTTGAGAACGCTGTTTGAGTTTCCCCCACATTCTCCTGACTTAACTGACTTCTACCTAAGGGGGACCTTAAAGGATGAGGTACTGGCGGTACCTCAGGAAGAAATTGAAACAGCATGCGCAGCAATACAAGGGGACACTGCGGTGAACATTCCTCAAGCAGCAGTTCGCCATAATCAGAAGTGTCTGGACGCTGATGGTAACATCTCTGAGCAGGTCTTGTCATTGCAGAAGTCACACGTGACATGCACTCATCTTTTGTTACCGGTGTATAATGAGTATTACAATTTTAAAACAGTTTTTCTCCTTTCTTAAAATATGTATACATTGTTTTGGCACCCTGTGTATATATTTTACAATCACACCTTCAAAGGATAAAATGGGCAGCTCACTTACCTGGATACAAACCGTGCTAAAAACAGACAAGAGATGTATATATAAATGTCAGTAGTGGAATGATCCACTCTTTTTACTTACAAAGGGTGAACAGAAAGCTACTATATTTCTCTAGGACATTTACAGAGAGTTTTCTTCACCTTAAGAAGAAACTGAATAAACATAAATGTCCACTATTAATAAAATAATAACAACAGCAAATATATATATTAACAGCTTACTCTGTGTCAGGCACTACACTAAACAATCGATTTTATTCCTTAAAATCCCTGTGCAATAGATATTAACTCCTATCTCTATTTTACAGAAGAGGGAACAGCCTTACAGAGTTTAAACAGGAAGCCCAAGATCATGTTGCCAGAATTCAAGCCCAGATCTATCGAACACCAAAAGACTACTGTTTCACTAAAACTAATAAAAAATGTTTTCCTACTCAGAGTTCAAGTTACTTGATAAAATTCACATTAATTCCCGCACAATGTGAATACACTTAACACCACTCATCTATACACTTCAAAATGGTTAAGATGGCAAAAAAAGATTCTTTCTACTCTGTGTACTACAAAACAACTCCTCTGCTATTCATGACAAGAGTAAAAAAATTATTCTCCTATTAAAGTTCAATTTGGTGGTTATTATCTGTACTTTCTTGAATGCTGCTCTCCAATTGAACTGGTCCTGGCAAGCTGGGCAGAGGCAGGGCCCACCCTCCAAAAGTCGATGGAAGGAGAGAGGTGTTGCTACCAGAAGACAAATAGCTGTATACTAGGCTAGGGGTTGGCAAACTCCATGCAGACCAAATCCAGCCTGCCCACTCCTCTTTTTGTACCCCTCATGAGCTAGAAACAGTTTTAGTATCTTTAAATGGTTGAAAAAAAAATTAAAAAACAGTAGTTCATGATACATGAAAATCGCACAGAATTTAAATTTCACTGTCCATAAATAAAGCTTTCTTAGAACATGGCCAAAAAAAAAAAAGATTCATATTAATTCATGTCAGGTGACTGGCAAACAAGATTTTCACATGAACGTAAGATCTAAAATGATGTTATTATGAGAGTGATTTGCTAACCTACTAAATATAATTCAGGTCTTCTAGTGTCTCACGCCCAGCTCTGCATTAAGAAATGCCTTAACACCAGGGGCAAACCAGTTCACCGCCCAGCCTTACCAACTTTAGGTTCCAACACCAAGCCTCCAGCATAAGCTGCTTTCTTACGTCCTTTCTTGTATTTACTGGTATCTCCATCAATGTCTTCATCTTCATCTCCCTATTATCAAATGGAAAGAACACTTCACCAGCCAGTAACTAATTAAGTTTTACGATCTCCCTTTCCAAAGGCAGTACACTAACATTCTTTAGTTTAGTTAGTGGTCCTATCTGTAAGACAGTTATTATAATATGTTCATGCATCTCAATGAATGTCAAGCATGGTAGGTACCAAAACAAAAACTACTATCTCTGAGCTAATACATATGCAATTTGTATTTTAAAATATTTCTGAATTCATTAAATTTCATACTTTCAAATCAATGGATACTAAAAACACAACTCTCCATATTATGTAAAATTTGAGATTGTAGAAGAATCCCCTTAAATTCATACGCTAACATTCACAATGTAAAAATACAAAATATTTCATAGATATTACCATTATTCTCATTAATATGGATACCTTATAATAAGTATGTCTAACATCCTGAAATTTATTCCCAAGTAGTTTATTAATGGCCAACATTCAATGCCTCAGCAGACGTCAAATTTCTCTACGTTCATATTCCCTATACCGATTTTGATAATGTACTTGTAAAACGAGCGAATACAAGAACCTGAATCACTGTAACATTAACATCCCATTCTGAATCAATTACTATCAGTGCCAGTAACAGAATAGATAAGCTAAATTTCAGTTCCAATGTGATGGAGGCCACTTCAGAAACCTGACTGTAGTGATCTTAATCCTACAGTGCAATACAAAAATAAAAGCTCACAGGTTTAAGAAAATAAAAGATTTAACTGACATGTAACTCTGGGTAGGGCTAAGGTGGAAAAACACCCAGCCGTCAAAGAAGCCTAATGCCGCCCTCAATGAATTTCAGAGTTCCTAAGTAATTTTTATCTGTAGAGAGAAAAGTGAAGAAGGAAATGACCACACAAACACAATAGAACAAACTTCACTTGGTTTCTACAGTACACCGGGGATTAATTCTTTTGGAAGCAGATGGTTTCACAGCAAAAAAAAGCTATACAGGTAATAAGGGGGGCGGGGGTGGGGGGAGAGACAAGGCAAAACACTACATGATTTTGGACCCACCAGTTTTTGCTGAGGTTTTCTGAAAATCTGCTTGTCAGGCACAATATAGTTGTTTTCATGAAATGCATGAAGCAACAAGAACTCATTACGCTCGGCTCGTCCACCCATCAGTGTCCTAGACTATTAAATAGAGTTTCTTTTTAAAATCTGAGCTCAAAAATCACAACAAACAAGAGCAAGTTTGAGTTAATAAATTTAATCACACAGTACATCCTTCAAAATCATTCCTCATTATAAGGGCTGTTTTTTTTTTAAAGGTACTAAAATATTTCTAGCGTTTCCTTTAAGCTTTATAGTTAAAAGGAGACAAAGAGAGCTTAAAATACTGACAACTTGGGCTATTTCTTTACTCCCAAATGGACCATTCCACAAATGAGACACATCCAGATGTGAGAGATGATCCTTATATTCCCCCACATTTCAACATACTGCACCTGGCTTTCCTCGCCTCCTCCCAAACAGTTCTTCATTTTACAAAAGAAGCCCAGCTTTCAGAATACAAGTTACTCATTTTATAAGCAGGCATTTAGACTCATTATCATATAACAACTACCCCAAGCAAACACTGAATTCAACAGGAAATGCTTTCTCCCCCTTTCTAAGTTAAATTTACCATAATGTTCCCAGCGATGTTAGTGATCTGCAATGCTAATGGAAGAACATTTAGCTCACACATGATCTGCAAAATGAACCTGGCATCTTTCCAGGTGTGTTCCAACAGGTATAACAGATGAGAAGGTTCGCTGTACAGAAAAGTAAGAGGGAAACAGAATCAAGTAATTAAAAGAAACAATGACTATAATCAGAACTTCATAAAATATTACAAAAATTTTTTGGTAGAAGTAACTTCAGAGTAATGGCACCTTAGTCTTGGAAACAACTTAAAATCTTAACATTGATAGAAACTAGAAATTCATTCATAACCATCAACCTCAATGCCCTTCTTCAAAACACAAAAAGTCCCACAGAGATAAAGGGAAGTTATGCCTTAACTACAACCCAAAAAACACCTAAATCCTTTCACGCACTGCATCCAGTATGTAGGTACTGCATGCCTGCTATGTGCCAGGCATTGTGCTAAGATGCCGGCTGTGACCCAGACAGACAAAAATCCCTGTCCTCACAGGCCTTATATCCTTATGGGGGAAACAGGGTGTAAATAACAAATTAAACATATGAAATGTTATATAATGCTAAGTTAAGGAGAAAAAAATTAACAGGTAAAGGGAATATTACCGTATTTTTCTGTGAATAAGAGGATACCTTTGTCTAAAATCATTAGACCAAAAATTGGGGGTCGTCTTATAAACGGGACTAACTGGTTGATACTGATTTCTTAATGCTGGGTTAGAAAAGTAGGGGTTGTCTTATACACACAGTAATACATCAGTAACAGAGACTGGATTTTCAGATAGCGAACTAGAGAAGAGTTCACTGAGAATAACTGGGTATCTGAGCAAAGAGCATTCCAGGCAGACAGAATAACACATTCAAAGGCCCTGAGATGAGCACAAACCTGTCAATTCAAGGACCAGGAAGGAAATCAATGGCCGCAAGAGAGAGAATGATGGGCACAACAGCAGAAGATAAAGGGCAGAGTTAATGGCAGAGAGATACACTGTATAGGACCTTGTAAGTCAAAATAAGGACTTTACAGAAAGTTACTGGAAGATGTTGAGCAGAGTGCCATATGTGACTTCACTTTAGCCAGATAACTCTGGTTCCCAGTTTGAGAGCAGACAGAAAGAGGTCAAGGGGAAATGCAAAGAGACCATTGAGGAGGCTACTATCAGGCCCAGTCATCCAGGGGAAGGAGGTTAGTGGCCTGGACTAGGATGGGTCCAATGGAAGGGAAAAGAAGTGGTCAGTTGTAGATATTTTGAAGATAGAGTTGACAGGATGTCCTGATGGACTGAAAATGGGATGTCAGAGAGAGGAATCATGGGTACCTCCAGGGTTTGGAGCCAAGGAAGACTCCGGAGGTTTCCAGCAGTACTGGAAAAATAAAGAGTTGCCATTATTAAAGGAAAGACTACAAACACAAGCTAGGGGAGAAGATCAGGAGCTCAGTTTGGAGGGTCATAATAGACACCGAGTACAACAGGCAGGTAGATCGTGAGTCTGGACGTTGGGGGAGAGGTCTAAGCTAAAGATCTGCAGGTGGGAGGCATCAGCACCCACATGGTACTGAAACATTTGAGACTCGGTAAGGTCACTTTGAGAGGAAACGCAGCCAGAAAGAGAAAGCAGTCCTAGGGCTCAGAAGGTATGGGTAGAAGAAACCTTACATAAGAAATAATCAAGCACAAAGTATCAGTTATGCAAAATGAGTACATTCTGGAGACCTAATGTACAGCAATGTGACCACAGTTAACAATACTGTATTGTATACTTGAAGTGTGCTAACAGGGTAAATCTTAAAATGTTCTCACCATGCAAAAAAAAGTAACCATGAGGTGACAGATACGTTAATTAGCTTGACTATGGTGGTTATTTCACAATGTATACATATATGAAATATGAAGTTGTACACCTTAAATATATATGGCTTTCATGTCAATTTTACCTCAATAAAGCTGGAAAACAAATAATCGAGCAATATGTCTAAATAACTTAATGATTCCTCAGTTTTTATATCCCCAAAATATTTCCACTAATTACTGAATTAATGAATTGAGGGAGGAAACCTAAATATCACATCAATTTCCAAACCACTTTTAGGAAAACAGCAAATGGTGTCAAGATAAGTGAGGAAGACAGAAGTAAAATGATCAAATTAGAATAATTCAAGAGGCAAAAGAGTTCAATTATTTGAGTAATAGAGATGGTGGCACTGACACGAAGGCAGGCCATTTTCTTCTCCGCAGCACCACTCCTGTCCCTCCAGCCTCAGGATAACAGTGTGCTGCTGTTGGTATTTTTCAAGACAAATTCTGAGGCATCCAGGATCATACCTGTACATATTTAGTACATTTTCCATTGAGATTACAACCCTTTCGGTTTTCAGAATCTGCTGAACAAGTTCAGACAAATGGTAGCTTTTACAGCGAATCAATTCCTTTGCCGAAATTTCCACATCACAGATCATTCGGCCACAGGTAGCATTTCTCTCACCAAATCCACTCCTGCCCTACAAGGCGAGAACAAAGAGCAAATGCTGAGAACATTTCGTTTTAAGGGAAAGCAGACAGTGAGAACGTTTCGTTCTAACATGCTCTCAGGCCAGCCCCAAAATTACAGTGCTGAAACTCTCATGCTTTCATTCATCCATTCAGCCACCGATCAACTATTTTTGAACGACACCATTCTAAGCATTCAGCATATAGCAATGAGCAAAACAGACAAGATTCCTCATCTCAACTGAAACATACAATAGAACAGAGATACCATAAATAAGAAATTACATACTTTTAGGAGATAATAAGTATCCAGAAAAGGGGAAAAACAGAGCAAGGTGAGGAGAACAAGGAATTGGGGGAGGGGGAGTTGCATCTTAAACACAGGGGTAGTCAGGGAAGACCTCACCGAGAAGGTGCCATATAAAGAAACCCCTAAAGAGGATGAGGAATTAGTTCAGCAACTGTTCAGATGAAGTGTTACTGACAACTCTATCACCTCAATGATAATGAATAAGGAACAAGAGCAGAATCCTCTGGAGAACACTGTAAATGGTACAGATTCCTAAGTTCTCTGATGAGGTGGCATGCCCCGTTTATGTACGAGTACACGCTTTAAATAAGACAAGATTTCAACACTGAGCAGTATCAGGTTTAGGAAATGAAGGTGCTTCATGAATAAACCACCAAAAATCTCCCTACAGCAAGCAGGTAGAATGAAAGTGCACGAGCTTTAAGAGTCAGATAGGCCTGGGTTCAAAATCTCAGTTCTTCCACTTCCTAGCTCTATAATCCTAAACAGGTTGTTACCCCTGTGAGAATATACAAAAGAAAAAAAAAAGTGGAGTTGCTGTGAGAGGTAACGAACATAAAAAGAAACACAGAAGGGGCTTAGCCCACTGCCTTCTCGTACATTCGAAGTCAGCTCCCTCCCATTCTTCCTTCCCATTGCCTTCCAGAAAGATCACACCCAGTGATTTCAGAACCCTGCAGCTCTGCTCTAAGGGCTAGTGCTTCTGTACTGCTGAAGTGGAGGTAGCACATACGTGGTGCGTCTAGATTTCTAACAGCTGACTTTAAAAACCACAGGGGCCTTTACCAATAAAATGCTGGATTCAAAGGGAAAGAGGTTTAGTGCCAAAGTTAAAATGTCCTGTCACAAGACAACCAATTCCTAGTCAAAGAAGCATGTAAAAAGTCAAATAAAGAAGCAAGATTTTGAAAATTATCATTACCCCAAGCTTTGGCATGATGGATCGCTTCAGTCGACCTATCTTGGACCAGTAAGGAACTTTGCACACATTAATTCTCTGTAGTAACACTTCCAGTTCAAACCCATAAATATTATGACCCTAGTCAAGAAAAATAAGGCACCAATAACATTAAAAAAAAAAAACCACACAAATTAGAGGATTTATCTTCATATGCATAGAATTTCTTTGCCCTTTCTTTTTCTGGTCTCTAATTGACGGCATCATGAGCTTACCTCCGATTGGGGTCCTTTCTTCTTCAGGAATTTATTCATCAGCAGCATTCATTAGCCCTGACATTCACAAGGCTGCTAAGAAGATTGCTGGAATAAACTTTATCTCATCCTAATTGATGCAAGGTTAATATGATGTCTTTTAATTTGCAGTTCATGCCTCAGTCTCGGCGGCAAATGCAAATTTTAATGATCGGTAAAAGCTGTATTCAAACAATTTCATTTTACTTCCTTAAAAACCAAGAACCCATATCTGTGTTGTGTGGTTATTTACATAGACTTAGAAAACTCGGAAACTGCATCCAGTTTCTTCCTAAGGAACTGAGTTCGAACACTACTGATATAGACTCTTAATCAATGTGCAACAAAATATATAATATCACTCAGTAGTTTAATTAAGAAACTTGTTAAAAAACAAGAAAACAAAACTTTACCAAGTAGAAAATATCTCAAAAACATAACCAAAGTCTCTGTCTAAATGGTAATTTCCATCATGTGAATACATTCACTATATTTATTAAATAACAAGATGAAGTTAAAAATAAATCAGATCAATAAATACATTTATTGTTATTAATCTTAACTAAAAATATATACCACTATATGCTTACAGAAGCTTTGTCGATTAAATTAAGAAACCCAAAGGACTTGAGGTTGTCTCATTTCCAAATTATCATGCCTGGAATCAAGGACTCAAAGCCCTGTCAGGATTCTCTTACATCAGTTTGGATCTCTCACTCATAGACTTGGCTCTAGCCCCCTACAAGCCAGCTACCCTAGGCACCATAACACCAAGGCGCCTAGGGTAGTGGTGAGTGGGCAAGGGCCTAGTGCCTAGCTAGCACCACAGTAGGGCACTGTGGACAGAATCTCCCTAGCACTTTTAAGATAGGTCCTGAAATATCATAAGGGAAGTGGGTACAGAGACATTGGTGTCAACATACAGGTTTCTCAGTACCTTGACTACACCACCATTTAGGAAAGGTGTCTGAGAGCAAAAATAAATGCAGAGAAATACATGACAAACATTTTTTGCAAGGCTTCATTGTAACCAAATCACCAACAGCCTATTTAAAATACAGGTATTGGAGTTCCCTGATGGTGTAGTGGCTTAAGGCTTCGGCGCTGGCGCTGTCGGCGCTGCGGCCTGGGTTCGATTCCCAGTTGGGGAGCTACCCACATACCCAAAAAAATAAATAAATAAAGAGCTTCGGTTTAAAAAAAATAAGTAAAATAAAATAAAATACAGGTATTTATATCCTACTTTCCTCAAACAACAAAATCAAAAGCACATTATAACTTGTGTGATCTGTTAACCCAGAAAAAAAGACAAAAGGAAGGACTCCTATCAAGGAGCCTACAAATTAAGGGAAGGCCAGAGGAAACATGAACAAAATGTTGCTTTGTGACTCTTAGGAATTGGGGCAAAGACAACTTAGTGAATTATTATGTCTTGGTATCTTGTGGGAGCATACTCGATTGTCAAGAGAAGGAGCGATTCCTAGCCCTGAGCCCTCAAAGGAATATATCATAGAGATCAACTGAGTTCATAAAAATTTTAAAATACTTACACTTTGAAGACTGGCACCAAAGGAAGGGAATTAATTCTTGTGACCACTATACAGATGGGCCACTAAACCAAAATTTTGGAGACACCAACAGTTGACACAGATTTACTTACTTATGGGCTAGTCTCTAAGTGTAAATAACTGGAATAGCCTAAACTCCAACAATAATTCCAGGAGTTTCTTTTCTATAATATTAGAAGAAAAAACCTCTCTTGTATTGGGCTCCAATTTTTCCCCCTTTCTGTTAGCAGGAAGTACAGCAATTCCCACCAGTCCATAGGGTCGTTTCACTCTGAAAAGATTCTTTACTGCTTAAAAAGGACCAAGCAAGTCACACTGAAAGGACCTAAGGAGTGAGGAGTTTCCCCACAACATGATCAAACAACTACTTACCACGATGATATCGGGATCAATTTTGTGAACTTTTGCGAGGAAAAAACCTAGCAGTGTTCTTTCTGTTGTAGCAACCTCAACCTTCACATTCTGTTAGATGAAAACAAACCCGTCATTTACTCTTTACTCTCAAGCATTACACCTTGTCCTTGTTAGAGTGGCGTAAGGTTTGAAAGAAACCATCCAGCTCCAAACTAAATGCAGCAATGAAATCTGTGATTCTAGGTTTTGCCTTAGTAACTGCATAAAGTCTCTGAGGAGCTCCTTCTAGTAACAGGAGTATGAATGTAAATGAAGCAAAATTTTAAGAACTGAACACTATCAAGCGCAGAAATGTTCCCCCATAGGGATATACTTGTGCATCTGGACACATTTTACAGCACATAAATCAGAGTATCTATCAAAAACATTACCTCCTTTCTTATATAATCCCTGGCAGACTTTGCTGTTTATGTATTTACCACATAAAGAAGTCCCAAGGATTGTATAAACTAACTCCAAATAGTGGTATAAGAACCTATAAATAAGAAACTAGACTCAAAGCAAACACACATTTAAGAATTACGAATGTCTTAAATATAAATAAAATCTATCTTCACATAAAAGGTTTCCACTTGGATTACAAACTATAATCAGATATTCAAAAGATCCACTCTCATTATTAAGACTCTCTTAAAATAGAAGTTGATGTGTCTGTGTTTTTCTACGACTAGCATGGCTAAAAAAGCATCAGTTTGACTCTAACAGAATTTTCCTAGGTCATTCTATGTGGATAGATAATTCAGGACACTTCACAAATAACAGCCTGGTCCAACAGTACCCCCAAGCTACTGGACTCCTCAAGCCAACTTAAAATAAGTGGAACCTGACATGGCTGCTAACTTTTAACTTTGTCAAGTGAGAACATTACCAACACCATGTCATAAAAGAAACAACATACTCCACAAAAAGAAATACTTTACATTAAACATATTTACCTTTGTGAAAAACTCACATTATCCAATTCCCCACCCTACCCCACTTTATTAAGGACCCATGGAGTATACTGGAGTTTAAAGATCACTGATTAATTGGGGCAAGCCCACATCAGCCTTTCCAAACATGTCCCCATCAATACCCACAGTGTCCCCAACTTTACTTGGCTTCCTTTAAGCTGGGCGAAGGGAGGGGAGGTGTAGGACTCTACCCTACACTTTCACAAAACAGCAATCACATGGTCGTGCATTTTTGGACAGCTTCCTGTTAAACCAGCTAAAGGAGAATTTGAGCCTATCCAACTACTCATACACTATAGAATTCCACTATTTCCAAGTGGTGAAACATTTAAATGTTGTTAAATAATGTTTCTTGTTTTAGATTTCTATTACATTTTTAATTGTCTAACGATACACTCCAATCTAGCAAGAACAGATCTAGTCAATTTACATGTAAGTCAGACTATTTCTCCTAATACATACCATCCTACTTTCTTTCTACCCAAATAAATGCTCATATTTGAAAGGAATAAATAATGAGTTCTTTACCTTTTTCTTAATGTCTTCACTGAAACCATATGGAAAAATACAGTCCTTTGGTTTAGACACAACTGTAAGAAGGAAAAAGAATAGATTACAACACCCATCTTAGTCAATTTCAAGTACATATACACTTCATTTTTCCAAATGAAATCTGTCTTAAATATAAATTCCCTCAATCCCTAAAGGGTTAAGAGGATCAAGTATTTCCATTGGTCATGCTGTTGGACCTCAAAAGAAAGGCCACAACAAACAGCCCTAGTATTAATATGGAACCATAAAAGGCTCCCAATAGCCAAAGGAATCTTGAGAAATAAGAACAAAATAGGAGGCATCACCCTCTCTGGCTCCAATTTATATTACAAAGCTATAGTAATCAAAACAGTATGGTATTAGCATAAAACACACAGAGATCAATGGAATGGAAAGCACAGAAATACACACACACACACACATTATATGCATATATAGTCCATTAATTTATGACAAACGAGCCAAGAATAAATGGTGTTGGGAACACTGGGCAGCCACATACAAAAGAATGAAACTGGACCACGATCCAGTTTTGAACATGTTCATCAAACAAAAAGTTTCCTGTGCCCTTTCATAGTTAAACCCTGTTCTTACTCCCAACTCCTAGACAACCATTCCAGATAGTATCCAGCTATGTAATATGAAAAACAGAAGCATTTTATGGCTGGATTCTTTTTTTCCAACAGCCCTCATATGTCTGATGATGGATGTTAACTAGACTTACTGTGGTAATCATTTCACAATATATACAAATATTAATTATTATGTCGTACACCTAAAACTAATACAATGTTATATGACAATTACATATCAATTTTTTTAAAAGTTGAAAAGATGAAATCTTAAAAATGAAAAGTAAAAAAGAATAGCTAAGCACAGAACTCTAAGTCCCTACAATTGTTAAAACTAGATGAAACATTTGCTATTGTCAAGGAAATCTCTCACCACCAAAGCCCCGATCAGCATACAATGGAGAAATTCAGTTCAAGCTTCACAAAGTTAGAAAAAGATGACCAAAGCTTCCCTCATTGTGCTACATACAAGTTCCTTGCCATTCACAGGATCTGTTCACACAGTGACATGCACAGAGGAGGTAAATAAATTATACTGAAATGAGCTAATGACTGCTCTCCTCCACATATTTTCCAGGTTATTCTCACCATTTTGTTTCATGTACTCGACCCCATGTACAGGGTAAATCTTTGGTAATCATTTCACATTATATGTAAATCAAACCATCATGCTGGACACCATAAATTTATACAGTGACACATGCCAATTATTTCTCAATAAAACTAGGAAAAAAGGGCAAAACTTCACAATAATACAGCATACTTCCTTCTCTGCTTGTATACCTAGTCCCACTTTCCTACCCCCACCCAAGAAATCAGGGAGGAGATGCTACCCCAGTTAACCTCTGTTTCTGGGCTGGAAATAAATTGCAGGACGCGTAACAGATCAACAGCTTTATGCCTTAAAAAAAAAAAAAGTGGTTATTTAACTGGCTAAGCTATCATCATAGAATATGCCAGAATTCTTCTTGGAGACTGACTCATGGCATGCAGAATTCTGTGGGACTCTTTCACCCACTGAATTTCAGGTATAGCACAACCCAACACCAATTCGATATCACTATGACTCCTCCCAAATAGGTAAGCATTCATTTATTCCTTGGCATTTCCCCTCATCCCAGAAACCTTTGGCCAGGTTTTTATGATGGACTTTTAGAATGACATCACAAAAAGAAAACAGTTCAAGCATCAGATGGACCCGGGGGGGGGGGGCGGACAACTACTCCATCCCAACAGAGTAATAACCATTGGAACAGAAAAAAGATATCCTCCTGACTTCTAGAACAAAATAAAGCAGCTGAGTAAGAGTCGACAGATCCAATAAAACTTAAGGGTCCGCAGTTGGGGAAAAAAAAACAAAACTTCTGTAACAATACGCAGTCACTACTCTTTACAACATTTTTTAAACATGTTTTTCTCTAACAGTTAGAGAAAAATATAAGAAAAAACTAAAATCAAGCCATTGGTAAACCAGCTAAAAAAAATACATACCACAAAAGTGTGACTGAAAGGGAGGCTGGGGGGCTGCTTTATCTAATGCAAAGCTGTAATGGACCAAAGCAGCCACAGCAATAATCTGCAAAGGAAGGAGGGAAGAAAACATCACTCATGAGGCACCACCTACGTAGTCCCCGTTCTCAACAAAACCACCAAGAAAATTAAAAGATATTAGCACCTGTGAACAGAAAAGACTTTAGTGCACATAAATGTTTTTAACTTTCTATTATGAAAGTATTTAAACAAATAAAAAATAAAATAACATCAACTCTCATACACTCATCATCAAGCTTCAAGTATCAACTCACCTGCAGCCCTACCCACTTCCTATCTCCCTCCAGATTATTTTGAAGCAAAGCCCAGACCTATCATTTTATCCAGAAATACTTCAGGATGTACCTCTAAAACAGTTTCTCAATATCAACACTACGGACATCTTAGGCCAAGTAATTCTTTGTTGTGGGGCCGTCCTGTCCATTGTGGGATGTTTAAGTGGCATCCCTGACTGCTAATAGCACTGCCCCACACCTATCCCTCAACAAAACCTGTGACAACAAAAAATGTCTCCGGACATTGCCAAATGTCCCCTTGAGGGCAAAATCTCATCCCATTGAGAATCACCACTTTAAAAAATAATATTTAAAATGTAATACAATCATCTCGGTTCATACAGTTAACAGTAATACCTTAAAATCATTAAATGTCCAGGCAGGATTCAAATTTTCATGTTTTCCCAACTATCTCAATTTTACTTACCAAATAAGGTCCATACTTTGCAAAGGCTGATATATAAAACTATAGGTACAGCTCTTCCCTATCACTTCCCTGTAATTTATCTGTTGAAGAGACTGGGTCATTTGTCCTATAGAGTGCCCCATATTATGGATTCTGCTGCTTGAATAACCATAGTGTCATTTAACATGTTCCTATTTCTATACTGCCTGTAAGTTCACATGTAAATCTAAAGGTTTGACCAAAATCAGGTTCAATTTTTGGCAAGAATACTTTAGAGGTCCTACTGATTACTTCTACCAGAAGGCACAGGCACATCATGTATGGTTATCTCTATTTTAGTGATATTAGCAGCCACTGGTGATCAATCACTGCCTAGATGCATCATTTCATTAGGGATTGCAAAGTGGTAATATTCAATTTTTTCCTTCATCATTTATTAGCTGGAAACCTACGAAGAGAAACTTGTCCGCCTCCATTATTTGATTAGCTATGCTACAGTATGTGTTCCAAAAAGTCAAGATAAATACTTGATTCAATCCCTTTGTTTAACAGTTTTCACAATAATGAGTTGGTTCCCAAGCTTCCTTCACAGGTGACCAATGGTGGTATTAGTGTTTTACAGAATCATTATGAACTCATGTTGCAGTTATTCTTATCGATGCTCCAACTGTCCGATCTTTGGGCCAGTAGGAAACTCAAGTTGACTCCCGAGTCCTTTTGACATATCTTCAGTAGATTTTAATACCACTCTTGCATTCTAGTATAACAAGATATTCTAGTCTCATTTCCTGCCCTGAATCAGCCATTTCTCCACAGAGCCCAATTCCCTCTATTGGGAAATGGTACTGAAACCTCACTCTGGGCGCTAGAGCCAATGTCCAAGCTGCGGCAGTGGGCCACATACAGCCCAGGACGGCTTTGAATGCGGCCCAACAAAAATTCGTAAATTTTCTAAAAACATTACAAAAATTATGCACAGACCTTTTCTTCGCTCATGAGCTATCATTAGTGTTAGTGTATTTTACATGTGGCCCAGGGAAGCCAAAAGGTTGGACGCCCCTTAGAGTGTGGATACTTTTCTTTTTTAACCCATTAAACCTTTCCCAAGCACTTAATGATTAACTATGGCCATCTACTGTATTAACATTTATTAAAAGATCAAATCACATGCTACAAAATAAAACAGTAAAAATACTACCCAGTTCTGCTGTTAAAAAGGATCCCCAGGAGTTCCCTGGTGGTATAGTGGCTAAGGCTTCGGGGCTGTCAATGCTGCAGCCTGGGTTTGATTCCCAGCCAGGGACTACCCACATAACAAATAAAATTTAAAAAAAAAAAAAAAAAAGGATCCCCATCAACATCAAAAGGACTTAGAAGCAAACGTAAAGAAAGTCCCACTGACCAAAGACAGACAAATTTAAGCATCAAAAATAACAACAATAATCAATGCAATAGCTTGAAACATACTGAATATATATAAAACCCATAAGTTCATAATGACCTTTCACAAAAGAGAAAACAAAAATAAGTAACAAGAGTAAATCAATCAATCCTTGGTCCACGCTGCATGTAATGTAGGTCCCCAACTTCCTACTCAGAAAATTAGCAACTAAAGAGAAAGAAGTACGCATTTATCTCATCTTTCTTGTACAAACAATTGCAGCATGACCAAACAGTGCTGGTTAATGAGGAACATTTTATAAAAAACTTAATAAACATTCTAATGTTTAACATGTTGATCTAATAAACATGGAAAGCAAGTCAGAACCAGAAAACCACCATTGTACAACTCCTAATGAAATAATTCAGACAAAAATCACTAACAAATGAAACCACTACATCAGTGGTTCTCAACTGGGAACAATCCTGCTCCCCTAGCACAGGGGACATCTAGAGATGGAGGCGTTTCTGGTCATCACTAGAGGAGAGGGGTGCTACCAGCATATAGCAGTAAAGGCCAGGGATACCACTAAACATCCCACAATGCAGAGACTAGCCCCCACAACAGAGAATTACACAGCCCATAATATCAGTAGTACCAAGGTTGAAAAACCCTACATTAGATGAAAACTTGATACGACTAATAAATCAGCCCCACTAACAGTGGTTTAACCAGGCATATGTCTGCTAATAAGATATAATATGAAGTACACTGTAACACCTATAAAGTATTTTGGCCGAAGGAGTCCAACCTGAATCTAATCAATCCTTTATTGTTACCCAGCAGGGGTCACATGCTTTTTCTATAAAGGGCCAGATAATAAATATTTAAGGCCCTGCAGGCCACATGCTCTCTGTCTAGCTACTACCTCTGCCTCTGTCATACAAAGGCAGCTGCAGATAATATATAAAGGAATACAACTGCTGTGTTCCAGGAAACTTTATGTGCAAAAACAAATAGTAGGCTGGATTTGGCCCACAGGCCATAGTTTGCCAACCCCTGCTAGAGAGGAAGAAGTCCAATGATGTCATGAAGCAAACAAAGACAGAAAATGGGACAGTCCACAAGACTAACAGTTATACTTCAATAAGTCTGTCACTGAAAAAATTCTCGAGGTGGGAGGGATCTGCTCCCATTTAACACAGATTCGAGAGACATAAAATTAAACACCATCTGTGAATCTTGTATGAATCCTGATTCAAACCAACTGTTAAGACATTTTTGAAAACCAGTCATGTGAATATGGACTGAATAGTTTAAATGACATCAAGGAATCACTGTTAATGTTATTAGGTGTGATAATGGTATTATATAAGAAAGTGTGCATGCTTTGAGAGATGCATACCGAAGTATGCAATGACACAAATGTCTCAGATTAGCCTTAAAATGCTTCGGGGGCGGGGGGGGGGGGGGAAGAAAGGAGGAATAAATGAGTGTGACAAAAATCTTGCTAACTGCTGAATATGAGTGATTGGTATACGGGAATTCATTAAATTAATCTTTGTCCATTTAAAGTTCTCTAGAATAAAAAAAAAAAAAAATGAAAACCAAAATAAGTCCAGCAATTTAAGTCTTAAAAAGGAAAAACTCCAACGTCAAACAAATTCAACTCATTCTCCAAAATGGAGTTTGGTAGTGAATTAGTTTTCTTTCTCCTTCAAAAAGAACAACCTTCCCTTGCAAAAAAGCTGGGTGAGTTCGGGCAAGTCTCTGCATCTAAGGTCTAAGTACACAATCTGTCCTATTTCTTTACCTCATTTTGATGTGTCTTTGCATTCTGAATTGTCTTCATGCTGAAAGACATCACCACGAGTGGAGGAGGACCGACATCCTTAATTACATTCACCAGGTCTGGTTTCAAAGCCATTGTCTCAACTTTACACCAACTGATTGGCAGATTCAAGATTTCTAAAAGAGAACATATACAACAGATCAACAGCCATTTACTAAAAAAGAAAACTACTGTAATTAAGACATCTGTGATTAATTAAGAAGGTCTTCAATCCCATCTTCTAATAAGAATGTCTTATTATAACATCTGACTAAAAATAAGCCACATTATTTCATTGTATGCAAATCCTTGTGTGTGTATTCACGTTCGTTTTTCTGGGAAAAGAAGGTCCATAGCTTCCATCTGATTTTTGAAGAATCCAGGACCCAAAATAGGTTTAAAGAAACAATAAACCACCACCTTGGAGGAATTAAAAAAAACATTTTTAAGGAATCATGAAGACAAAACCAAGTATCACAAATGCAAATACTGAAAAACATCAGACAAGAGACCACAATGGGCAGTGACGCTCCCCATCTCTTCGAGGTCAGCAGTTAACTATGTACAACAGCTGAGTCATATCGGCCAAGTCAGAAGTCCACAGGGACAGCAGCAGCACAATGAGGGATGTGACCAAATGCCACCTGGTCTAACTAAGGCCTCTCCCTGTACTCACTTCAAAGAAAACCTTGAGGGAAAAAAAAACAACACAAAAGGAAGTGGACACAGTGAAATATGTAGACCAATTCCCTAACTTCCCTTTTAAAAACCTCACCTATCAGCAATCAGCACTGTGAAAGTAAATGTTTCCTTACGTGGATTTTTTACTTCAAGCCAACAAGGTCCTTTGATCTTTCTGTTCATCAAGAACAGCTCCAGGCTGGATGTGTTGGTCCCAAATACATGAGAAAAAGTTTCTCCCTCCAAATCCTGAGGAAGCTGCGGCATTTCAGCCTGAAAAAGGCAAAGAAGAAAAAACCCTATTTGTTTAAAACTCTTACTTCCCATTTTGCAAAGTCGATATATGAAATAAACGAAAGCCTCTCTAGGAAGCATCAGAAGAAACTCCTTTTATATATATATAAAATGTAATTTGCCACAAATGAAATCCAAAACAATTCACAGTAGGAAACAAAAATAATTCACAATGACAAAATAATGCATCTTGATGGCATCCATTAGAAGGAAAATAGGCCAAGAAGTTCCCCTCAAAGAGGGTTTCTATCCAGAGCTGTACATGCCTTATGGGTAAGTACTAGCCAAGTCAGTACCAATGCACTACAAGAATGAAACAAGACAGTGGGTCTCCTTCAAAATGCTTCCATGGTACTTGTCATCACCACTGTCAAAAACATTTCTTAAAAGTTTCCCTTTGCCAACATTGTGAGATCAAAACACTAGATCAGGGGTAAAAAGAGGTTAAGGTCGAGTTAATTAACATCTCACAGCAATGGCCTTGCCTGTCATGGGAGCAAGAGCAGCACCACAGTGACACTACTGACACTCTCCTCTCTCACCTTTCTACTGCTCAGAAGGGATGCTTCAACAGATTCATGACGTTCCATGTCCACCATGCGACACTCATTCCACTTGACAAATAGCTGTGCAGTTTCAACTTATTTATTTAAAGATGCATACTTGAAGGCAGAGAAAGGCCATACAACCTGTAGTCTATGTATTTAAATTTTTACCCATTTTAATTACTCATTGCTGTAAGTGCACCTCAATGAACTGGGGGCTTGGGGAGCTCTGCCAACACTAACTGAAAGCCAACTGAAATTTCAAAAATAGAAAAATGGCATTCTCAACCAAAACCCCGTAAATTTTCTTTGTTTGACTTACCGAGTATCTAACTTCCAAGTACTCAGATTTTTCTGGAACATCGGGTATCTCAAAAGCATAGTTCTTTTCCACTATCTGGGTAAAGCAGATATTGTGAAATTATCAGGAGACGACTTTTCAAAAACTAAATTCGTAAGCATTACATACACAATTCATGTCCCTAAATTTAATCATTAGGAATCTCTAGCATCCTTATGGAACACAAAGGTAAATAAAGACAAAAACAAGACACCCTTTTCCCCTTTCAATTGGGACTGAAACATCTAGTAACAAAGTGCTAAAAAGACTTTTCTTTTCGGGAAGGGGGCGGGCAGTAAGTTCCCCGGCTGGGAATCGAACCCAGGCTGCAGTGTTGAGAGCGCCAAAGCCTAGCCACTGCACCACCAGGGACCTCCCCAAAAAGACTTTTCTTAAGACACTAAAGAACTTAGAAATATTTACATTCAAGAGGGGCAACAGGATCAGAATTTCTCACAATGCTAGTCCATTAAATCATTTCCTACTCTTTGGTATTATGTAATTCTCTCTTGCTAGAAAAATCAATAATTAGCATAATTTTAGCTCATATGTACTGAGTGCTTGCTAATAACCTAGTATAAATGAACTGACTTAAACATTCCAGGTCTTGAAATAAGGCTCCACTTCTCAGGTGGAGAAACAGGCCAAGAAGTCATTCAGCACTTATCCAAGGTCACACATGTAGGAAGCAAGAGGGCTAGGATTTAAAATAAAGCACAAGCTGTCTGGCCCTAGCACCTACGCTCTTCACCATTCCACCACACTGCTTCTAGAATTTTAGAGGAGTGGCCTGGTGGTGTAGTGGCCAGGTTTCAGTAATCTCAATGCTGCGGTCTGGGTTCGATTCCCAGCCAGGGAACTAACCCGCCTCGCCCCCTCCCCCCCCCCCAAAAAAAAGAATTTTAGAGACTTGATCCACCAGCCATAATTCAAAGTTCAAACAGTTAAGATGGTTAGCCTGATCTTCAACAACTCAGCCCTCCCTTTACTGCAATCACTGTTAAAAGCCAGTATAAGTGAGTCACAGTCCCAGCAGCGATGTCCAAAGGCGCCAGCATCTCACAAAATCAATTATCTCACAATTGATCAATAGCTATCACAAGAACAGAAGATTTTGATTCTATCAGAATAGCATCATAGTCTCTGTTTTTTAAAAATAAAACCTTACTTAACTTGACTAAGACTACTTGGCAATAATTACTATAAATGAGATCAGAGCCATTTCTCCTCCATTTGGGATTAAGGGCACAAGATATCCTACAAGTACTGGAAGCAATTACTTTGCTATGAGTTATTTTCCGATTCAAAGTAATGAACATTATTTTATAAGCAGTTTTCAAAGAAAAAATACTTTTACACATCCAACATACTGACTGACATCTATGAAATTTCCACTTGACGAATTAGAGCCACACAGAGGGCACTGTGCACAAAGCAGGTATGTGATAACTATATGCTAAATCAGAAAATGAACAATCAACTAATAATTAGAGCTGGGGAAAAAATTAGCAAATACAAACCTTGGACTTGAACTTCATAATTTTGTATTTTGCTGCTATTTTCTCATCAAATTCATCATAAATATCCTTCATTGTAACTGCGGTTCCTGTTTCTTTCCCCGTGTTTAGATCAATTTTCTGCTCTCCCATGGAGAGGGGCGGGGAAGGGGAAAAAAAGGTTATCTATACATAGATCTTTTCAACGACCAGAAACCTAAGGCTAAATCAATTTTCATCTTCACCCATTTAAACACTTAATAGAACAGTCCTACAGGTGAGTTCAAAGATACAGACCCAAAAATGTACTAAACCCAAAGCCCAATTCCTCCCAATGGTACCATAAAAGTAAACCAGAGATAAACATGATTGATCCTACAAAAAGGGAGAAGACTACTGTAAATCCTGACCAAGAATTTTCACAGTTCAACTCAGATGGAGAGGGGCTAGGCTTGGGCAGGTGTATGGATGTGAAGTTCCAACAAAAAAAGGAGAAGCAACTGTAACTGACCCTGTTAAATGGTTGGGGGGGAAATGGTACTGCGGGGCCACATGCCATGTCACACTGTACAGCCATGTACTCTCAACCCTGATTACTATGGAAATAAGGGTTAGCAGCATACAGTAAAACTCAGACACTTTTACACTCTTTCTAAGAAGTTTTACTCCATTTCTCTACTTTTCCCAACCTCTAATAGAACTGCTGACAATCAGTGGTCACCAGGCAGGCAGCAAAAGAAAAGCATCGAGGTTGTGGATAGCAGAGAGCCCTGCTGAAGGAAAGGGCTGGTGCCAGAACAGAATGCACCTGAACTAGAAGCTAAGCCCTAAAGCCCTAACACTTACTGTTTCACGGGGAAGAAAGTAAAGCATTCGCTCAATGTTTTTCACCATAACACAACAGCTCACGTGGGTTTTAGCAGACTCGATCCAAACTTTGCCAAACAGAAATACCACACCTAAAAGAGTAAGAGGCACCCATGAGAAAGAGAGACATTTCAATTATATGACATTAAAGGAGCACTATAAAAGCTCCATGAACGTATCCACACATTTACCCCTTCATGACTAGTCATTTTTACAGCAAATTTGTATCTGATGTCCACTCCCCAAGACCAGTTCCTTTTCTCAGTACTCATGCCACAGGACAATATACCACACTGGTAAAACCTGTGACCACTAGGAGGACAGGGGACAGAATCATTTGGGGTATAAACATATTCCCTAGAATTAGAATGACATCCCAGGTCAATAGACACAAACCTTGCTTATTAGGGAGGCATCCCAGGCCTGAGAAGACACAACTAGGGAACTACTGAGACACTCCAGGTCAGTGTAGAAACCTCTGGGGAATTAGGGAGACATCCCAGGTCAATGAGAATGCCTCACAAATTAGGGACACACTAGGTGGTGAACTTATTATACAACAGGTCAACAATGCACCGTAGAATTGTACACCTGGAACCTATGTAATTCTTGCTAACAGATGTCACCCCAATGAGCCTAATAATAAAAAAAATTAGGAGGTTCCCTGCTGGTGTAGTGGCTAGGATTCGGCACTCTTAACACCACATCCTGGGTTTGATTCCCAACCAGGGAACTATCCCCCCCAAAAATTAAATAAATAAAATTTAAAAATTAGGAAAACATCCAAAGGTCAGTGCAAAGAAAAAAATAAAAAATAAACACATTTTCCCTTGAACAAGGACTACCCACATTCAGAGAAACAAAAAACAAAAAGCCAACTACTCTCCAACCAATCCCATAGTGAAACCTCTTATGAGAACTGTGAGAATGCTAAATTCCTTTTTTAGCACTTGTACTTAACAATAAAATTAACAGTCATGTACAAGGGTAACTATGTATGATACATCCTTATTTTTCTATATGTAAAATTGTGTTTGAGAAAAACATAATTTATCTCATATATCTTACTCCATATAATTGTATCTCATAACAGGGTTCAACTATTATCTCCTATTTCACCCTATCTCACAGATTACTTAAGACAATGGCTATGTAGGGTTCCCTTCTCTTCTATTTTGGTTTAACAAATGACTTAAACCAAATCAGCAGACACTCCTTTTTGAGATCCCTCTGTCATGTATAACCACAAAATAAAAACAAGTCTTTCTAGACATCAAGTCATTGTTGATGAAAACTGGCCATCAAGATACGACTCCAGAGATCTGTTAATCAACCTAAAAGATGGTCACAGTGCAAAATCCTGGGCTCCATGAATAATTACACAGCAGTAATCAACATAGCCACTCAACGAGGCCACTTGTCTGAGACACTAAGAAAATTCTGGCACGTGCAAAGGCTACTGTTCACAAGGCCAATTACTCCAGTTTCTTTACAAGATAGCTCATCAGTGCTTCCTTTTGTCATTCATTTTAGTAGAAATAAGACCATCTAAGAATTTTCATTTCTGCCGATGATTAAAATTCTTACATTCTCATGTGATTTTCAGCTGAGGGGAAAAGAGGCAGGTGGGGGGAGATAGGGGAGAGGGAAGGGAGTGTGAGGATGATTAAAAAAGAAAAAAATCACAGTAGCACACAAAATTAAAAGTCATCCTCACAACAGTTAAGAGATAAAAAAAAAAAAACAAAATTCCATGCAAAGAAAAATAAAGACCCTAATATTGGATTCAAAGATTCAAAGAGCTCATTTTACAGTCAAACTAATATCACACTTCATGCAACACATTTGACACTGTTTATGCCTCATTTGCCACAAAAAGATCATGGTAAACAAAGATTACATTCCCCCTAAAGTTACTAGCTGAAACCAGGTGCAGTCAGGATTATTCAACCTTGAAAAAGTCATAATGAAGACAGGATATCTTCCCATATGCAAAGAGTAAGATTCTTTTCATAATTATGGAGCATTCAGCAACAACTGACTGACTTAGAATCTGGAAGAAAGTGAGAGACAGTAACAGGGTCTTTGGGAGTACGTCGTTTTTATTAGCAGCATTGATTTCACCTAAGCTCAGTGATCATTACCTGCTATCACAACAAAACTGTTCAGCTCTGAGATTAAAGGACTTTTCAAAGCCATCTTATTTAACCCATTGGCATCAATCACAGGGGACACAACTTGAGAAGTACCACAGAATAGCAGAGTGGATGCGGGGGGAGAAGCCCAGAACTCTGCCACTGAAGGGCTGGCCACTTTATTTTCAGAGCCTCAGCTCGCTCCTCTGTAAGTGAATAATGAAACTACATGATCTCTAGGCCTTCTCCAGCATGAGAAATCTCCTGTTACCTTATTAGCATTTGGAAGACCGAATATTAATAGACAAAATATTTCCCAACAGTGCTTGAAAAGGCCTATTCATCCCTATGGCTAGTACCAGAAATTCAACAAAACATATAAATTGGTTCCTTTGCAAACAGAGTTGTGCTTCAATGCCTCAAGTTTAACCTCCAACACCTATGACTATCCAGAACAGCACTAGCCAATAGAAATTTCTGTGATGACCGAATTCAATCTGTATCTGTGCCATCCGTGGATATGGTAGCTACAAGCCACATGTGGCTACTGAGCACTTGAAAAGTGGCTAATGGCTGAGAAAATTCATTTTAGTGAATTTAAATTGAAAGGATACATGTGGCCAGTGGCTACCACAGTGTACAGTGCAGCTTTAGACCCTTCTCCTGCAAGATAATGTTGTTTTTTAAATAAGAATAGCTACGGGTAAAAACTCATTTTTGGCCAGGAAAGAAAGGGTTGTTGTTTCTTAGGTTGTAATCTTTAGCAATTGATATTGGCAATCTGATGCTTTATATGCGAAACTACCTAAGGCCAGAGCACCATCCACTTTGTGTGTGTGTTAGCCATTCTTATCCAACTCGGCTACAAGGCTTCAAAAGGCAAACTCACTATAGCAGCAAATGCAATCCCGGTTCTCTGAAACCTTTCATGTGCATCTACAGGACTGCGAATCACTGTGTAGTTTATTTCAATGAACATGTATTAAACACCCATTATATGCCTGGCATCATGCTGAAAGCTGGACATAAAAAGTCCCAGCCTTCCAGGAGTTAAAAAGGATTCAGGGGGAAAGATAAACACAGAATTATTTCTTTACAAAATAATACAACAAATGCTACGATGGGAAGGGTACGATGGGGTCAGAAAAAGGACTCTTAGGCCAGTCTGGAAGATTAGGAAACTTCCAGGTGACACCTGGGCTGAGCCAGATGAAGGCATTGCAGACAGACAAGCGATGAATAAAGGGACATGGTATAAAGAGTGGCAGGTAAAGGCAGGGAGCCATTTCTAGGGCACAAAAGTCAATGCACGGCAGGCATCAGGATCCTTGCTAAGGAACTTGAACTTCAAGTCATAGGCAGTAGTCACTAAAGATTTTTTTTTTAAATGAGGAAATGAAGTGGGAAGCGTTAACGTTCTGAGCAATCACTCTAGCCACAATGTGGGGGATGACAGTTGAGGGATCCATTAGGAGGCTGGTACGATGGTTTCCATAGGCAAAAAGGGGTTGGAGATGGGAGTTAGGAGAAGAGAAGACAGCTGTCTACATCAGGGGGAGAAAACCAGTAAGACTTGATGAGGGAAGTGAGGATAAGAGGGAGTCAAGGCTGGCTACCTGGTTTCTGGTTGTAATGAGACCATGAACCAAGACAGGGAATCAGATCCACCATCGAGCAGACACAGCAAAGCACAGGGAGCAGAACCAGGAAGGGCAGGCCTTTCTTGTCACAAGACACCAGCAAGCGCCTCTCACACCTCCATGCTCCAGAGGTCCTATGACCCACATGTGAAAATGGTGTCCCTGCAGCTGTACAATAGGGGCAGCCTGGGTTTCGGCAATGGATGGGCAAGATTTGCTCAGCCTCACGTAATCACACTTGCCAGCCGACCTCCCACTGGCCAGCAACAAACAGGTAGTCAAAGGGTGAGAAGGTCTAACCAAATTGCCTTACCCTAGCTAAAGTAGGTAAGACAGCACTTCTAATAGTGCTTATATGTTTACCTAACTAACGCATGGCAGCAGCAACTCAAGGGACTCTGCAGGTTTCTACAGCTTTGAGAAGCTAACGCCTTTTAACGTCTCTACCTTCCCTCTGAGACCATTAATAACATCTTTCCAGTTAAGTCAATGCCTGATTATCTTTAAGGTAAGCCTGGCCTCCAAGTCTGACAGTTAATATTTACTCTTCCAGCTCACTTCACTTGCTTTACTGACAACCCGACACTCCCTCTATTTTCACCAGATGCAGCCTCCTGGAAACCACTTTGAAAAATACAGTTTGCATCTACCCGCAGATTCAGAAATGGATTTGAATAAAGGCAACTCTGTTTAAGGGTGTATACCAAGCTCGTCCAACCTGCGGCCCAGGACAGCTTTGAATGCAGCTCAATAAAAATTCTTAAAGTTTTTTAAAACATTACAAAATCTATGCACGGACCTTTTTTAGTGCATCAGCTATCATCAGTGTATTGTGTGTATGGCCTAAGACAATTCTTCTTCCAATGTGGCCTACAGACGCCAAAAGGCTGAACACCCCTGGATATACTGTATTTTATATTAATCAGACAGACGCTTGTCATACCCAGTCCCACAGTGAAGAAGGACTCAAAGGAGCACAAAAGGAAACGGGGGAGCCTCCTGGATTTTGTGAGTCAGAATGCATGGCATCAGCTCATTCAGAGGTGGACCTAGGAATCATCCTGATTCCTTCTTTCTGCTAATCCTCATATCAATCTATCAACAAGTTCGTGTCAAAATACACACTAAATGCATTTACTTCTCTCCCCTCCTCTCCATGGCCAACACTAGTCCAAATAACTAGAATGTCTGCCCTGAACTAACTGATCTCCAGACTTCCCCACTACCTCACTCTAGGCCCAACACATACACACATGCATCTACTTTTCTCCACACAACTGGAGAGTTCCTGTGAAAATGTACACCCAACCACGTGACCACCACGCCACCCACCCCGCCAGTACTTCAAAATCTTCCACCACCACCCCACCACTTTTAAAAAAAAGATCTAAGCTCCTTAATATGGCTTTCAAGGTCCTTCATTGTCTGGCCTTGGCCTTTATCTCCCACT
Source organism: Lyroderma lyra (assembly GCA_004026885.1). Taxonomy (NCBI): domain Eukaryota; kingdom Metazoa; phylum Chordata; class Mammalia; order Chiroptera; family Megadermatidae; genus Lyroderma; species Lyroderma lyra. Next base: position 192,298 of record PVJL010000091.1, on the reverse strand, counting down.
CCATTTTCTACCAAACTTGTCTCATGATCACTGTGCTACAACCACACAGGCCTTGTTTCTCTCGGGGTATCTGCGCTTACTGGTTCCTCAGGCTGAAATGCTCTTTCTTCAGATCTGCACATGCCTCAAATCTCAGGCCATCTTCCAACTCACAAAAGCCTTTATACCACTTATCAAGTAACTGGCGTTACTGCCTATTTCCCCCCCCCCCACCCGCTCCCACCCCACTGGTACGTAAGTTCCACTGGGATAGAGGATTTGTCCAGCTTATTAACCCCATCTCAGTGCCTGGCACACAAGAGAGTGTTTAATTTGCTGAATAAAGGAACAAATTAATGACTGATCCATTTCGAGTGCAGAACTATAACTTCAGATACACGGAAGGGAAACTACAAGCACACATTCCAAAATCACACATAACCACTTTCTGGAAAAGGTGTATTTTAAGGATTATTCATACCACACGGCTCCTCCCCATCCGGGTGGCTCATGCACTTCACAATGACTGAGTATTGCTCTCTTACTATGCACATACAGGAGCCCTGAGCCTGTGCCAATTACAATCACTAAAGCACTTAAGGGACAGGCGTTATTCCACATGAAAGACATGCAGGATGATTACCTGGCTGGTTGTACTGATCTTCATACGCATCCAGCCAATAAAACTGAAACACTTGTTCGTCATCTGCCCCTTTTACCAGTGGGAGGTGATTGGAATCCACTTGAACATCCCAGGCTGAGAAAGCGCTGTCATCTTCCTGATCAATGTCCCAACAAGAGACATCTGGGAGAAAACTTTCCCTGCAAAAATCACATTTTCAAAAACCTTTCAAAATCCGACAGAATCACTGTAGCGCCGCTTGCCACAAGTCATAAAATGCTTACAAGCAGGACGTGGTCCCTTTTGGAGGATACGCCTCATCTTTCACCCCCTTCGCTGGCTCACTCTCTTGGTCCCAAGTTTTGGCAGCCACAGGTACCGCATCCACCTCCTCAGCTTCCAGGAGCTCATCAAAGTCACCATCTTCAAAATCCACTGTCCCTGACTCCTGCTTGTCGTGTGGACACAGTGCGGGCACTGGCTCTCCCAGAGGCTCTCCTGTAGGCATCATCACATATTCCCGTCATGCACTGCAGCTGTGGGGCACAAAAACTTCCCCAGCACAGCAGTATCAGCCTCCCCTTTCCCACACTGGATTTACATTTCTCTTCAATCTCCAAATTGGATGTTTTTAACTTTTACTGATATGAATGCAAATCTTTCACACTTAAACTTGCTATCCCAGTATCTTCAAAATCACCTCCACATCCTCCTTCACGTGGCCACCATTTCTGATAGCACTTCGCAACTGTTCCACACCCATCTACTTCCGCCCAACGTCAGACTTACCAGCAGATTCAGCACGTTTAAGAGGAACCGGAGTTAATGGAAGCTCCTTCCTTGAGACAGGGGAATCCGTTCTTCCTAAAGGAACTGCCTATAAATGTTTTTCAATGTTTAGTCAGTTAGACCTGCATACTAAATATATGGCAACTGTCCTACCCTGACCAGAGATAATGACAGTTCCCATTTATAAAATGATTTTGTGTATTATTAATCTAACAGATTCAATTGCTTTACTGTTACCTAGGTTTACGAAAAAAATACGTGTTTCCAGGAGGAAAATTATTACATTTAGCACAGTTGTAATACCTATAATAAACACATACCAGTTACTACAAAATTTACTATGAAAAAAGCCAGCACATGTGATTTTTGAAATGCATGAAACTATATAATGAAATGGGAGTCCTAATTTAAAACAAAAATCTAGAACAAATTCAAAGGCATTTCCCTCACACAGAAAAGCAACAGAATAAGTGTTAAGCAATAACATAAATGAAGTTTGAAGGCATTTCCACACACTTTACCTTGGGGGTGCGCACAGAGAAAGGATTCACTGAAGCATCAATGGCTCTTTTTTTCTTCAGTGTTATTACAGGTGGTGGAGTTATACGAGGTGTCTAAAAGGAGGGGTAAGGCAGACACCAGTAACTGCTATGCCTGCTTTACCCCAAGACCGAAAAAGGACCTTTCTGCCCCCACTGAAGCTCCATGAGCAAAGCATTGTTTCCTTCCCTGTCCCCCCAAAGATCGATGTTCACATACTGCAGTTACTATAGCAACAATATCAGACTCATTAGAAAACCAGGATACTGAATCCACTCTGATTTTTTTTTAAAGCTTAACATACTTTTCTCTTACTCTCCCAGAGTATTATATTCAAAAAAACTGTCAAGCTAGAGCTCCATGATGTTGGTGTTAGTCATTTGAATCAAGGGTCACTTAGAAAGATGCACACCTCTCTAAAGGAGACTTTGTTAAGTAGCCGAGTTGCAAATTCCCAGTACAACTGAGCCTGGCTGAGATTTATCAGGGGCAGCTTACTGATTCTTCTACGCTCCCACTCGGAGTTCAAGATAGGGATTTGTATGCCTTATTGTACAGACTGACAGACCTCAATTTATTTCGGGAACATACACTGCAGCAACTGAGTGCAAGAGTGTGCATTCCCAGAAGTGGTTCGTGTGTGGGCCCCTACCACCTCAAATATGCCCCATGTAGCCCCATCTACAGAACCAGAGGGCGTATAACAGCTGGAAACTACCCATGTGAAATGGCGAGAAGAAACCAATTTGAAGTGGCGTTTTGGGGATTTGGGGTGCTTTGGGTGATGGCAGTAGTGTCATTACATTTTTTAAAAATTCTATCAATAGTATGTTTCGGATAATGACTGGGTTGTTTCTTTTGCCATGTCCTCTGCATATTTAACAACTCCCAGAATTTCACTTACCTCAGTGGTCAGATCTTGTAGAATGTCACCTAGCAGACCATCCTTGGACAAGTCTACAGTTTTCTGGAGGTTAGAAAGGAGGGTAGAATGAGAAAGCCATGCACTTCCCAATGTCGCCCAGACCACACGTCTGTGAAAGGAAGAACCTAACCAAGTCAGTCCTTACCCTGAGTGCTCATCTACCACTCACAGACCTTAACAACTACCTGTGCATACGTAACTCTCAAAATTAGAGCTACTGCCCTCCATTTCCTGCCTCATTCCATGATCGTCCTGCTAATCACTGAAATAAACACTGTCAGTTCAGCCTTCTGATTCAATCCTCTTCTCTCTCTCTAAGCTCCAACGACCAAGGTGCCTAAATTCACCTAGAAATCTCCATCCAACTTACTGCCTGAAATTGGAAATATGTTACGCACATATTTGAGCTCAAATATACTGAGCACCTAATATCTGTATAATCAAATATTAAAATTTGTTTCACAAAGGGAAAAGCGTAAGAAAACCCTAAAACTCACATCTGTGGTTTTCTTCCCAGCACTAGCAATGAACATTGACTTGATATTGTTTGGTTTCGTCACGGCAGCCTTCTTTACATTCCTCTTTTCTTTGTTGTGGGCTTTATCTTTTCCTGTTGGAATATAATTTAGAAACATGTACCGGCAAAAATCAAAGTGGAAGACTAAAAGTCCAGTTACCTGCTCTCTGTATGTGAGAATTTGAAAAGAAAAACGTTAAGAAATCAAAACACAAGAATATGGCATTTTTATGCAAGGTTAGGTACACAGGGAAGAATCTTTAAAACAAGCTGAATGCAGGAAAACTTGTGCTAAATATTATTTTAAAAACTGATAAAATACCAGGAAAATATCTGAATGAGTTACTAAGTCTGTTTAATTACTATTTATTAGAGTGAGTAAAAAGCTTTCTAAAAGGTGGTGGGGGTTCCCCATAGAAATAAAAAGATCAATTTCATCTGAAAGCACACGATCAGCCTAGCAGCCGCCTTTGTGAGATCACCTTTATAATGCTATATTGAATGAGACAGGAAAACTGAACTATGAAAAAAATAGATTACCAGTTATGATATTGTAGCATCCTAATTCCCATTTTATGAAGAACAGGAACTAGATACACACAGTACATCATAGCAACACTAAACACAGACACATTTGCACAAGAAAGAACAACTTGTTGTCTCCTATGACCATATGTATATAAATCACTTTAAATATTGTCAATTTTAATCTCTACCTCAAAGAGACTTAGACTGGCATATGAATACACAGACAGACCAGATGAAACAGAAGAGTCCAGAGAAAGACCCAATTACTTATACAAATTTAGCATATAATAAAAGTGGCATCTCCTATCACTGGAGACAAGATGGATTTTTTAGTAAGTGGTGCTGATTACCCATTTGTAAAGAAAGTAACCAGAGAAACTCCAAAGAGATCACAGATCAAAATTTTTAAAATGAAACTATACAAGTACTTAAATGAAAAAGGCTAATTCCTCAAGTGGCCCGGCAGCTTCCACTGGGTCAGGAGCATGATGGGCTTGCTGCGGAGTGTCCCCAGCACCTCTTGGCCCATTGCAGGCAGTTCCTGCGCAGCAGCCGAGTTCCAATCTGTGTCCCTGGGCTGGTAGCGAGGGTCCGATCATCGCCTCGACAGCAGTTCCTCCGGACCCACAGTCCGCACCCAAAGTGGAGCACGTCATGAAGCTGCCTGCCTTACTTCTGCCGTGGCCAAATGATGCGAGGCTTTGGCCATGGCTCCAAGCTGCTGGGCATCCCCATGTATAACTTTTCTGAAGAGCAGATAATCTACTAGAATTTATTATGTGGGCCAGTATATTGGAAGTGGAGATGTTCATAAGATGGTGAGCAAAGGATGTAACCCATATTACAAGAACACAAAGCAGTCCATGGAAACTCATCATGCATACTTCAAAGAAGACTTCTACAGGGAAATCCTCAATGTGGCCATTGTTGGCTACCTCTGACCACAAAAAACTGACTCTTTGGAGTCACTTATTTCAGCAAGTCAAGGTGATAGTGAAGAGGCTAAGAAACAACTAGATTTACCAAAACATTTGAAACTCAGAGAAGACAATTTCTTCCAGGTTCCTAGGAGGAAAATAATGAATGGCCACTGATGAAAAATTATCTTATTTATTCATTCACTGTTTTCTAGCATTTTACTGCTCATAACTATGCAGTCTCTTCCTGGTTATAGTTTAAAAGTCAGACATTTCCCTACAGCTGTGAATTAATTTAAAAGTACAATGTAGTTACCATATTATGCTTCAACTGTTCAATTAAACCCATCATGCCACAGTACTAAAAAGATTCATTTTAAAAATCAAGATTCTTTTTAGATAACATGTTCATTAAAATTTACCACAAGGAAGGTCTTAAGTATCTTATAATGGAAATGAAATGTATATAGCTGTGGGTAAAAAGAAAAGTCACTAGCTTGAGATAAAAACTATAATTCTCATGGTAAAATAACAACATGTACTTGTACAGCATGTGCTGCTACACAGAGAAGCTTATGAAAATGTATTAGAGGTTTGATAGTTCATTAAAAACCTAAGGAAGAAAATGCATACTTTGTATTTTTGATATTTTCTGAGTATTAAAAACATGAAGACTTGTGAAATTTTATTTTCAATTAGTCATTTCCTTTATGAGGTCAAATCATTGTACTGTGTTCATTTTCCTTACAACTGCCTCAGTTCTGATTGATCTAGACTCCCTCTACCTATCATTTTTTTATCTTTTAAAACAATAAGATGAAGGGAGTTCCCTGGTGGTGTAGTGGCTCAGCTTCGGCGCTCTCAACGCCGAGGCCTGGGTTCGATTCCCATCAAAGGAACTACCCCCCCCCCCAAAAAAAAATTCTTTTAAACATTAAAATGAGTGGGTCCATCCCTGCAAAAAAAGGCAAATTCTTTTGTAACCTGGGTTTGGGGGAACCTTCTAATTATGAGTCAAAAATCTATTTGCAAGGAAAACAAAGATTAATAAATCCAATTATACCAGAAACAATTTTAAAGACAAAACAGGAGAAAATTTTTGCAATATTTCACATATAAGGGACCAATTTCCCTGATATTTAAAAGAAAAAAACCAAAACCAAAAAGGAATGTGGGTAATAAACACAAACATGGTTTACAAAAAAATACAGGTATACTTCATTGTATTGTGTTTGCTGTATTGAGCTTCACAGCTGTTGCATTTATTTTACAAATTCAAGTCGAGACCCTCCACCAGATTACAACTCGCTTTACTGAGATACTTGCATTATTGTGGTGGCTGGAAAAGAATCCACAGTACCTCTGAGGTATATCTGTATATATACACCTGATCTTAGCCAAAAGGCCAAGAAGTAATATATGTCTATATATACATCTATTAAGTTTTATGAAAAGATGTCCAACTTCATGTGTAAAAGAAATGCAAATTAAAAGCACAAAGATGTCATTTCTCACATATTTGAGTGGCAAAAATTCAAAAGCTTGACAACACTATTGGCAAGGCCACAGAGTCTAAAACAGACACTCACTGTTCACAGGAGTATAAAATGGGACAACTCCTATTGAGAACAATTTGGCAGTATCTCATAAAACTTCATGTGCATTTACTGAGCCAGCAATCACATTTCTAGGCACTTTCCCTGAGAAAAACACTATTTGCAGTTATTCGATAAGGTATTATTTATAATAGTAAATTACTGAAAATCTAAATGTCTATTCAAGGAAACCATTTGAATGCACTATGGTACATCCATACCATGGAATACTATGCAGCTATGTAGAAGTAAGAAAGATCTCTATGTGTTAATATAAAGGGATTTTTCAGGATATCTTAAGTGAAAAAACACAAAGTACTAAACTATCTATAGAAAATATATCTTGTATAAGAAAGAAAAATAAAATAAACATACACACAATTTCATTCCTGGGTATATACCCCAAAAAATTGAAAACAGGTATTCAACTAATAAATGGATAAATAAAATGTGGTATATCCATGTAATGGAATATTATTTGGTCATAACAAGGAATGCAGTACCAACACATGCTACAACATGAATGAACCTTGAAAACATTATGGTAAATGAAAGAAGCCAGATACAAATGGTCACATATTATATTATTTATATGAAATATTCTAAATAGGCAAATCCATAGAGATAGAAAACAGATTAATAGTTGCCAGAGTGGCTGGAGGTAGAGAGACTGGGAAATGCCTGCACTTAACAGTTTCCATCTGGGGTGATAAAAAATGTTCCAGAATTTGATAATGGTCATGGTTGCAAACACTATTAATGTACTAAATGTCACTAATGATCAATTTTATGTTGCGTGTATTTTACCACAATAAAAAAGGCATTTTTTATGTGCATAAAACTGTGAAAAAGTTTATAAAGACATTGGTGAAAAATGTTGAGAGAACTAATTTTTTATTAAGATCATTTGGCAGTTTGAAAACAGAAAATTATTGGTCAAAATGTTTAGTATATAAAATACAAGTCCTACTACAGAGTATCAAAAGAGAAGATCAACCGTGGTTTGAATAGCAAGAAAGGCTTCAATCTCACCATTGTAGGTTAATAGGATTTAGACAGGAGGACAAAAAGAAACAGAGAAAGAATAGCAGTCAACATCTGAGGTGGAATTCTTCCACAATTTTAGTTTCTGTTTTGATTTGTTTCATTTGAAATTATTCTGTCTCTATGTGAAAACTACAAGCCACGGATTGGATCCACACCATAAAGAGTGGGCCTTTAACTTCTATGCAAAATTCTACAATTTCTTCTTTAAAACAGATTGCAGAATTCCATTTCCCTTCCTAAGAGCTTGGGACCTTACTGGGCTCTTCATTATGGACACTGAAACACTGAGGACTTGTGGGTAAAAGGTGGCAAAGCATGGAATAAAGATTTCTCAGACTAAGCTCTCCTTCTGAATGTCAAGTCATTTTCTTCACTGATGTTTTACTGGGAAGAGATTAAGATCATCATGGAAATAAAGAGATGGCACATTTATTCAACAAATTTGCATACTTTCTTTGCACCTGCTACTGTGACTGGCAATGAAATGACCAGGGCATGGTTCTTTCCTCAAGAATGTCCCTGTCTAGTCCAACTTAATTTACAGCTGACAAAACTAATGTCCATAAGTACAATGGAATATTACTCAGCCGTAAAAAAAAAGATGAAATACTGCTACAACATGGATGATCTTGAGAATATCATGCTTAGCAAACTAGGTCAGATGGAAAAAGTTGAGAACCATACGATTTCGCTCATATGTGAGATACAAAACTGAAAGCAACAAACAAACAAGACAAATAAGCAAACAACTCATAGACAAAGGCAACAGTACTTGTATAGTGGTTACCAGAGGGTAAGGGGGGCTGGGTGAGGTAGAAAAGGGTAAAAGGGGGTCAAATATATGCTGACAGAAGGAGATCTGGGGAACACAATATAATATACAGATGACATATTACAGAATTGTATACTTGAATACTATGTAATTATATTAACCAATGTGATCCCAATAAATTTAGGGGGAAAAACCCGAAGAGCTAGTGGCATCTTCCCCTGAATATTATTCCATCAGCCTTTCAGAGTGGTTCAGTAAAGCACTTAATTCTTTGTATCAAATTCCTTCACTTCCTGAACTCTACAGAGCAACACATCTTTTTGTGACCTATCCCGACCTGATTTGACATTACTGAAGATAAATGTCAAAATAAGAGGATGAGCGACGGAAGAGTATTTGCTTATGCTTCAGAGGTGAGGAAGGTGTGCCAACAAACTGGGATATGAAAATAAAAATAGCACAAACAAAAGAAAATGTAAGAGAATAAAAATATATCATTAGAATATTAAGTAATGGTGAACAATTTCTGAGGATGCTTTTATAAATTAGTTTTTTTCTTAAGTGTGCATGCTGGTGTATGTGGATCCCATTATCTCACAATGTAAAATATAAAAGCTAATAAAATATACTAAAGCATCAAAAAACAAAAATAAAAACTAACGTCCAGAGAGGTGACGGGATTCATTCAAGCTGCTATAGACAACTAACAACATAATAACTCTAAGACGGGTCTCCTAAGTTCAAGGAGATGAAAAAGTACATGGGCTCATTTCATTCTCTTCTCCAGGGAGGAAGGGATGGAGGGTGCTGTTGTACACTAAATAAAACTAAAGAGACATGAAAACCAAAGTAGACTTTGCATTTTAAAAAATAGCTACAAGGTCAGACAATCAATTTCATGAACTCATCCTAGAAAAGGTGCTCCATACCTCATTACAGTCACCTTCGAAGTACTCCCCTTGGGAAGTTTGCCAAGGTTACACCTTATAGAGCTGTTTGTACAGTACTGCTAACATAAGCACACAGTGGCAAGTTCACGAACTTACTTGTCTGATTTGGGGTCCGACAACAGCTCTGATGGCCATTTCAGAAAAAGAATTCCAAAACTGCTTTGTAGGGTGAACTAGGCACTGGTGTCAGTGCATAGCTTCCCAAGGGGAGTACTTCCAAGGTGACCATAGTGATATTTAGCAGTGAGGTATGCAGCATACTTTTTCTAGAATTGAGTTTGCGAAATTAATTGTCTAACCTCATATGTCTTTCTTGTGCTGTTGGAATAGTCCTCTTTGCATCTTTCTTTTTTTCAAACACTTTAAAAATGTAAAAACCATTCTTACCTCAATGGTTACATAGTAACAGGCATGATTTCCTTTTGGAATAATGAAAATGGGAAACTGGTGATGACTGCACAAGTCTGTGACTATACTAAATGTCACTGAAATGTACATACAGGTGAAGTGTATGGAGTTTGAATTATATCTCAATACAGCTGTTTAAAACTAAATCAGCTATGAGTGGACCATAGTTTGCTAACCCATGATCTAACACTTGGTCGTAAGAACAAACTAAACAAACAAAAAACACCCCCAAATACTGAAGAGAATTTTCCCCTTCTCTTTTGATGGGAACTAAATCAGGCTTGTTTACTCAAAAACTGTTTGCCAATGATTGTGTAGCTAAGAAAATCTGATGCATACATTTATTTTCATTTTAAATTTCAATTAAGCAAAACAAGTTGATTACTTAGTTCTAAAGCTTGTTGTAGTCCTGTACTATTATCAAAGAGCTAAAATTCTAAGTACATCACTTCAGCAGGAATTAAGAGACATCACTTACTGTTGCAGCCCTCAAAATCAGCAAATCTAAAATGACCACACAACTGAAATTCGAAGATAAGTAAAAGACCAAACTCTTTGGACAACAGAGGCATGAAACTTCATTTCCTGGTGGTATTTTTATACTTTACATTTAATTTTCCACATAACTATGCTCCTCTCAATAACAGAACATTTTCTATACCTAAAAACAATTGTAGTAGGTCCTTTTCCCTTAAAGGAAATACTATCAAAGGACTAAGCCATCTCAAATTTTACAGTTCTTTAAATCTCAAAATGGCACTCTTAAAAACAAAATGTAGGTACCTTTCTCATGAGAATCAAGGGCATCATCTTCAAGGTCATCATCAAAAATCTCTCGGCCATCCTCCACGTAGCCAATACCATCTGCAGCAACAAAATTGAATACAGGGATCAAGTCTCTAAATGTGGCCAATAATATTTTAGCCATGATCAAACAAACAAAACAAAAACCTTTATACCCACTCAGGTGTTCTCCTGGCCTGTGCCATTTTTAAGTGCAGTGAAATCTTGTTTAAACGTCAAATAAAACAACAGCATCCACGCAGGTTTCTGAGTCAAAACCAAAGGGTATACAGGGTCCAGCAGAAGTAATGCACTTTTTTAAGTTGTTAAAATAGTGTTATGTTACAGACTTACGTGCTTATGATTAAGATTTGGTGTAGGTTACCAGCTCATAAAAAAGAGTATTACTTCTGCCGGACCCTGTACATACAATACAGGCATCTCTCATCTTATTGCATTTCCCTTTATTGTGCTTCACAATGTTGTGGGTTTTTACAACCTAAAGGCAAGGCCCTTTACCAGCAAAAAGGTTATAGCTCACTTAATTGCGATACTTGCTTTTTTGCGGTGGTCTGGAACCAACCCTTCAATCTCTCTGATATATACGAGGGATGTTTAGGGAAAAAACCCAGCCATTGTCAATATAACCGAGAACAGTTATAATACACGGCTGGATACTTTCCAGACAGCCCTCATATGTATGCCTATACCTACCGAGGTCAGCCGGGGAAATGATTTGGCACACAGAATCAAAGTTGGCCACAGGAGGATACTTTACAGTAGGTTGACTATGCCGGAAGAATAAAACATCAAAGAATCAAGATGACAAGCCCAAAAAAAGCACCTCAGTCTACGAGGGAAAACTGGCAATATAGATGAATCCAATTATAGACGCACAAACATAAATATAGTCACAGGCACAGTCTGCAACTGCTCCCTGTGGTCAGCATTCACATGTTCAAGAGGCCACACCAGAGCAGCAGGAACCACGAGCTTCCCACAAGGAGCGTAGGAACGTGAGGATCACCCTGAGTGGTGCTTTCCTCTGTCCAAGGTACTCCTTCCGCATATAGCCTCATGTAATCCTCACAGCTATTCAGTGACATAGGTAGTTCTGTTATCCCCACGTTACTTAGGGACACCACCCAACTATGGGCTCCTCCCAATTTCTACACAGCCATTTCCTGGAAGCTTTATAGTACTGGGGGGGACCAAAAACAAAACCCGGAATTTATTTATAAAAAATTGTATTTACTCTGACATATTTAAACTTCAGTCACCTTCAAAGTACTCTCCATTTGATGCAATACACCTATTGAGATGCTTTTTCTACTGTTTAAAACAGTTTTGGAACTCATAAATTTTGATGCTTTTCAGTACTTTTACTGTTTTTTGTTTCACCTTTTCCACACTAGCAAAACGTTTCCCTTTGAGGACTTCAGCCAGGGAAACAAAAAATGTCACTCAGGGAGAGATCGGCTGAATAGGGAGGGTGGGGCACAGGGGTCCTGCTGTTTTGGTCAAAAACTGCTAAATACTCAGTGCAGTATGTACATGTACATCGTCACACCACACATTGTTCGTGTAAATCACCCATCATGAAATGGGCAAACATGTTGAAAGAGCCTCAAAAAAATTCACTGAAGCTGAACACAGCCTCTCGCACCACCACCAGCTGGTACATTGATGCAGATGGGTTCCTAGAATGCTCACCTAGCCGGGGAAGCCTGTATGACAATGGGCCAACTCTCCAGAAGATAATGCTGGGGTTTTTGGGGTCTCCCTGGTATATGCTGAGGTATGTTCTTGGATTCTCCAAAACGTTCCCAAATAAACTATCTATCGTTCTGCTTCCACACCCTCAAATAACTGTATTTGCGGAAAATGCAATCCGAGGGTATGATCTTAACAGAGCCTTACATCTGCCCATGCAAAGCAGCAACTCCACTGAATGAGAATATATAAAATGCAACTAAGACCGTGCCTTGCAGGCAATTTCTTCCCCCATACCGTCATCCACGATCCAGTCATCATCCTGGCGGGCCTGAACCAGCTTCGAATACTGCTCTTCATCAACCTCTTCATAAACACTTGTGAAGTCCTCAACCTGCCATCATACAAGTTTGACATAGCTTTAAATGGAATGAAAGTGTTAAACATTTCTGATGAAAAAAAAAATTGTCAAAATTGAAACTGGAATGGCAGCCTGAAGAAGGAGCTGCAACCAAATCATGAGTTCTGACATTCAACACCACTACAGGGTTTTCCTTAAATAGACATCAATTAGCTTAGTATTCCTTTTAGGTGGGTGTTAACATAAGATATTAAATGATTCCATTAGCATAATACACTTGTCACACCATCAATTACTCATCTACTTCATAAAAAACAAACTGAATTATAGCCAATTCTTCGTTAGCTGCTTTGGGGATTATTCACTTATAATTTCTAGACTGGTTTCTCCGGTACGTAGCAAACCTATAAGGCAAGCCACCTACCGCCAAGCTGACATTGCCCTGTGATCAGACGAGAATTTTAACTGTTCAACCAATGAAATGTAATTCAAAAGGAAAAAACTCCCTCTCCCCACAACCCCCGACTTCATCAGTTAGCAAAATATAGTCTATGGGTACACCAGCAATGGTTTTTGAATGATCCCTGTTTGAATTATCACTGATTCCCTCATCATTCTCAGGTTTTGAGACTGTAGAGACAAACACTCAGCTACTGGAAGCAACCTCAGTGTCCATTAACAGACAAATGGATAAAGATGTGATCTATACATGCAATGGAATAGTACTCAGCCATGAAAAAGAATGAAATCTCGCCATTTGTGACAGAAAACATGGATGGGCCCTGAGGGCATTATGTTAAGTGAAAATAAGTCAAAGACAAAGACAAATACCATATGATTTCACCTACATGTAGAATCTAAAGAACTAAACAAAGACTCTCAGATACAGAGAACAGACTGACAGTTGCCAGGGGGCGGAGGGCAAAATGAGTAAAGTGAATCAAAAGATACAAACTTCCAGATATAAAATAAGTCATGGGAATGTCATGTACAGCATGGAGAATATAAACGATAAGATTATCAACTTCAGGGGGGTTCCCTGGTGGTGTAGTGGCTAGGCTTCAGCGTTCTCACTGCCGATGCCTGAGTTCAATCACCACTCAGGAAACCAAACCCCCCGCCCAACAAAAAAAAAAAGACCATCAATTTCATACAGTGACAAATGGCAACTAGACTTATTGTAGTGATTATTTTGTAATGTACATAAAACCAAATTGCTATGCTGTACCCAAAACTAATATAATATTGTATGCCAATTATACTTCAATTTAAAAAAAATACAAAATGCTGAGCTACTTGGAGAGCAAATCCAGAGAGTGCCAAGTCTTCCAATCACACAGGTTGTCCAACTGCCAGCGGGCCACAGCACCTTGAATTACTAGCATGAACAGAGCAGGTCACCTAAACACAGCTGAAGCCATCAACGGAACAGGCATACACAACTACTGCAGCTGCCGTGGTCACAGGCCAGCGATCACCCAGATGAGAATTTGGTGGGCTGGTGTGCAAGAATGCAGGTATCTCATTAAAAACTTTTCTCCGTCTCTTGAGAGTTCTGCCTTTTCAAATGGAGGTGGAGAAAATGACTAGCTCCATCTGAGAAGCTAAAACCCTAGAAAAAAACACCAGGACACAGAGCTTTGCGGGGTACAGGCAGGGATCACTGGCAAATACTGCTTTGGCCCTCCACCATTTGATAACAGAAACTACCTACCCCATTAAATGAAGTTTCTGACAAACCAAACACAAACTATTCCAATTACTATTACTGTATTGACCTATGCGGGAAGGACTGGCAAGTCTATGAGGCATACTTTGTCTCTTATTTGAGCTACTCACTTATATACCATTAAAAAGGTACCAGAAAACTATTTTAAAATACCATTTTGAATTAACAAGTAATTTTAACTTTAAAAACATTGCTATCGCTCAGCATGAGCTCTTGGAGCCATTAAATTATCATCAGTGATTAAAGGGAAATCACTGACATTGTGGCAACATCTGAAATGCCCCACAGGAAAAATGCTTCAGTCCTGCTTTACTGTAATCCTTTTAGTAGCCCTCTGTGATCTGGTTGACTCACTTAATTTGAATGAATGGTGCCCAATGACAAAAATCCTCTTCATCTTGCTTAAGTGCCCGATACAGTTTAGACAATGGTTAAACATGCACATTCTGAAGCCTGGACTCAAATCAAGACTCTGCCACTGAGAACTCAGATTATCTCAGCTGCAATATGCTGTTAATCACAGCATCTACCTTTATATGATTATTGGAAGGATTAAAGAAATAAACGTATTTGTAAACGCGCTTAGAACGTTAGCAAAGAAGTGTATTAGTTATTACTATTTTCTAGCATTAATTTGTCACTTTATGGCCCTGAGGCAGTTAAGATTCAGGAAATGTGCTGAAGGTGAATCTAGACAATGTTGTGCAGATAGTAGGAGCCACTGTTTTCACCTGTAGGCCATCAACAGTGGATAGAGGAAAACAGCCAAAAGGGTATGACATTCAACCTTACACTAGGACACAGAAAGTCCAGGTCCCCACCACCATCCTGCTTGCAAATGAAATTAGGAAGAAGAATTCTCTCTGAGAAGCAGTGCTTTGCTAGATTGCTCAGTACCTTTTAAGAATAAAGTAAAAGCAGTCGCCCAACAAAGCCATGGGACTTACCGGAGATGCATTGTGCTTAATAAGGAAAATTATACAGTTACTTTCAGTTTAGAACTGTAAAAGCATCTGGAAAGGGCCTTATAGGAACTTTAAGGGTCGAGTAGCCTCCATAATCTGTAAACCCACCTCATGCCCCTGCTTGTTCAATATTAATAAAAGAAATTACTATTATAACAAGTCTGAAATATATGCATATTTCAGATTGGTGACAAAGATGACATAAGACTAAAGGCTTTGAATGAGATGAAGCATGAGAGAAAAAATAAACAACAGTGGTTACTTACTTCATATTTATACTTCTCACCAGCTTTAGCCTTTTTCAATCTTTCTAGAGCTTCCTGGCGCCCTTTCCTTGATTTCTTTGCTCGCCGGGATCGAGAGACTGCGAAACTTCCTGAATCTGACACAGCTGAAAACAAAGCCAAATTTACACAAGGTATTACAAAATTGTCAGCCATCAGCTCTCAAAACCAAAGGAATATTTCTAGCCAACAGCAATATGCAATTTTAGTGTTATACAAATGGGTACTTTTTATAAATGTAAATAAACAGTCCACAAAGTTCAAAGCTGAGTCTGCAGCTCCGGTACCTCTTCAGAGAGGTTCTAAAAAGATGCAGTTAACCCGTTTCCTGTTTGTCCCCAGAATACTTGCCAGTGCCACCTGACACTGCAGCATTTATCCCAATAATTCGTTGTTTTTAAATCCTAGAAAATGAGCATTCCTACACGTGAAAGAAATTAATCAGACACTGATCATTATATACATTTCTGTTACATTAGGACTGCAGACAAGTTCTGTTTAGAAATAACTCCACGAACAGTTTTTATATTTTATTTTCACATTGAAAACCAGTGAGATTTGCTTCCGTCTCAAAGAGTGTGTGTAAAATTAAATGAACGCGGCAGCAAGCTGCACTTTTTTCCTAAACGGGAAATGGGTTAAAAAAAAGTGAAGCTGGTTTTTTTTTTCTCCAAAAAGAGGAAAAACTCCCAAATTCAACTGGTATCTCCTAGAGCAGCGGTTCTCAACCTGTGGGTCACGACCCCTTTGGGGGTCGAATGACCCTTTCACAGGGGTCATCTAAGACCATCGGTAAACACGTATCAGATATTTACATGACGATTCAGTAGCAACATGACAGTTATGAAGTAACAACGAAAATAATGTTATGGGGGTCACCACACCATGAGGAACTGTATTAAAGGGTCGCGGCATTAGGAAGGTTGAGAACTACTGTCCTACAGACACTGGAAAAGGGATATCAGCTGTTAGTCCACAACCTTTCCATTAGAAATGAGGGGCCTCAAATAGAGTTGTAAAAGGACAATCCATTTTGTGTTCTATTATTCAACATTTGAAAGGCTTTAAGGAGCACCTGCTCTTTGCGAAGTACCCACTAGAGGCTCTGAGAGATACAAAGATCAGAAAAATAGTCCCAATACTCAGAAATCTTAAAATCTAAAATGGAAGTAGTGACTAACTCTAACACAATCTTTAGAAGTGATGCATGTCCTAATAGCGGTTCAGATATAGTATCTGGACTTTGAAAGAAGGGATAAATTGGGGCTTGGGAGAAGTTATCGAAGATGGTTCTGAGGAGGTTCTTGATTCCTTCACTGATTTCCAGGACTCACTCAGTTCATTATGACATGACAGTGAAAAATTACAAGGGTTAAAGTGTGTTTTGTCAAAAATTACTGAACTACCAGAGGGTCTCAGTGTGCATTCATTCAACTTCTGAATTATTCATGCTTTTGGTCATTATGAACTGACCACTTCACACACACACACTGAAAAGACTTCATTCACAGAATTAACACTTTTTTTTTTTTTTGGTGGTTCCCTGGCTGGGAATCAAACCCAGGCCATGGCGTTGAGAGCACTGAAGCCTAGCCACGACACCACCGGGGAACCCCAGAATTAAGACTTACATGTACCAGCTGATGAATAACCAGGCCAAGCAAGACAGTGCTGCCCGCCAGCCCTGAGTTTGGTTCAGCATGACTGCCTTGTATGTCTGTGAGAGTATTTTATTGTATTTGGTGTTAATCATTCTATATTAAAAAAAAAAAAAAGGAGTAGGCACAGAAAAGGGAAAGTATTGATCAAAGGCATCCTAAAAGCTCCAACCCACTGGAAAATTCCTAACAACATTAAGCAATTTGACTGAAATAGAAGATGTAATTTAAAGACCATGTACCAAATGCTGGCAATAACTGCTGAAAACTGTATCTTAAAATTAAAAATCTTATTCCTTCTAGCTTCCTGGAAATGGAAGCTTTATAACATCTCAGTCTATTGTTTGCCTTTCACATTTGACTTTTAAATCCATTTTCAGAAAGGCATTAAGTAAAGATTAAGGAATATAGGTACTTGATGATGACAGCCACAAAATCTTGGGTGTCAGTCACTAGAGTGATTTCCAAAAATCATGAACAGGCCTACGTGGAAAGGATTTGGAGATGACTAAACATGACCCCTGTGAGTGAAAAGCTGGTCTGAGCGTTTTCCCCTGAAGTCTCCTTTAGATTATCCTAACAAAATCTCCGGGTCCTCGAATGGACTTACTCTACAGGTAACAATTACAAATGAGAGAGAGAGGTGCCTGTCCTCAAGGGGCTTAAATTCTTGTACAGCAAAAGCACCTGAGGCTGCCACCGTCCTTATAAACAGGGTGCCTCGTTAAGAGGTAAGAATATGGTACTGAGAAACACAGAAAAGAAAGCTGTTCATGGTGCCTGGGAAATCAGGGAAGGCTTCACAGGAAAGGTTTCCAACCCAGGCCCAGAAAGAGACATAGAATTTCACCGTCAGAGTACAGGGTAAAAAAGCGGCACAAGTAGAGGAAAAGGGATGGGCCAGATTACAAAAGGACAAAAAGGGAAGGTGTACTCAGGAGCTGAGAGAAAGTCAGTGTGGAAGGTAAGACAGGAGCATGTAGACTGAGTCACAGAATGAGCAATTGGGAGACAGAGCACAAGCGAGCCCTGCCACTTACTGAACTGCAGTGGCCAACTGCCTCGTTTTTGTTTTGTTTTGTTTTTTTGTTTTTTTTTTTTCCAAGCTATCCAGCATCTGAACCTGTTCGTGAAATTTTCCCCCTTGTAAGTCTTGATGGAACACAGAGCCCACATACTACCACAGAAGTTGAAAAGGGAGATGCTTCTTCCCAGACACCCTTGCAGCTAGGGAATGAGCATATAAAATAGGCTCTACCAATTGGGAACACCTGCCCAGACTTCACAGCGGAAGCTACTGTCACAAGGAAAGGGGGTGAGCTAAGGAAAGAGTCTAGAAGCAGCAACAGCTGCAAGAGGATTAAGTTACCTGGGGCAACAGTGCCAGCAATGTAAACTACAGCTATAACATCACCCTACAAAGTTAACAAACTATAACCTCTAGTACTTGGCTATGGCTGGCAATAACCTCAACTGGACCAGTTTTGTGGCACGATTTTAATCACTATTCCTGGCTAAGCAGCCCTCAGACTGGCTTCTATTAAATTCCTTTTCTGTTTAAATCAGCCAGAGTTGGCTCCTGTGGTTTATACCTAGGGACTCTGACTAGTGCAGATCCTCAAGGTCCTCACCTGTTAAATGGGGATAATCATGTCTGTTTGTAAAGTTGTTAAGGATTAAATGAAGATACTTGGCTTACTCTGTACTCAACCTAAGAGAAGCTAATTTAGTGTGTGTGTGTGTGTGTGTGTGTGTGTACCCTGCATACACACATACACATATATACACACACACACAGCAGTACTATGGTCTAGCTTCTAGAAAGCAAAAATAAAGCCAAGCAGTTTTCTCAGGAAGCATCAACATAGCACTGCACATAATTAGGTGTTTACGATCTTAACTCCATGAAGACAAAAGGCATGTCCAACTTACCTACCATTGTAACACCAGAGCCTGGCAGAATGCCTATGCCCAGTAGGTACCTAGTAAATATTTGCTGAATGAACGAATGAATGAACCACTGTATCTCTTTATTTAATCATTAAATTCTCCCTGATCCCTTTTTGTATATAATAATGGCTAGTTATAACTTTCAAATTTTCACTGCCATTGTCAAGCTACTCCACCTTCTAATATTTAAGGAGGCAATGACCTACATTTTCCTTTTTTGAATATGTCTCCAATGCTTCTCATAGGTAAGTTAGCAAAAAAAGAGTAAGCATGAAAAAATCCAGTTACAAAAGTTTAAATATTTGGTTCACAATTACCACCTGGGGTACCCCATCTCACATGCTGGAAAGGAGCAGACAGACACTACTAGCCTGCAGCTGTCTTTCAGGTAACTATCAGGTCTGCTCTAAAGGAAAAATTCCAGTCACAAGTCCCCAGCAACACTTAATCAACACCATGACTTAAGAGGGGGTCTCAAGATTGCACAGTGTCCTCCAAAGAGTGATTTCTTGATGTTCACAGACATCATAGTTTTTAGGGTGAAGATACAGCTTAGTGGCAAATCATTGATGCAGGGATTGCAAAGACTGTTCACATACTTACATCCTACATCCCATTTGTAATCCAGGCTAGTCGACTCTGCAAAATAAATTGTCTTAAAAAACGCAAGGCTAGAACAAACTGAATTGTGATTCACAACTAGGTGAATGCAAAGGAAGCTGATTAGGAAGCAAGTTCTCGTTGATGATGTGTTTGAGAGAAGGGAGATGTGATGCTTGAGCTAGGAAAGTGAAACCTCTGATTTTAAGTTAGAAGTTCACTGAAGTCACACTTTAGATGAACACTGTTCAAAAAAATCAGAAATCAAACAGTCATTTGCGTTCTTGTATTCTACTTTTGGAAATAAAAGACCACCACTGAAAATGGAGTGATACAGAGCATCCAAAACGCTGCTGAACTGATGCAATTTTTTAGAAGCTTCACCAGAAATGACTAGATTGTGAACACTATTTCTATGCAATACCTGAAGTACTTTCATTAGAATTTAAAAGACAAATTGTCAATGCATAAAGTAGAAACCAAGTATCTAAAAAGACAAATTGCAAAAGTAAAATAAAAATAAAAAGGCAAATTGCATTTATATCTTCTGGTTGCAGACCTTAGAGCTTTCTTTCCTGCTTAATTACAATTTTTCTGGGAGTTTCTAAAAAGGGGATGGCGTACATCCGTTCTGTCCCAGCCCTCAAGCGCATAGGTGGGGCGGCAGAATCAAACACTTTCCGCCAAGATCGTGCCCCGCTGGGGCCAGTCTCGACGTAGATGTACCCAGCACGTGGGATGCGACTCACCAAAAAGAATAAAAAGGCAGATCAGTGGAGAGACTCAGAGTGACAGAGATGAGACAGCCAAACAAAAAGCCCCGCAGGGGGTTGCCAGGAGCAAAGGGCCCTACAAGGAAGCCCCATTTGACGCCCACATCCCAGCCCTTGGACGACCAAGGTCTGCGCCCAAGAAAACCCGCGGGGCGACCCAGGAGCGCGCCTGAGAAGAAATATAACAGACCTAACCCTCGAACCTCCACCACCTGCAATCACTCCACAGCCCCCGCACTCCCAACGCGACCCCGAGGACCCCCAGCTCACAATCATCGCCGTGCACGGGCGCCATGGTCCCGGAGTCTCCCGATTCCGCGCCAACCGGCCCAAAACTAGCGCGGGGGCCGAGACAGGCGCCAGCCTGAAAGCCAATCAGCGGCTCCGGAGGCTGCAGACTTCCGTCCGGAAGGCCACTGACGAGTCGCGCCGCGCCGTGCCCCGCCCTCGGCCTTCCCGCGGCCGCGCGTTTGGCGCCTAGTGATTAACCCTAAAGGAAAAGCTCCAGCCGAGCGGGGGCCGAACGGACCAGGAAAAAGAGGCGGTCGGGCGCTGAAAAGGAGCCGCCTGGAGACTCGCTGCGCAGGCGCGCCCATGCTGATGGGAAAAGATTTGAGTGCGTTAGAGTAGGGGCTCTCTGGTTCTGAGAGGTGATTTGCCGGGAAAAGAGACGCGGGCTGGCAGTAGGTGGACGTGGTTGGACCGGTTTCCCAGGAGCCTGGGAAAGTGACTGCATCCTGCTGCGCATTCTGAGTCTGGCCTGATACGCTTCTCAGAGTGTAGACACAGTCGCTGTGTGATTTATTGATTTGTACTTATCTGTATGTGTACAAGAGCTGTCCAGAAAGTATCCAGGCATGTTAATATGAAAAATAGAGGCATTTGTGGCTGGATTTTTTCCGGAGAGCCCTCATGTATAGACAGATAGATATAGATATATCACATAAAGGTATATGCACCATATTAACCAAATGACCAAAACTAGCATCACCAGTAAGGGACAATCATATGCCTCCTGAGGTGATGCACTTAGAAAAAGGAACATCACCTAAACAATTTTCTTGCATTAAGAAATAATCAGATGTATTCAACGTGTAGGACTATCTATAAAACATGTGGCCTGGGGAGTTCCCTGATGGTGTAGTGGCTTAAGGCTTCGGCGCTGGCACTGTCAGCGCTGCGGCCTGGGTTCGATTCCCAGTCAGGGAGCTACCCACATACCAAAAAGCAAAAAAAAAAAAAAAAAAAAAAAAAAAAAAAAAAAAAAAAAAAAAAAAAAAAAAAAAAAAAAAAAAAACCATGTGGCCTGGACTCCTGCAAAATGTCAATGTTATAAGAGACAAAAAAGATTCTTGTGTATAGAACAAAGCATGCATCGCATTCATTGTTTAAACAACCATAAGAACGGAGACATTTGCGTGTATATTTTAACGCTAATTAAACCAGGAACTTAAAATGAGAACCATCTTTGAGTACCATTTTATCTAGAATGCATTTTAGCCAAGGAGGTCAATGCATCTGAATCCTTTTCTCAAACCAACTAGTGCGTACTGCTCTTGACCCTATCTCTTTAAAGAGCACTGTTAGATCCATGCCCTCTAGTGATTCATCATGAATTATAGACCAATGGGCAAATCTTTTGTGATAACTCAGCCCTGAATCATAGCATAAATATGCAGTGTCATCAAGAATAAAACCTGCCCCAAAGACAAATAACCATTGCTTTAGAAACTTTTAAACCAGCTACATGAACTAACATTTGGGAACTCAAAACCAAAATTCATCTGGGAATTATTAAAGCATTGAAGCAAAGTTAAGAAAGAATTATGAGTTAAAACATTAATCATGTCACCCCAATAAGTCTAACAATAAAAATGAATTTAAAAAAAAACATTAATCATATAGTCAGTCAATGGTGAATTTTAGCAGAGGATGCCAGCATGAGAGTTTCTTAATTTGCCTACAGCCATAAAATTTGTAAAGTTTACAGCAGTGGTTCTATAAAATTTAGAACAGGGATTCTCAACTTTGGCTGCAAATTAGAATTATCTAAACAGTTCTTCAAAGTTCCAGTGCCCTCCCAAACTGATTAAATCAGAATTTCTGAGGATGGGACACACAGAGACTGAAAGTAAAGTGATAGAAGATATTTCATGAAAATGGAAATGGAGGGAGTTCCCTGATGGTGTAGTGGCTAAGGCTTCGGCGCTATCAAACGCTGCGGCCTGGGTTCGATTCCCAGCCAGGAAACTACCCACATTAAAAAAAAAAAAAAAGGGAAAAAGAAAATGGAAATGGGAGGGGGTTCCCTGGTGGTGTAGTGGCTAGGCTTCAGCACTGCCTGGGTTCAATTCCCAGCCAGAGAATCACCACCACCACCACCCCAAAAAAGAAAATGGAAATGGGAAAAAAAAGCTGGAGTAGTAATACTTATATCAGACAAAATAGATTTTACAGCAAAGAGACAAAGGACCCAATAATCCAACTTTTGGGTATTTATCCGAAGAAACCCAAACGCAACTTCAAGGGGACATATGCATCCACATGTTTAATGCAGCACTGTTTACAATGACCAAGATGTGGAGGCAGCCTGGGTGTCTGTCAATGGATGAATGGATAAAGAGGAGGTAGTATGTATACACAATGGAATATCGCTCGGCCATGGAAGGGAATGGATCCTTGCCATCTGTGACAGCATAGATGGACCTGGAGGGTATTGTGCTGAGTGGAGTATGTCAGATAGAGAAAGACAGATGCAATGTGATTTCACTTATAATGGAACCTAAAGAACAAACAAACAAAACAAAAACGAACACATAGATACAGAGAACATTTTGATGGTTGTTAGATGGAAGGTGGGTTGCGGGTGATTGAAAAAGTAGAAGGGATTAAGTACAAATTTGTTGTTACAAAGTAGTCATTGGTATGTAGGGTAGTACAAGGAATATACAGGGTCTGGCACAAATAATGCCCCTTTTTTATGAGCTGGTAATCCGTACCAAATCATAAGCATGTAATTCTGTTACATAGCATATCACGCTCAAGCACACTTTAGGTGACATTCTAGGTGAAATGTTCAAATTGTTGTCCATCTTGTACAAGACATTTCATATTCAGGGTCCAGTGTTAACTTCTGCTGGACCCTCTAGTCAATAATATTGTAATAACTATGAATGGGGTGAGAAGGGTACTAGATTTATTGGGGTGATAGATAGGAGTGGTGTTGGGCAAGGTGAAAAAGGTGAAGGGATTAAGCACAAATGGGTAGTTACAAAATAGTCAAGGGAATGTAAAATAAAGCATAAAGAATATAGTCAATAATATGGCAATAACTATGCATAGTGCCAGGTGGGTATTAACTAGTCAGGAAGATTATTTCTAGTTTTGTTTTGTTTTGTTTTGTTTTGTGTTTTGGAGTTCCCTGGCTGGGGATCGAACCCAGGCGGTGGTGTTGAGAGCGCGGAAGCCTAGCCACTACACCACCAGGGAACTACCCAATCACTTCTTAAATTATATAAATGTCTAACCACTATACTGTATACTTGAAATCAATATAAAATAATATTGAATGTCAAAATAAATAAAGTGTAAAATATAAATTAAAAAATAAAAAGATGTTAGCAATAATTTCCAAGAACTTTACATGTAGGAGCTGAAACTGAAGTCTCTTGGCCATATCCTGTATATATTCTTTAATGAAATATTTGTTCAAATCTTTTGCCCATTTTTTAAAAATTGTTTGTCCAATTATTAATTATAGGAATTTTTATATATCCCAAATAAAAATTCTTTATAAAATATGTTTTGCAAATATTTTCTCCCAGTATTCAGCTTACCTTCTCAGTTTCTTAATGTTTCTTTTGAAGACGGAATGTTTTTATTTTTTATGTAAGTCAATCTATACCTTTTTTTATGATTCATGCTTTCTGTGTCATATCTAAGAAATCTCTGCCTAATCCAAAGTCACAAAGGCTTTCTTCTATGTTTTATTCTAGGAATCTTACAGCTTTTACATTCAGGTCTATGATCCATTTCATATTCATTTTTGTATATAGGGTGAGATAAGGAGTGAGGTTCATTTATAATTTTTTTTTTGCTTATAGATATCTAATTATTCTGGCATCACTTTAATTTTCAATTATGATAAAGTACACATAATGTAAAATTTACCATCTTAACCATTTTTAAGTATTTGCTTCAGTAGTGTTAAGTATCTTCACATTATTGTACCCCCAGTCTCCAGAACTTTTTCATCATCTCAAAGTGAAACTCTATGCCCATGAAATAATAACTCCCCCCAGCCCCTGGCAGCCACAACTCCACTTTCTGTCTCTATGAATTTGACCATTCTAGACACCTCATGTAAGTGGAATCATGTAGTATTTTTGTGTGTGACTGACTTATTTCACCTCGAGATTCATCCAAGTTGTAGCATGTGTCAGAATTTTTTTTCTTTTTAAGGCTGAAAAATATTTTATTGTATGTACACACCATATTATGTTTAGCCATTCATTATCAATGGACATTTGGGTTGCTTCCAGCTTTGGGCTATTTTGAATAATGCTGCTATGAATGACATGTCTTATGTAAAGGCAATATTTTGTCATTGAATTATCTTGGCACTTTTATCAAAAATCAATCTACATATATGTGGGGTCTGTTTCTGGAATGTCTGTTTTGTTCCATTTATCTATATGTCTATGCTAATGGAAATATCATGCTGTCTTGACTACTGTCACTTCATATTAAGCCTTAAAAGCAGGGAGTCTGAGTTTTCCAACCCTGTTCTTCTATTATTTCAGAATTATTTTAGCTAATTTAAGTCTTTTCCACTTCCATGTGATTTTTTTAGAATCAAGTAGTCAATTCCTACCAAAAATCTTGCTGGGATTTTCACTGGGATTGTATTAAATATAGATGAATTTGGAAAAAATAGATATTTTTAATAACTTTGAGTCTTCCAATTCATGAGCACAGTACATTTCTCCCTTTTTGGACATTTTCTTTCAGTCTTATTTCAGTGAACATAACTTCCACACATTTGATTAGTTTTATCCTTAAGTATTTCATGTTTTTTTATGCAGTTTTTAACTAGTTTTTCTTTTTTAATTTTTAACTTTCAGTTGTTTGTTGCCATCTAAGATTTTAATGCCAACCCAAAGCAGATGACTGTCTTTCCCTTTACTCAACTAGGGCAGGTGACATGACTGAGGGAACTGTTTTCTTTCTTTGGCATTTCTGTTGAATTGTCATTTACACAGAGAAGAGTTTGAAACACTGTTACTGACCCACCCAACATTTTGTTTTCTTTTGGAGCCCAGCATGGAGAGAAGCAAAGCCATTTTTAAATTGAGATCTCCGTTGCAATTCTAAGACCCTGGCAAAAAGTGTCTTAACTACCTAGAATTATTTTGAAAACAGAGTTCATTTTCCTAAATCAAAAATTTGTAAATGTTATACTTTGCTCTTTTTCTCCGTAGATTTTCACAGGACATCTGAATGTGTTTCTCTTCTAATCTCCAGTTGATGCAGGTGTATTATCCATAGTCAGGAATATTTGGAGGTGATGAAGTTCTTAGAAATTCTTTGACTTGTGGCCCCTCCCACAAAATAACTTCTCGAGATCCACACTTGAAGGTAAAGACTCCCTTTTGACTTGATTGTGAGGGGATGGAGGAGAGAAAAGGGAAAAGAAGAAAGATATAACAGGCCAGGTTCTCAGGTCCAGCACGGAAATTCTGTGTCATGAAAGGGCCGCAGAAAGCCAAGGGAAAGATGGACAGGAGATTACAAAATCTTATCACGTTCAGTTTTTCTCCAAGTCAGTTCTACATCTGGCAAAATGTCAGCATTTCTGTTAGGAAGAAAAATGTCCGCAAAAGCCCAGCAATCCATTAAAATAATTGTTATGAGGCGAAGGGAAGAAAATGATTTCTGAGTTATTTGGCTTATCACTCTAACATCTTAGAGAAGTTTTGTTAATGGCCCAATGGAGGAACGAGTGTGTGTTTTTGCTTAAAGCTTGGTGGTTTCAGCAGGTTTCTGCAAATTAAAACTCCTATGTCCCTAAAAAGACAGCTAATAAATTCCAGAGGTCCTTGCTCCCTACAGTTTCTCAATGCATCTATTTTTCTTTGACACCAGCTGTTCTCCAGATCCAAACTCTGTCCTCAGCATTATCTGTCTGCCCCCAGTTCTTTCAGTACCTCCCACTGTCAAATCAGATTTGCTCTTCTTTGTGTTATTGTCCTATCCACTCAAAGTCAAATTGAGCAAGAAAAAAATAGTGCAATGTTGATGCCAAATGGTTTCATTAACAAAATATTTATTGAGCACTTAATGTGCCAGGCACTCTTCTAGGCACTGGGGGTATCAGCAGTGAAGCAAGGTCCCTGTCCTTTCATTCTCCTGGGAGAGATAGGTAATAGACCAATCAACATAATGTGTCCCTTGGTGTAAAATAAAGCAGGGTCAGGGGAATAGTGAATGATAAGTTGGAGGTAGTAAAATAGAGTGTTAAAGTCAGGGAAATAGTTTAACAGTACCTTATAAACTGATTTCGTAATTCCATGAAGACTGGTGCTATTGTAATTGTCTTCCATTTTTTTCACCTGGCTGAGGGCTTGACACAAAGTAGATGCTCAATAAATCCAATGGCAACACTAATATGCAAAAGACCTAAATTCCACACTAGAATTTGAATGTGTCTTGATAGCTTGTGGATGGTGTATGTTCTTAGTCCATACTCTAGAAATGCAAAATCCATACTTTGCATTCTGTCTTCAGAACTGTTGCTATTTAATAGTTACTTCCAGGAGATCAGAAAAAGCAAAAAGGCAGAGGGTCACAGGTAGTCATTCTCCTCCAGGAGCAAAGAGGCTGCCTACTCCTCATCTGTTCCCCGACTTCATCTCAGGACCAAGACCCCCAAAACAGCCTTGTGGAAATTCATCGATCAAAGAGTTTCTAAGCCCAGTTATCTGACATACACACAGCCAGTAATGAGAGGCACTTACAAAATGCTTCAGGGATTTGTTTATTCATTTAACAATCATTTTCAAAGCAACTGTTGTACGAGCATACCAAGAACTATGCTAGAGGTAGAGCAAATTGTTTCACCTCAGTCCAGAATCTAGCCCCAGCCATTTAGATTCAGAAATCGTATATAGGGGTTCCCTGGTGGTGTAGTGGCTAGGCTTCGGCACTCTCAATGCCGCAGCCTGGGTTTGATTCCCAGCCAGGCAACTACCCCCTCCCCCCCAAAAATAAATCTTATATACAATCATATCGTTCATACATTCAGAGATGATCAAACCTTTGATGACAAACTACCTGTAATTAACTGCAATTAAAATAACCAAAAATGCTAGTTGATGCATTAGTTCCTACAGTGACTTAAAATACCTCTATCTCGAACTGCTCCTAACATTTGTGGGATAAGGGCAAGAATATAAATGACGGCCCATATATATATATATATATATATATGTCTCAATAGTTAACGGTTTGAAATCATGCTGACAGACTCTCTGTGGGTGTGCTGCGGACCCATTTCCAACTCTCTGGGCCCATGCAACTAGGCTCCGCTCACTGACACAATTCTTAGAGCTCTGGAGTGTCCCTTGTGGTAGAGCATAGGGAATTGTTCAGAGGGATCCCCTGAGACTGTTTTAGTTCATGAGACTGTCAAAAGTAAAGAAGACCCCAGAGAGCCACCAGTAAGTGTTCGGATGATAGACACCTTCATAATCCAAAAGTAAACAACTTAATATATTGATCTGACTAGATATGTGATGAGAACACAATATGTAGTTGTATGGGCAGCCCTGTCTCCGTTCTATCTGCTTTACAGTCAGAATGAATCAAAACCTATCCTCTCAACTTTCTTATGCTCACGACAAATAGTCGCCTACTCTATGCAGGAATTAACTGACAGCATAGATTGGCAGTGCTTCTTTTTTTGGATGGGAGATAAGAAGCTTGGAAATATAATCAAATGTACTGTTATACAAAGAGATAGCAACAAGAGGCAATTTCGAAAGAAGTCTCTTGTGAACCATTGGGCCTTGATGACACAAGTGATTTTTCCATTACTGAGAAGAGCAAACCAGTGCAAACAGAGGTACAAGATGTTTTCCTGACAGTTGAACTGGACTTCAGTTTAGTTTCAGAGAAACCTTTCATTCGAGTTCATCTGTACTGCATCAGGTTGGGCCATCATTTCAATGCATCCAGTGAATCACTCTGGAAGAAATAATGTGCCCAGGACTTGCAGGTTTCTTCCCTGTCTTTCAGTGTACTATCTGGAAGCCACCCCTGGGTTGTGGTTTACCTCTGATGGCCCATCCCAGCCTCTTTGGGGAAACAATCCATGGAGGATAAGAATGAGAATCAGGGGAGAGCCTGGGAAGGAAGAAGGAAAAGGTACCTGCAAAAAATGCTTGGATCTGAAAAGAAGTGTTGCGGGTTGAGGGCTATAGGGAACAGTGGGGAGAGGTCTGTAACGAGTATAACTGCTATTGCCTGGGTTTCCTCAGTTGTTTCTAGGCTCCAGTTCAATGGAGTTTTTCCTCCAATTGCCCTCTAAACTCACCGCAAACCCAGGATTCTCTCCTAACAGTCCTCATACCATTTGGAAACATGAAGTGCATCAATCCTAGTTTGGTCAGGAAAGCAGATCCACTCTGAGCACAAAGGAAGGGATTTATGAGAGGAAATAGACCTGACCCTCTGTAAGAGGGATCAGGGGAGTGGAGGTCTAGAGGGGGGAGGGTTTGAAGATGGGAGAAGCCACCCACCTGGCAGTCAGAAGCCCAGCACATCCAGCCGCCCAAGTGGAAGCCCACAGGAAGCTATGGGAAGCTGCTCTTACCTCCAACTGCACAAATGATCCATGGTGGGCCCAGAGCTGCTTCTGGTCTACAAAGGGCCACAGTCAGGAAGATGGTCTGGACACACAGTAAAGGAGAATGAGGACAAGCTGGGACCCTCTGTTCATCCCCACACCCAACTCCAACAACCTTTACAAAGCAATGACTGCTGCTTCACCCTTGCCTTCCAAATGGTGTGCAAATTCCCCTTTTGGTAGGTTGACCAGATGTTCCATTTTAAACGGGACAGAAAACAATGGCAATGTCCCATTTCACACGGTATGTACGGTCAGCCTAGGCTCACTGGGCTAAATTCAAGGTGTCAGTAGGCTGACTAGATGTACCCTTTGAAGGGGTGCAGTACTGTTGTTTGCTTGTCCTGTTTAAAATGGTATGTCTGGTCAGCCTACCTTTTGGCCAACTCCAGCGCAGAGCCATAAGGAAAGGAGGTCCTTGGAAATGTGACTCCAGCTCACCAAGTTGGCATACTACACACCGCCACATTAGTAAACTAGCAGCTAATTCACTCACAGAGCTCCCCTAGGAACTGGCACAACACCCAGACAGAGAGAATTGTGGGATGAATATATGGATGTATGAATGGATGGACAGGAAGGTTAAAAGGATCCCTTGACTGATCAGAGCAAGTTTCACTGTCCTAGAGACTGGAATATGTGAGAAAGCGATAGTTTTCCTGCTAGCATGGGACACAGGAAATCTTTACATGGCTAAGGTGAATTTAGGTGGACATCAGTCTTCATTCTTTCTTTTTTTTCGGATTTTATTGTTAAATTTATTGGGGTAACATTGATCAGCAAAAAAATTACACACGTTCCAAGTGTACAATTCTATAATTGCTGTTCTATATCCAAACAATGAAACTTCAGAAAAAGAAATTAGAAAAACAATACCTTTTGCGATAGCAACAAAAAGAATAAAATACCTAGGAATATACTTAACAAAGAATGTGAAGGACTTATACACTGAAAACTACAAGACAATACTAAAAGAAATTGAAGAGGACACAAAGAAATGGAAAGATATTCTGTGTTCATGGATTGGAAGAATCAACATAGTTCAAATGGCCATATTACCCAAAGCGATATACAGATTTAATGCAATATCCATCAAAATCCCACAGACATTCTTTCAAGAAATAGATAAAAGAATCATCAGATTCGTATGGAACCACAAGAGACCCCAAATTGCCAAAGCAATCCTACATAAAAACAGTAAGGCTGGAGGTATCACACTCCTCGATTTCAGTCTATACTACAAAGTGTCAATAATCAAGACAGCTTGGTATTGGCAGAAATACAGATACACAGACCAACAGCACAGAATCGAAAACGCAGAAATAGGGGACTTCCCTGGTGGTGTAGTGGCTAGGCTTCAGCACTCTCACCACCGCAGCCTGGGTTCGATCCCTGCTCAGGGAACCAACCAAAAAAAAATAAAAAACAACCCAGAAATAAACCCACAAATATATGGACAGATAATTTTTGACAAAGGAGTAAAAAATATACAATGGGGAAAAGAAAGCCCCCTCAGTGAATGGTGCTGGGAAAATTGGGAAACCACATGCAAAAGAATGAATCTGAACTGTGAACTGTCACCATATACCAAAATTAACTCAAAATGGATTAAAAATCTCCACATAAGACCTGAAACAATAAACCATATAGAAGAAAACATCAGTACTAAACTTATAGACCTCGGGTTCAGTGGGGATTTCATGAACATGACCTCAAATGCAAGGGAAGTAAAAGCAAAAATAAATGAATGGGACTGTGTCAAACTAAAAAGGTCTGCACAGCAAAAGAAACCATCAACGAAGCAAAGAAACAAGCAACTGAGTGGGAAAAAATATTTGCAAACAATGCAGCCAGATTTTCAAAGACTCTTTTTCTTAAAAAGGCCCAAGCACACGCATATTTAAACAGTTCTCTTACCACACAGTGTTATCTAAGGGGAAATTACCTCAACACAAATTGTGAAGATTCTACATGATTATAATGCACAGATTCCTTATCAGTGGTGCTTAGCATAGCTAGCTCCCTGGTAGAGAGAAAATGTGTATTAGAATCAAAGTATGTGTGAGAGATTTATTTTCTCTATCTTTAGGCTCTTGTTTAAAGAAAGTGCTGAGCTGTATATTGACAATTTAAGGTCTTGACCACTTTTTATCTTGAAAAAAAAGACAGAAAATGTTTGTCATTCCAGGAGCATAATCAGTTCAGCCAGCACACAATGACATAGTTAATTCATCAATGGAATTTGTTGCCATAGCTCCAGTGAAAGATGGGGTACATTGAACAATGGCCTTTTCACTGTTACAGCTTTCACCACAACCTGCCTGACTCCCCACAACAGGCCATCATAGTGCCAATCCAGAGTACAGCAATTGTCCATGAACAGCAGCCCACAGGGGACAAGCAGAGGCTTAGGGTAAATAAAACAAGAACACCCAGCAACTTGGATCTGTGCTTATTCAATCATTGGGACACGACTAGCTCCTCCAAGCTTATGTTTGAGCTTAACCTTTGGTCAAGTGCTCTGGTAAGTCCAGAGAGAGAGAGAGAATTCCAAAGAGAGGACACTAGAAAAGAGGGAAAGCAGATCAGGAGCAGACACGGGCCACCACAAATGTATCACAAAAGAGGACACCAGGGACAGTTGGACTCACAAATTCTGGCGCAATTTCTTACTGACCTAAGCCTCTTTGAACATCAAAGGAACTTCAAAAAGTGAAGTCCTATGTATCTGCGAGTGTAATGGACCTGCGTGGAGATATTACCTTCTCCATCTTAAGGTGATACAAAAGGAAAGCTGTGGCTAATGTGGGGTTTGGCAGAAGTTACACCCTTTTTTATGAGCTGATAATCTATACCAAATCTTCTATTACAAAATCATAAGCATGCAATTCTGTAACATATCACATTTAACAACTTTTAAAAGGGCATTACTTCTGCCAGACCCCGTATTTTGTTATCCCCTTCCTGAGCACGCAAGTTCCCTGGATCGTGATAGTTGATAGGAACAAGTTCTCTTTCTAAAAAAATAAAATAAAATAAAAAAGTCAAATCAGGAAGAGCAAATGTAGGTGGTTCAGGGAGAGGAATGATGCTGTGGGAACCTGGGGGCATCAGGACACCTTCCCATGCCCCTTGGAGTGGCTGTAGATAGCTGGTTAAAGCGCCATATGCCTCAGAAAGTAGTCTGGGTCCATAGCCACCAGCACTGGAGCTACAGCTGGTAGACCATTTACCCCAATTGTTCCCTTTCCCGTTCACCTCCATATTACCTCAGATTTGAAGAAATTTGTATGTGGAAGACCTACGAGTTTTACCAGCTCATTTTATTGAGTTAATGGAGGCATTTTAGTCGTTCATTCATGCACGCCTCATTCCAAAAATAGTTTTGAAGTGGTATCAGAACAATTAAATTCAGTTGTTGACTGGTGCAGATGTGCAAAATTGAGATGATCTTGCTATGTCCAGTCATGTAGAAGTGAATCTGTGCAAATATCACTCTGTGCTCCCATACTTTTTGCGAGTTGAAAAATAGCCAAAGGCTTCTAATCTCATACATCTCCCCATAGTGTCACTTGTCACTTATTATCATAATAATGGCTGACATTTTTAATCCTTAGTAGGTGGCATGCCCTGCCTGTGCTAAGTACTTCACATGCCTTACTTCATATGATAGCATTCAGCGAAAGTGCTCAAGCTCCTAACCACTAGCCTATTCTGTTATATTGTGCCTCAGTTTCTCCCAATTAAATGGAGTGGGTGTATTTCACCTCCTTGAGCAATCAAAGTGAATTGCATTATTGATTGTAGCAATACTAAATAAGTGATTTCATTAACATTTTAATCATGCTTTTTAGTTTTCATAGACAAGCTGACCTCAACTTCTATAAATTTAGCTTCCTGACCGCCAGCCCTTCTGTGCATCATACATTGATTCCCCCAAGTTGACACATGACCATTTCCGGCTATTGCTAATGGTGCTGCTTACTGGCCAATACTTCTAAGTATTGCCAATAAATATTATATCTGAATGCTGAGGATAATTATGAATTTAATAATATTTTGGAGCTCTCCAAGAATGCACAATCTCTTTTACCAAGAGAGTTGGTTGGTCAGTTTCCAAATATTTAACTTTGGTACTGATTGGCATTTATGTAGAAATAAGAGAATGTCTGAAATTACCTCAATTCCTCTTGCCCCAAATCTTGTGAGGAAGATATTATTTACATTCTCATTTTCAAGTGAGAAAATTGAGGCTCACAGCAACTAAGTAAATTGTCCAAGGCAGTAAGGGTAGGGCTGATTTACAGGTTCTTGGAGTCAAGTTTCACTTTTTCTCTCAGCCTACACTGTCAAATAAGGTAGCCACTAACTATAATACATAGGGCTGTTTAAATTTAAATTAATTAAAATGAAATAAAATTTAAAATTTAGTTCCTCAGTCACACTAGCCGCATTTCAAGTGCTCAGTAGCCGTATGTGGCTAGCGGTTACCTTATCTGGACTTCTGGACAGCACAGATATAGAATATTCCATCATTGCAGAAAGTTCTATCAGATACTGTTGCTTTAAGCCATAATGTCTTTTTAGATACGCTGACACAAGTCCTCAAAATATATTGCAGTTCTGTTACAAGTACTATGGATTTAAAATTTTACAGTAAAATCTCATTCATTTGAAGTCTCATTTGCATAGCACCAAGTTAACTTTGATCTGCAAATGAATAATATAGATAAGAGTCAAGGAGACATTAAACACACTTCAGAGACCAAAGATTTTTAAGCACCATCAAATAACTCCAGAAGCACTCACTTAGATGCGAGCAATTGATACGATAATTACACATCATTTTTATTTATTCATTAAAACAGGGATCCCCTAAGGTGCCCTAGTAGAAAATAATGCAGTTAGCTTAGTTCTTCTGCTATTTCTAAATTCTATGTAAGATCCTTCTATACTACTGATTTACCTTCCTCTCTTCCTTTGGGTCATAAAGTAAACTGGTAGCATAAAATACTTTCACACTGAAATTTTTACTAACTCAAGATCTAATTCCAAAGCCCTTGCTTCTTCCACTATCTCCTAGGATTCCCTGGAGGGGGCATGCCTGTGGGGTCCTCAGAGAGCTTGGCACATAGTAAGGGTTCAATAAATTATGTGGGGGGTTTTTTTGGTTGGTTCCCTGAGCGGGTATCGAACCCAGGCCCAGGTGGTGAGAGCGCCAAAGCCCAGCCACAACTCCACCAGGGAACCTCCTCTAAATTATGTGTTAATTGGCTAACAGAGACAGTTCTTTCAAGATGCTACTCATTGGAGTGCACTCTAATTTTGCACAGAGAATTCATGGATCAAAATGAAAACTGTTTCCTGTTTCTTCTTTTCCCTTGACTGGTCTGTGCTGCAAAATCTTCAAGGTGAAATAAGGGTTTCCATTCCCCACTCCCCACCACCCCCAGCACCAGGCAACCACGAATCTACTTTCTGTTATATGGGTTTGCCTATTCTAGACATTTCACATAAATGGAATCATACAATACATGGTCTTTTATGTCTGGCTTCTTTTACTTAGCATGTGTTTTCAAAGTTCATCCATGTTGTAGCATGTGTCAGCACTTCATTCCTTTTTATGGCCAAATAATATCCCATTGTATGGCTAGATCACAATTTATTTCTCCATTCATCGTTCAATGGACATTTGGGTTGTTTCCGCTTCTTGGTTATTGTGAATAATGCTCCTATGACATTCGTGTACAAGGTTTTTCTGTGGATGTATATTTTCAGTTCTCTTGACTGGAGTTGCTAGATCAAATGGTAACTCTATTTTTAACTTTCTGAGAACTGCCAATCTTTTCCAAAGAGGCTGCACCATTTTATGTTCCCACCAGCAATATGTGAGGAATTTCTCCATATTCTTGCCAATCCTTGTTATTTTCCACTTTTTAAATTATAGCCATCCTAGTGGGTGTGAAGTGGTATCTCATAGCGGTCTTGATTTGCATTTCTCTTACGACTGATGATGTTGAACATTTTTCATGTGTTTAATGGCTATTTATATATCATTTTTGGAGAAATGTCTATTCAAATACTTTGCCCATTTTAATTGTACTGTCTCAAAGACCCATTTTGCCTTAAAGCAAGGTTTCTCAACCTTGGCATATTGACATTTGGGGCTGGATGATTCTTTGTTGTGGGGGACTTTCCTGTGCATTGTAGGATGTTTACTAGCACCCCTGGTCTCTATCTACAAGAGAGAGGCCAATAACAACCCCCAAGTTGTGACAATCAAAACTGTGTCCAGACACAGCAAAATCACCCTCGGGGTGGCACAAAATCTCCCCTAGTCAAGAACCATTGCTGTCAAACATCCTCCTGTGCAGCTAAGACACACTTACATGGAACCACAAGCGACTTCTAGTGGCGGGGCGGAGGCAGAAGCTGATCTGAGTGGGCTGAGGATAATCGAAAAAGGTGGATGGCCCCTGAAGGTGTGAACTGACCTTCTCCATGGTTATCTTATGGGAGATAAATATTAAGGTTAAAAATGGAATCAGGTAACATTTTGAGAGAAACAATAACTCAATATAGTAACCCAAAAGACGTTGTAAGACCGTATATGACAGTATCAAAAGTGTGGCACAGTTGCGGGGGTTCCCTGGTGGTGTAGTGGCTAGGCTTTGGCGCTCCCAACACTGTGGCCCAGGTTCGATTCCCAGGCAGGGAACTACCCCCTCCCCCGCAAAAAAGTGTGGCACAGTACCTCTAGAAACATAAGATTTCTAAGAAAGAAGGGGAATTTACTGTGAGCTGGTCTCTGGGGCAGAGTGTCACCCCCTGGCTCTCCCAGGCACAAAGTACAAATGTTGCAAGGAACAGGACGACTAAGTTAGCCTTTTCAGTGTGTGTGTGGGGGGGAATGCAAAGGACGGTCTACTAGAATCCACGGAAAGCTGAAAAGCAGGCCTCATCAACGACAGGACCCAGGGCAGTTTGAGAAGCCCTCGGGGAGCTGCCTGGTGGTGTAGTGGCTAAGGCTTCGGTGCTGTCAACACTACAGCTTGGGTTTGATTCCCAGCCAGGGAACCACCCACATTAAAAAAAAAAGAGAGAGAGAGAAGCCCTAGGAAAGGACCATTTCTGGACATATTTACTCGAATGCTCTCCCCATACCCCAGCTCCCGGCCCACCCGGTCTCCACCTCTTAATTCTAATTCCTGAAAGAGGGAATCTGAGGATTTGAGATTCCACTGAACAGGACCTGCTTTGGCTCTCTTAATCAGGTGTCCCAACCCAATTCCCTGGGGGGGTGGGAGAAATAAAGAAATAGGAACACATCATAGATCCTTAAGCCATTCCACCACCCAGACTGATTCCCCAACTCCACACTTTTTATCTTCTCACTCATTTGTACCTCACTGGTCCCCCAAACATACAACACACATCACGGAAACGGCCTTAACTGTTGTTCGCCAGTTAAATACACAGATACTACCATTTACCTCATTCTTCAGTGCCTATGGCACTGGGGTCTTGGCCTCAAGTATCCTATCTTTAGAAAGGGGATGGGGGTGTCAATCACCCATAATGTTTTCTATGTAGTAATGGCATGGTAGGCAGGTGTCATCTAAACTGAGATGGGCTTTTTTAACAAGAGAAATCCATCCATTTAGGAGCAGTAACCGAATTCCCTATGTCCCACTCCTCCCCCATTGGCAGAACAATTGAGAATACAGACTACTGAGATGTTGGGAGATGATACATCCTTCCCACTGGTTAATAAAGTGATGCCCAGCCTTCATAGTCTATTAATTGAGAAGGTAATCAGTGCATGCTTTGAATTTGCTCTTTGAAACTCAACGGCCATGAAATCAGAACACTACTCAGGATTTTTTTTTTCTTTTTCTCTTTTTTTCTCATGAAGAAATGAATAACAAATTAGGGCCACAGAGCTAAAGTAATCACATTTTGAATGATTTCTCCTGAGCATGCCTTTAATAACCTGTATGTGTTGGGTAAGAAGAACAAAGAAAGGCAAAGTTAATTATCTAGGAAAAGCTTTATCAAGGAGTTTTGGTCACATTAGCCCAGGGTTTCTCAATCTTGGTACTACTAATATTTTGTGCCAGCTAATTCTTTGTTGTGGGGAGCAATTCTACGTATATAGTAAGATGTTTAGTAGTATCCCTGGATTCTAACCAGGAGATGCCAGTAGTACCCCACCCACCCACCGTAGTCGTGACAACCAAAAATGTCTCCAGACATTATGAAATGTCTCCCGTGGGGCAAAATCACCCTGGACTGAGAACTACTGAATTAACCATACATTCCTGCTCACTCCTTATCTCCTCCCCTTCCCCAGGTCTCACCAAGATTTGCTGTTTTAACACAACCAAACATTTCCTATCAGAGCCATCTGTATTTTCCAGGGAATTATTTGAAAAGAAATTGATTGGATCAAAATTACTTTCCCAGATAAGAAGGGCTCTTTGCATTTCTACATTAAAAAGTAGCAGATGGGGGTTCCCTGGTGGTGTAGCGGCTTAAGGCTTCGGCGTTGGCGCTGTCAGCGCTGCGACCTGGGTTCGATTCCCAGCCAGGGAGCTACCCACATACCAAAAAGCAAAAAAAAAAAAGTAGCAGATAAAAAAAACCAAAGAAGATCTAATAAAGCTATTTATTTAAGGAACTCAGTTAAACACTTAAGTCAAATTCGTACAAAACCCTCAGGGGCATCATGAGCCTTATTTTATTGGTGAGGAAACTGAGGCTTCAAGAGTCTAAATCATTTGCTCAAGAATACAGTTGGTAATTTATTTATTTACTTATTTATTTATTTTGTGGGTAGTTCCCTGGCTGGGAATCGAACCCAGGCCGCAGCATTGAGAGCACCAAAGCCTAGCCACTACACCACCGGGGAACGCCCTTGTTGGTAATTTAATAGTGGAGCTAGGAGTCCGCCGGGAGAGTTTGTACGTTTATACCTATAGCCTCAGTATGTGCACTGAAAGTGCTGGGTATTTAATAAAGCAAAGTGACTAATCTTTATGTGTTTTTAAACATAACTTTTATTATAGAGAGTTTCAAACATATGCAAAATTAGACAAAATAGTATCTTCCCATTTGAGCTGTTCATGTACTCCTCACCTAGTTTCAACGATGATCAACTCATGACTAAATACTGTTTTATCTACACCAGTGGTATCCAACCTTTTGGCTTCCTGGGCCACACTAGAAGAAGAATTGTCTTGGGTTGCACATAAAATACACTAACACTAACCATAGCTGATGAACTAAAGATATATATATATATATATATATATATATATATATATATATATATATCTCAAAAGAAATCTCATACTGTTTTAAGAAGTTGTGTTGGGCTGCATTCAAAGCCGCCCGGGGCTGCAGGTTGGACAGGCCTGATCTAGAGCATCTCAACCTCAGCCTGATTGACATTTTGGGCTGAATAATTGTTCATGTGGACACACACAAGACCAGGCAAGACCAAAGTCAAGATCTGACTGATTCGACTGGTGTAAGTACATTGTGTCACTTTGGATTCAGCCAGTTTATTACTTACATGGACAGTGTAGCTGGCAGCTAACTGGTTTTCTATCCTGCCCCTCTAAACTGAGGTAGGCAGGAAGCCCTGCACCTCAACAGAAGCTCGGAGGCTGTGAGGAACTGCCTCCCCTCTGGAAACTACGGGCTTGTTCTCTGTGTCCGTGAAGCTATTTCTGGTTTTTGTTGGTTCGTTTGATTGGTTTTGTTTAGATTCCACATATAAATGAAATCATATGGATTTTGTATGTCAACAATACCTAGAAAAAAGAAAAAAACAGTTTGGGGGTCAAAACCCATGTCTTCATAAAGTCTCTCATCATCTCTGCTTTACCATCGTGGTTCTCAGCTGTTTTGGGAGTGTGTGAGTGTGTGAGTGTGTGTGTGTGTGTGTGTGTGTGTGCACGCGCGCACGGGGTTGGGGTGGGGGGGTCCCTGAATTTTTCAAAGTCCTGTTATTGTGCCCCAGGCCAAGGAGGCCAGAATCTTAGGGAGTGGGAAGCAGGCCTCAGTGGTTTTTGAAAGTTCTCCAGGTGATTCTAATGTCCAGCCAAGGTTGAGAACCTTGTGAAATGAAGCACAGAGGATTAGAGACTTTATCAAGACATGAACGCAGACGGCGGAAGTGTTAGGGTCTCTTTTTTCAAGAATAAGATATTTGACATACCTGTAGGCCTTTGGAAAGATCACGTCTCACTGACACCACCTGATATTCTTCAGAGGTTTACATTTCACACACACACAAGATG
Organism: Lyroderma lyra; assembly: GCA_004026885.1. NCBI lineage: Eukaryota > Metazoa > Chordata > Mammalia > Chiroptera > Megadermatidae > Lyroderma > Lyroderma lyra. The sequence continues at coordinate 152,681 of PVJL010000091.1, read as the reverse complement.
ACCTGGGAAGTCCACTTACGCTCGTGTTATGGAGGAAGAACCCATCTGATGCTACTTCTTGGAAGCCTTCCTTATTCGAGGATGTGGAGGCATCGTCTTACATGAGTGTTTCGCGATGACATTGTCCACTGGCACCTATGAGTGAGTCAAATATGAGATTTATAGGGGCCAAGGAAAGGTTTTATATAACTGTATCATTAAACATCAAACTAAATGAGAAGTTTTCAATATGACAGCTATGGAAAGAGAACAAACTGAGCAGAACGTGGGACACATTGAGCTACAGGGGCAGCACGCACTGAGTGCGAACAGGGGCTTTGAGGTCCAACAGGCCTGAGTTTGAAAGTCAGCTCTGCCATTGACCGGTGGTGACCTTGGGCAAATCCCGAACTTTCCTAAGCACTGATTCTTAGCTGCACACCCGGTAATAGCGCTCGTGTGCCTGTCACAGGTAGGGTTTCAGAACTTACTAAATATTAAAATGGCGGACAATGTATTGTTCAAATATCTGGAGATGAGCTACCAGGTCCAGTTCATGCTAAGGAAGGTGTGACAGGCAGAATAACAACCCTCCCCCAAGATGTCTACATCCTAATTCCCACAACCTGGGAGATGCTACTTTCCATGGCAAAAGGGGTTTTACAAATGTGGTGAAATTCAAAATCTTGAGTGAGATGATCCTGATTATCCAGATGGGCACCATGGAACTGCAAGGGTCCTTTCATGTGAAAGAGGCAGGCAGGAGAGTTAGAGACGACGTGACCACTGACACAGCGGCTGCAGGGATACAATGGCTGGATTTGAACATGGGAAGAAGAGGGCCGTGAGCCAAGTAACGCGGGCAGCTCCAGAAGCTGGAATCGGCCAGGAAACCGATTTTCTCCTACCTCCAGAAGGCATGCAGTCTTTGTCGAAACACCGATGTTAGTCCACTGAGCTCCATTTCAGACTTATGATCACCCCCCAGAACTTTGAGATAATACATCTGCGTCGTTTGAAGCCACTACCTTAGTGGTAAGTTGTTACAGCAGCAATGGGAAACTGATAGAGATGAAATCAAATCTCTCTTTCAGCCTTCAAAGAGTGTGAGCGCACACTTTAAATGATGAAGATTTCACTTTGCAGTCCATGCCATTCAATTAGTGTTAAGTTCGAGGGTTGTAATAAGGGTTTCCTTGTGAATGAATTTGGCCATCCTGGCATCAGGGCCTTGATCACTCACTTGTCACAGGTCAAGCTCATTTGGATCCCATTGAGAGGGCCCGGGGCACCATCCTCAGAACTCCGCAGTTCTTGTTTGTTTGTTTGTTTGCGGCAGTATGGGGAAAGCAAGCAGGAAGAAGACTGGTTATGGCAGTTTTCTTTCAATGACCATGAACGACAACTCTTTAGGAATATCAGAAGTGTAAATTTGGGCAACTATTCTGGAAGACGATTTGATCATAGGATCAGAAAACACGTTCGTAAAACCTGAAAAATGCAAGCACTCTGACTCAGCAATGCCTGTTGGAAAATGTATCCTACAGGAAATAAACCTGGATTAGTATGCACATCATTCACCTGCTTTAAAAATTCTTTCATCAGGCTGACCGGACATACTGTTTTAAATGGGACAGAAAACAATAGTACGTCCGGTCAGGCTCTTCACGGTTCCTGTAATTGCTTATAGAATAACACTTGGAGTTGACAATGCACTGTAGAATTATATGCCTGAAACCTATGTAATCCTTGCTAACAGATGTCACCCCAATAACTCTAACAATAAAAATGAATTAAAAAGAAAAAAAAAAAGAATAACACTTGGGGAGACTGGAGGGTGAGAGCAGTACATCCACTTATGTTGGATAATTAAGACCGACAGGTGTTTGTACTAGCCATAGCTTGGTCTAGACTTGAACCTGATTAGATTAACCTCGAAGGTCCCTGAGCCACCTTTGCTACATTTGATCTTTTTCATGAAAATCATTGGAACAGTGATGGTGACCAACAGTTCCAATGTTAAGTCAGTGCCCGCCCTCGAACATTTATTAGAAACTGTCATCCAATTTTGTGGCTTACATAAATTAAAAATTGTGTATGTCTGTGTAATTGAGTCATTAAGTGTTGAAAATTACCTACATTCTGACTTTTCCACTGACATTTAGATAATATACTTGGCACACAAAAGTTATGAATCCAGGGGGTTCCCTGGTGGTGCAGTGGCTAGGCTTCGGCGCTCTCAACGCCACAGCCTGGGTTCGATTCCCAGCCAGGGAACCACCCCCACACACACCAAAAAAAGTTGCAAATAAATCCAAGGGAAGAACCTTTATTAATTTTTCTTCTGTTGCAGTATGTGTTGCAACCATATGTCTGGACCCAAACCATATCAAGGAGGGACTAAAATTTACACAACATTCTTGAGTATGATGGTGGCTGCATTTGGAGTTTTGATTAAACCGCACTACATGTGTGATTATTACTTGTAAACAGATGCTTAGATATTAATTAGACAATAAGTGATTGTAAAGCACTTAGAAAATAAAAGTGTTTATAAATATCACCAAGTAATAGCAACAATAATTCCTTACTGACGACACAGCTGCTAATATCAATAAGAATGATTTATTCTGGTTAAGGGCAACTTTGAATTTCTGCAAAATAAAAAGCTGTCATCCTATCTGTTTTTGCTACAGCAAAACAAAAACTATTATATTTACAACAGATTTTATCATCAGCATTTCAATCAATACACCTTATTTTGATAAAAACAAACTTCTCTGTTAGGACCTTTCCAAACACAGGCACAGCCATTATGGTATGGAGTCCTCTTGAGTGCCAAGCAGTAGAGCGCCTTACTGCTCATCTCTCTGACTCACATAGGATATTTATTTCTTTTAAATATAAGTTGTAAGATGACATTTCTTTTTTTTGTTATAATATTATAATTTTTTCTGGTGACATAACACAGGGAGTGGGTCAAGGGCGGGGATCACAAGTATGGGGCACAAGGGGGAGGGACACTGCTCAAGGAGCATGGGCTCACATAACAAGGCAGTAGTGTTACACAGTCACTGGGTCAGAGGACATGATGTGCAGGGAACTTAGATCAGCAGCAGTCAGGGGCCATGGGGAAAAGACAGTGAGGTAAGGCAGGGAAATGCGAGAGTCAGGGTGGGGATTCACAATACGTGGGGATTCACAATACGTGGGGCTAAGGGGCAGGGAGGTCTGGTTTAGGTGTCACAGCTTTTAGAGCTATGGAGATTGGGGATGTGACAACGTAGAAACAGGAGGATCCAACGTAATGGGGAGTTAAGGCATTGGAGGGCAGAGTGATTAGACGGCATAGGGGTCACAGGTCGGGGGTGAGGTGGTCAGAGGGCACAGGAGTTGGGAGGTGCATGGGTCAGGTGTGGGGAGGGAAGGAAGTGGGTGGTGGGTCAGATGTGGTGGGACTCAAGGTCCAGGGATTGACATATAGTGTCCAGGCTGGAGTGTGTGGAGGAGCGGGGCTGTCGCTGTGCTTCTCAGGTACCGCCACTCTGAGAACTGTGGCTAGTCTCAGGCAGGGACCTGCGGGGTGCTGTGACCATCAGAGGTAGTGGTGGGCAACCGCTACGACAGTCTTCATTGACCAAGACACTCTTTACCGACTGTAAGATGACATTTCGTTAATGGCTTTTGCATTCATGTGCTTGGGTTGTCATTTTGGGTCTGTGCAGTTGCTTCCCACCACCTTACAACTGGGCTTACACAATAAATTTTGGACAAATGAATGAGGAAAAGTCAATTCTTTTTTTGGTGGTGTTATTCTAGAAACTGGAAAAAGAAGAAATCCATGTTAAGAAAAAACTAAAGTACTTTCATTCTATCTTCTTGATTTGTTTTTCAAAAAATGGGTTTTGAAGCTCTGACTACCTTTTATGTCCAACCATTATTCCTCCCTGTTTGCCCTTTATACGTCATACGAAGTCTCACAATTAAGTCTGTGAACTTCCCACCGTGCGCTTCTGTCAGCAGCACTGCACAACAACTCAGTAATGTGTCATAACCTTGGTATATCTGTGTCTCACAGCTGTGTTTATGCCAACGTGTGGCAGTGTATAGCTGAGTGGTGTTCATTATTGTTGTTGCGTGTTTTTGTATACTGTCACAAGAATGTCAGAGCTTGAATTAGAGCAATAAACAAACATTACATTTCTTGTTAAACTTGGCAAGAGTGGAAATGAAATCAGGGACATGTTAGTCCAAGTTTATGGGGATAATGCCATGAAGAAAACGGCAGTGTAGGAGTTCCCTGGTGGTGTAGTGGCTAAGGCTTCGGCGCTGTCAATGCTGCAGCCTGGCTTCAGTTCCCAGCCAGGAAACTAACCACATAACAAAAAAACAAAAAAAGGCAGTGTACAAATGGATTAAATGTTTCTCTGAAGGGAGAGAAAGCATCACTGATGAAGAGAGGTCAGGGTGGCCAGTAACAAGCAGAACTGACAAAAACATTGCAAAAATTCATCGAACTGTGCATCAAAATTGTCAGCTGACTAGGAGAAGCACAGTAGACCAAGTAAACATCGATAGAGTAATAGGAAAATCTTAAATGAAAATCTTGGCACGAGAAAGGTGTGTGCAAAAATGATTCCAAAGGAGCTCACTGATGAACAAAAGCAAAGGAGAGTCAAAGTTTGCCAAGACCTTTTGGAGAGGCAAGACTATGTTTTGAGCCATGTTATCACTGGTGATGAAACATGAGTGTACCAATACAACCCTGAAACAAAGCGTCAAAGTGCACAATGGAAATCAGCCAATTGTCCACAACCAAGTAAGTTCCATCATTCCAAATCAAGACTCAAAATGATGTTGCTAACATTTTTTGATATCAGAGGGACTGGTTCATTATGAATTTGTACCAACTGGACAGTCAACCAAGTTTACTATTTGGAAGTGCTGAAAAGGCTGCATGAAAAAGTTAGATGAAAATGACCTGAACATTTTGCAAACAACTCATGGCTCTTGCATCACGACAGTGCACCAGCTCACACGGCACTGTCTGAGGGAGTTTTTAGCCAGGACACAAATAACTGTGTTGGAACACCCTCCCTACTCACCTGATCTGGCCCCCAGTGACTTTTTTCTTTACCCAAAGATAAAGGAAATATTGCAAGGAAGACATTCTGATGACATTCAGGATATTAAGGGTAATATGACAACAGCTCTGATGGCCATTGCAGAAAAAGAGTTCCAAAATTGCTTTGAAGGTTGGACTAGGTGCTGGTGTTGGTGCATAGCTTCCCAAAGGGGAGTACTTCAAAGGTGACCATAGTGATATTCAGCAGTGAGGTATGTATTACTTTTTCTAGGATGAGTTAACAAACTTAATTGTCAGATCTCATAGACCTGTATCAGCTTGGCTCTTGAACGCACTGGTGAATCCAGCAATGCATCTGTGTTTATTTTTCTGTCAGAAGTAAATTCAAGCACCAACAATGAGTCCAGGTCCCTGGCTTCAAAGATATGAAATGAACTGAATAGATACAAGTGAAGAGTGCTTCACGTTACATGAATTCAATAGAAGAGAAAAGGGGTTATTTTGGATGATGAGATATACATGAGTTAGCTCAGCAACCTTGTTAACAGAGCAAATCTAACTATAGCAGACTCTTGGTTAACCAGAACTCAAGCACCAGCAGTATTTTTTGCCAGTTGCTTTAGATTTTGCTGGTTGCTTGAGTTCCAGTTAACCGAGAGTCTGTATATCAAAGAGTGAGGCCACAAAGTTTGGTGGAAAATGGAGTGAACTTTGATGCAAGAGACCTGGATTCAAGTGATACTTCTGCCGCTTACTGTGTGACTTTGCTCAAATCACTTAGCCTCTCTGAATCTGTTTACTCATTTGAAAAATTTCAGTATTAATAGTTGTCAATCTCAGAGTGCTATTATAATTCAACATGTAAAAGCACCACGTGAGGGGTGAAGTGCTTTATACCGAAAAAGTTTTTTATTAACATAATTTTCCTAGAGTGGGTGAAAAGGATCTATGCATGGGCTTCGTTACTTAGTATGGTGGAATTTTTTTCTGGACTATAGCTGGTTTTAGGCCCAAACCAAACCATAAGCCACGTGTGGAAAACTGGGGTAGTGACTCAAAATAGAACCGTGAAAGTAACAAAACTCCATAGAAGGTAATAATGGTTTCCAGGTAACCTGAAGTACTTCTGTCAAATTTACCTTGTTTTGCCCACTGCTTTTCTTTATTGTAAATGCCTTATTTGATGAAGCTGAGGCAGTGAGAAAAAAAATGAGTAAAGAAAAAACGAAAGAAAGAGTGTCAGGAATAAAGATGAGGGGGAAGGACTGCAAGGAGGGAGGTTTTACATTTGACTTTGATGAATCTTAAGAGCAGTGTAATATATATAGGGGCAAACAACTGTAGTTAAATAATGAAATTTTTCAGTATGGTTGACCTAATATTTTTATACAATGGATATGAAATTTCTAGCAGCATGACTAGATTAAAGATTGAAAAATAAAAGGGTAGGAGGGGGGCTCCCTGGTGGTGCAGTGGCCAACCACCAAAAGAAAAAGGGAAAGGAAAGGCACTTTTAAAGAAGAAAAAGCTTAAATGTAATGCCCACTTTAAAAAACGGGGTTCCCTGGTGGTGCAGTGGCTAGACTTCAGCGCTCTCAACGCTGCAGCCTGGGTTCGATTCCCAGCCAGGGACCCCGCTCCCCCAAAAAACCTAAATATAAAACACAGGCCTTTATGTACAATGTTATGACTCGTTCTCATCCACATGTGAGGAGGACATGAAAGATATTTTGTCCTAAGAGACAGACCATATTAGACCTTTAGGATGGGGAGCTGAAATAGTGTGTTAGTTGGAGATCCCCCAGAAGCAGACGCTGAGACAAGGATTCAAGTTCAAGTAGTTGATTTGGGAGGGGAGCCCAGGAAACACCCACAGGAGTCTGGACAAGTGAGACAAGGAAAGGAAGGCACCCAATACAGGTGTTAAGTCAGCGACCACCGTGGTCACTGGAAATTAATGCCACTGGGAAACTCGGGAGCCAGTGTGAGGATTGGGTCGTTGTACATTCACTCCTGTCAGTTATTGGTTGAGAGCTCTTGGGGGTGTGAGCTGTTAATTTTTTCCCTCCTCAGCTTCTTGGTGGTGTTGGGGGAAGAGCGATAAGTTTTCCAAGGCCAGAGAAAGCCCTCAGGCAAAGATGCGGGCTGGTAATTGGCAGTGGGCCAGGTGCTGACGTCAATGATAAGGGGGCGGGGCGATGAGAGCGGTGGGGGTGGAGTGAGGCGGGGAGGGAGCAGGGGAAAAGCAGGGGCTGTGGGATGGGGCAGGGCTCAGACAGCCAGCCTCCTGCTCCAAAGGGTTTAGTTTTTTCCCTGCAGATCTTTGGGAATGGTAATTTTCAATAATTTGTTGTTGCTGAAGTGAAGACCGCTTATGGGGAAGAATGATGTCATTTGTAGGTTTCTTCCAAGCTGAAATGAGGGGCTCTATGGCTCAGTTTCCTCATCTGCAAAGTGGGGCCAATTATTCTTATCTGATCAGATGTTGCGGAGATTGATTACAAGTGCCCCTAGCAAGTCCCTGGCATAGTGCTTAAGAACAGGAGGGACTGGGTAAATGGTAGAGATAAAAATGATGGAGCTTGTGAGGACCAGCAGAACTCACAAGTTCCCATCCCAGCCATGCCTGCCTGACTTGTCACTTGTAGGTTACAAGACTCAGGAGCTCTGTTCCCAGGCCTTCCCAGTGGATTTTTCTGGACAGCCTGCCTCCAACCCGTTTCCTGTTTCTGCTAACGAGACAGGACCTCCCCCTACCCTCCACCCCTGATTTGTTCCTCAGTTGCAGTTATTTGGTTTTGCCTTACTGTGTTCCTGCACTTTACTGTTCTCTCACATGATAACCTCTACCTGCCTCACCCCACCCCATACCCAGCCCTTGAGGCCTTTGGAGAAGAGGGGTGATGTTTTTCTTTATTTTTTTTCTGACTATAAAGGCAATATATGCTCTTACTTTTAAGTACTTGTCAATAACATGACAAGAAAATACAGAAAAGAAAGCAGAAATCCCTCATAATCCCCAGTTTAAAGATGTCGTGGTTAGCATACTGGTGCATTTCCCTCCAGTACTTTTTTTCTGGGGATGTACATAACTGTAATTGGGATCATTTTTTGGAATCATATTTTGGGGCCCACTTTTATCACCTGACATGTTAACATGTTCCCATAGCATTAGAATTTCTTCAAAAGCATGATTTGTGATACATGTATACTACTATAGTATATGAATGTTTTTTATTTTTAACCATTCCTTCTATTGCTATAAATTGTATGCTTTTTGCCTTTTATAAGTAATTCTGCATTAAGCATCTTTGTACATAATTATTTGTGTGCTTCTCTGATGATTTCCTTGGGGATAAATTCCCAAGGGGAATTGCTGGGTCAAAGGGTATGAACACTCTAAAAGCTGTTAGCCTGTACTGACAAATGTCCCCCATGGAGTTTTGTTTGGTTGGTTTTTTTTTAAACCATGTTAACACTCTATAAATTTGTGTGACTATTACTGTAATCAGGATATGTACAATCCCATCACCCCAGTAACTTCCCTTCTGCTATCCTTTTATAGTCATCCTCTCACCACCACCGCCCACCCCCACCCCACCCCACCCCGCATAACCCCTGGAGAGCTATGGAATATTTGCATAGTGTGGAATTAACTGGCCATTCATTCTCAGCTTATTATCTTAACACTATGAAGCCCCCAAGTTAAAATAACCCATTCAGGTATTATTAAGAAGTCCCTGAATCGGGTTGCAATAGCAGCCAAGGCTATCCCTTGAGTGAGAGGATCTGATAAGGACCCCTCCAAGAGTGGTACCCTGAAGAGTATTTCTGCCCATTAGCATTGTGAGACATACTGAAATTGAAGCACTCAGATGAAAACCACTGCTGTAGATTAAAATGAAAGATCTAGAAGCCTAGGGACTTGTCCTAAAAGGACTCCTACCTAGTGCTTTCTCTACTACTGCACCTGCTGCATCCCTGCCCCTCAACTCCTATCCTCCCAATCCCAGCTCTGTTGCATGAGTTTGAGGCCCTGAACGCTTACTCTAAATTGCAATTTCCTTACCGTAAAATGGGGATAACAATAGGATCGGCTTCTTTGGGTTCTTATGAACATTAAATACGATCTAGGTAAAGTATTACTTAGCACTGTACCTGTGCTTATTAAATGCTAGCGATTACCATGGTTTTTATTAATGCTATTAAAAGTGTGATATTTCACTGGAAGGAATACCTTCTTAAGTTCTTTTCTGAGTGTGTGTCCTTCTTAAAATGAGGGATACATTAAGGCACGTTCTCTCTAACACCCTATCTGGCTGAGGAAACAAGACTAGCTGGGCAGTGGAAGGAGTGCCTGAAGGAGGAAGCAATCCCGGAGGGCGGTCAGAGGTGGGAGGCAAGTCGTCAAAAACAATCTATCTCCTTCAGAGTTCCTCCCAGGGCAGCCCCAGGGCTGAGCTCCGGGCTATGCCAGGCCTCAGGGGATCTGCCCCTGTTCTTGTTGCAGTCAAGGGGATGAACACTCAGGTTGCCCACAATGAATGCCCTGAGAGGCCCTCCAAGGCCAGCTGGCAATTGTGAGCACAGGGAGTTTGGGCTCAAAAGTGGCTTTGTCTTCAGGGTGACTCCTATTTGGCAAAATTCTGACTACAGCACATTAAATGCTGAGACCGGGGACATGGTCCTTCTTTAGTGGAGGTCTGCTATGTTCTTTCTCCAGGCGTTCTGGGCCGCCACCCCAGGAAGAGGTTTTATCTTATCTGGGTAGTGCAGCCCGGGTCGCTTGCCCTGAGTGGACCCAGACCTTTGCAACAAAATTAAACAAAAGCAGCAAGTTCGGGCCCGTGGGCACGGCCGGGCAGCCAATGGAGCCCGGCGGCTCCCCGGCGGAGTGGTACTATGATGACAGTAACCAACCAGCGCGCTCCATGCAAATGAGGTACTGTATCCCGCACCCGCCGCTCCAGTGCCGTCTTGTTGTTATAGTGATAAACTGAGGCCTTGCCTCTTGGCTTTTTGGAGAAGGAAAGGGGCGGGGTGGAAGGCAACCTCTTTTACTTTCCCCAGGGAGGACAGGAAGAAGGGACGAAGAAGGGGGATGGGTACAGAACAGAAAAATACGTGACAAAGAAAACATTCTCTGCCTGGGAGGAGACTGACAGAGGGTGCATAGCTGGAGGGAGCATTCGCTGGCCATGCCAGTACTTACCACTGATGCTGAGTCAGAAACAGGTATCCCAAAATCCCTTTCCAATGAGCCTCCCTCAGAAACCATGGAGGAAATAGAGCACACATGCCCACAGCCTCGACTGGTAAGTAAAGACAAAGGATGCAAATGTATGCGTGGCTGTTGCACAAAAGAGTTCCTTATGCGCCCGCAGCCAACGAGGAAAAAGATGCATAGAGGATTTTCATGTAAATGAGAATGGGGCTACCGCCTAATTCTTGTCGGCTTGTTTATACTTAGCTTCTCTACCCGGCGCTGCTCTCAGCTTACAAAGCATTATTGAATCGGCTGGGTAGGAAACGGGCTGCTTGGCGTCGGCTCTGTGTGCCTGGGGAGGAGGGGATGGCCTTTTTCCTTTAGGTGTGTTCTCATCTGAAGGTAGAAACCTACCGTGCAATTTAAAATGGTGTTCTCTTTGCAAAGCTCGGGACGAGTCCGCTAAGTTCTAAATTCTAGCTCGGGAACGATTTGGTCCTCAACTCATTTTGGTGCCTAATGCCAGTTTTGGAAAAATGAAAACGACATGGAAGCAAAACTTCCCCAGTCGTTTGAAAATCTCAAAATAAGTGAAAGAGTCCCTCCACGATGTATTTAGAAATAATGTGCATCTTAAATGAATTGTAAACATTTTGAGAGTGTCCTGTGAGGGTTTCTCTTCAGGCGTGAGAAGCTGGGGAAGCTCCATTTCTTTAGGAGGGGGCTTGCATGTCTTTGATAATGAAAGTGGGCAAATGGGGCACTCAGAGCTTCCTTCCACCTCTGTTAACTGGTTCTCAACCACCTCAGCGTCTATCCTTGAGGAATCAAAAACATCAAATAGGTGGTGGTTTTTCCGTGGTCTGAAGTCTCGTGGAACTTGGGGAGGCCTCTCTTCGAATCCTCAGATCCAAGCCATACACTAGTTAGAGCTATCTCCTCTCTCTAGCGATTTCCCTCAAGTTAAAGGGTGCAACATTTTCATTGGCTGTGGAGTTTGACCCTGGGAAGAGGTTAGTTTTGTCTCTTTTAAAGGATTTTGTGATGTAGCATTTTCTGTGAACTCACAGATTCCAAAACCAGCTCATCATAGACCTGTTATTTCTACCTAAGGGTCAATAAGTGTTCAAAGGCAGGCTTAGAGCAACTTCCTCATACCTGAAAGCCAAGGAAGTTGTATTAGAGCTCTGTAGGCTTTTGCTCACTGTGTTTCCATGTTTTATATATATTTTTTCAGAGCAATTTAATACTAACTGCTTCCCAGTACTTTAAACCACTTACTGAACGGCATACACAATGTAGTACCTGTGTTCTCACGGGATACAAACCATCCCAATAAGTTTGTTACCGGGGGATTCCTTAGCACCAGTAAACATTTTATGGTTTAGCACTGGGGGAAAAAAATTGACCACTAAAAATTGACCACCCCAAGAATATTTTAAAAAGTTAAACCCGGTGTTCAAGTCTGCATCACACACCTTCTAGAAAGGTAAATGTCAGGGGAGAGAGAGGCTGCATCTGGTTCCAGTTTCTGTATCATTTCAGTCTCTCGTGCCTACTTCTTTTCCTTCCCATTTTTGCCTTTTAGCTCTTCTGCTCCTTGGTTGTTTCTACCTGAGAGGGTGGGCAGAGGAAATTAAGAGAAGGAGAAAGCTCAAACACTTTTCACTCTCACTTGTGACAGCTCATCTTGGAATTAACTCACAAGAAACTGTGCAAAGCTGGCAGTGTTACAGCTCCACTTCCCCACTGTTTTAGAAATGGGGGAGCCGAGGTTCAGAGAGGGTAAGCGACTTCCCTAAAGTCACATTGCTTCGAAGGGATAGAGCTGGGATGTGAACCTAGAGCTCTATATCTACAAAGTAGATCTTTCCCCTACAACACAGCCTTAAGTGATACACATTCCCTTCCCATTTTTTGACAGCTCTGGCTTAAAGTGTGTGTGTGTGTGTGTGTGAAGGATGTACCAAAGTCACACTGTTAAAGTGACTGCTTTGGTCTAGAACCGCCATTATCAAGGTATACTTAAAATTGGTTCTGTTGAAATAGGAGCTTCAACCAACTTATAAGCCACTATACTAAATGCTTTGAAGCACCTTTTCTTTTTTTTTTTTCTTTTTTTTTTTTTTTTTTTTTTTTTTTTTTTTTTTTTTTTTTTGCTTTTTGGTATGTGGGTAGCTCCCTGACTGGGAATCGAACCCAGGTCCCAGCGCTGACAGCGCCAGCGCCGAAGCCTTAAGCCACTACACCATCAGGGAACTCCCTGAAGCACCTTTTCTCTTTTCAGCAAACGTTGATCACTGTGTGGGTATATTATACATTTAGATTTACACTTCACAGCCCACCTTTCCTTTGCTAATGATTTTACATTAATAATAAAAGCACATGTTAACTGCTTAATCACAAAGTTTGTTGATGAAGAGAGTTGGTGGCAAGTCCACATGCTAAATTAGTATTTCTTTTTAAGGTTTTTAGTAGTTTCTGTTGATCTTTAGCTTTGCTGATATCCTCATATCTCAAATGATAGAAATTCTGTGTATCTCCCAGCACCCAAGCATACTGCCCAAAGTTACTTGTGGGTCACGGGCGCCGCAACCTGGGTGTGGCTGTCTGAGTTGCTTAACTCACTTTGGAAAGTGCATCAAAGACTTGAGATTCCCCTTCGGAGGACAAGCTCCTTCTCTCACTTGTGACCAAAACTTGAATTCACAGTTTAGAGGAAATGGGATTCAATAACAAGACATCATCTTAAAAAAAAAAAAGTAGCCATTACCAAAACGGTTCTCATTGTATTAGCTGAGCACGCGCTGGCCCCCAGACTCACTCTGACTTTACCTAGGGATAATAGGAAAGAAATTTCTGGGTGTGGAAGGGCTATAAAGCTTTACTGCAAGTCCTGGAACTGTGAACTCACGTCGCTGAATGTCATTGTAAATACAAATTTTACTTACATCTCAGCAATTGTGTAAAATGCCCTTTTTGTGATGAACTATGCTCTCTGTTGAGCATGGCCCTCGAGAAGGGGTGTCCAGGGTTCCTGTGTCTTCAGGTGTTTGTGTGCTTGTCGCTATACGATTTACACTGAAGCTTGTCTCTTGTGACCCGGTATAACTCAACCCACGTTGATTGAGTACCTGCTGCTGTGCTGAGCTCTGAGCCCCTCAGTACTTTGCGATCTAGAGAGTCGAGAAGAGACTGAAACATAAACAGATAGTTTCCACACAGGTTGATAAGGGGACAGTGTGCTAAGAGTTGTGTTACCCGGTGCAGTGGGGGCAGAAAGGAGAGCGTGGTGAACTCCCTGCGAGCGAGGCCAAGTTTGCCATGGGGATGTTGAGTCGAAACCTGTCTTGCTCTGTGTCTCTGGTGTCATACAGAACTTGCCAGACCCCTTTAAGGCAATGAAGCAGGAAGCTGGCATACCTAAATCAACAGGACTTGAAAGCAATCTATCGTTTAGATCCTCGGAAGTCACGAATTGCTAAGAATATTGAGGATACAATGGGATCATGTTCCCGGGGCATTTTTTTTAGAAAGTTATACCTGTAGTTTTTCTACCTGCCTTATTTTTTTGTTGAAAGGAAATATAAGCAAGGAGAGGAGTAAATAGAATTAAATAACACTGATAATTAGAAAAGAAATATTATAACAGATTACCTAGGTTTTATGATAGAGCGTATATATTAGGAGTGTAATCTTATTACCCTTATTACTTTATCCTGCTGTGAGGTTTGAGATGGTTCTGGAAACTCTTCTTTCCGTTGTTACAGTGTTTATTCTTGATCCTTGACTTGTTTTCTGTTCTTTGCTGTTTACTTGCTTGAACATGATGCAAGGAGACTCCTAAGAATGACTGTCAAGAAGAGAAACTGAATAGCCTTGGGCGATATGATGTAATAGCCCTCCTTGGAGACCCAACTTCTGAGGGATAAGGACTCCTTGTGGGCAACAACTATGTCCTCATATCTCCCTAACCCTCAGACAAATCCCCCGGGCCCAGCCAGTGTTCCATAAACCCTTTCTAACAAGGCCCCAGCCACCCTGAAAGCTGTCTGCTGAAGAATTTGGTTAATGACCTTGGTCAAGTTCTTCTAGGAGTGCATTCTGCTGTCAGAAAGAAGTTGTAATTCTAGCCTGCAATAGTCACTTCCATAAAGATGGATGTGCTGTGGATCAACTTGAGAAGGCCTTGGAAATACAAACGGGCTGGTTCGATGTGCCACTTTAGCCGGAGTTCATTTCGGGCTTTACTTCAAAGGGGAGCCGTGCCAAGAGACTGCTGTCTTGCAAGAGGTGCATTATGTCAGTTGAGAGGTAGGACGCTCCCCTGCTAGTGCTCAGAAAGATGAGCAGATTTCCAGAAGTATCAATGGCTTCCTCTACTAGGATCACCATCTATTTAGCCACTCAGCGTGCGTACATTTTAAAAGTGAGACACTTAACTGTGCTGTGTTGGTGAAAATAAACAAACATAGGCTTCCTTGGGCATTTACTGTGGTCAACTGGAATTTTGCCCAAGGTTATTATTAGACGTTTTCCTGCTGGTCTCCATCCAAATGCAACATTCATTTCTTGCAGATTGATTATAGTCAGGTGTATTGAGCACAGAATTAATGAATTCCTCTCTTCCATTCTTTTAAGGTTATTTTTTTCACTACCCCTCCAACCCACTATTTATTTGCCTAATGCTAAACTCCTTATGGAAGGAATAAAATTAAATCAAATATAAGAAGCTATTTAGGTTCTTTGTTTTATTTTGGTGTCTGCGCATGTAGAAATGGAAAGGGTGCATGTGTATTCCTTCTGGCAGTGAGGGGGACTTCAAGTATTTAGCAATGCAGGGTTTTAAAAGGTAACTGAGAAAAAACTGAGTCCCCTACCAATAGGATCCACAGTTAGCCAGCTGGTTATCACGCTCATGTACAGCAGATGCAGCAGGCACTGTGGAGGGAAATGAAAGAAGTAATCCACAGCCCTTGGCCTTGAAGATGATTTCCACTTAACAAAAGGCAGTAGTTTGGTATGGGAAGCATGCCAGCATGCCGGAATCCCGTAAGAGAGCTTTTTTGTAAGTGTGCCTTCAGTTAACCTGATAGATCCAAAATATTATTTCAACAGGTGACCACTATAAAAAGAATTCCTTTTCTTCTTCAAAAGAAAAGTATTTTCTATTCTTTTCTTCCAACAGAGTCTGAAGTCTGGTGTGTATATTACACTTGCAGCACCTCTCAATTCAGAAGAGCCAGTTTCAGGGGCTCAGTAGCCACATGTCGCTTTAGAAGGAGCTCAGACACCTGCCCAGGCCCGTGGAGCATGAGGCCTGAGGAGCCACGATGCCAAATACATTTCACGTTTGCATAGCCCACACAGACATGTATCGACTCATAGCTACAAACACATCACTTCCCTTACTTCGTAGTTGGCACTCTTATATTTTCTACACTGTTCTATTCTGTCTTGATCAGGAGTCTCTTGCGTAATGTAGATGAGAATAAGTTTGAAGTTATAGATGGAACAGTGGATAAGGAGAGAACTAGATGGATGTGGGAGACGTTAGGAGGTAAATGCCCTGGGATTTGGTCACCAGCTGGAGATGTAGATGTGGGAGGTATCAACATGGAGGCCATGGAGGGGAAATTGAGGTAGTGAAATTGATGGGAGCAAAATCGAGTCAAGACAGTTCCTAGGAGTTCCCTGATGGTGCAGTGGCTTAGGGCTTCGGCGCTGGCGCTGTCAGTGCTGCAGCCTGGGTTCGATTCCCAGTCAGGGAGCTACCCACATACCAAAAAGCAAAAAAAAAAAAAAAAAAAAAAAAAAAAAAAAAAAAAAAAAAAGACAGTTCCTGGACTGAGAGGAAGTAAATGGAAATAGTTAGCAGGAGTGCCTCAGGCCAGGGTAATTCTAGAACACAACTGACCCTGAGCCGGTCCATCACGGGAAAACGAAGAGCTGTGATTGAAGCTCTTGGAAGCCTCCTTAGGGTCTGGCTGACTCTCCACGAAATCTGCTTACCGTAAGCTACTTTATCCCCGAATCTTTCCAGGATGGAACCCCGAGGAACACCACTGAAACAGCCCAGAGAGGGAGGATCATGAAAAAAAGACAGATAGGTGTTTCTCAAATATTTGAGAGGTGGGGGAGGGGCAGGGCAGGGTCCGTTCCATGGAGGAGGTGTCCCATAGAACCCAACACAGCAGAGAGATCCAATGAGGTAATTAGGAAAAGTCTCCTGTGGACTCAGGAGGAAGTCAGTGGGGATGTTTCAGTGAAGTCGTGGGAGCAGAGGCCACCGAGCAGGAGGCTGAGGAGCCTCTAGGAGGTGGGGAAGTAAAAGCTTGAGTAGGGGGAAGCAGGTAGAATGGATAGGACCCTGCACGTGTAGATCCGTAAGGGTTTAGGGTTTTCTCATTTCTGATTTCTTGCTTTTCATCCTTCCCTCCACCCTTCTTTCTTTCTTCCATCCATCTGGGATGCCAGATCTTTTGATGAGCTCATTTTTTAAAAAGATGGTGGCAACTTGCACTTATATATAATGGGGGAAGGATCAGAGGGAGAGGGTGACAATGACGAGGACAATTGACAAAGGCAATGCATGACCCTGCTGCTGGAGAGGCTGGGCTCCAGTGCACACGTGGAAGAACTGGCTTCAGGTAGGAGAAGAGATGCCTCTCCCTGCCACCGTGGCGGTGAGGAAGCTGGCGAGGGTGCATGGGGTGAGAATAAGTTGTAAGTGGAAAGGAGTGAAAGCTGAAATCCTCTCTTATCTGATAGTGGCTGTTTTCTCCATGAAGGTGGAGTCAAAGTCACAGTGGCTTGGTTTTGGCAGGTGCACAAGTGTAATTATGGGATCGCCTTGGAAGTCGGGTCCAGCCCCAGGGTAGTTCCTCTCCAGAGGCCTCCAGGCTGTGGATGTGGGTTACAAAAAGGTAGAAAGGCTGAGTGGCTCCTGATGAGATGTAGTAATGAGAGGACATGGATCTATTCTTTTATGGTGTCCAACGTTTTGGCTTCCTTGGGCCACACTGGAAGAAGAAGAATTGTCTTGGGCCACAATAAAATACACTCACACTAACAATAGCTGATGAACTAAAACAAAAAGGTCAGGAAAAATGCTCATCGTGTTTTAAGAATGTGTGTTGGGCCACAGTCAGAGCCGTCTGTATGGTGTCTGGGGCTCCACACCAACCCCAAGATCAAGGCAGATCCAGATCTGGCTCTGCAGGGGAACTGGACTGGCCCACAGCCGAAGGGCTGGGGTCTGGCCAGGCAAGCGTGCTGCAGCTTGGTCTGTGCTCACTGGAGCCCACAGTCTCATTTCAACCTCAGTTTTGTCACTGAATTGTTGTGTGGGCTTAAGCAAGTCACATCCTGTCTCTGGACCTCAAGTCTGTCACTCACGATGAGTTGGGTAGATGATCTTTTCCAGTTCCAAGACAGTGATTCTGGCTTCCGGAGCCACAGAACATGGTCTACCACAGTGTGCTCTGTTGGACCCGATGCTCCTAGCAAAAATCAGAGCTACCCAACTCCTCACCTCCTTTTGGTTTTATCCATTTGGGGTAAAAACAGGTCGAATGATCCTATAGTAAGACACAGTGGCTAAATATGAATAACGAATGGTCACAAAATACTGTGGAACTTTGCATTAGTGTTGGACAGACCACTTCTGATGTCTTCTGCTTTTCCTTCGGAATGGTTGAATGTATTCTGAATCCTATGCTGAATGTTCTAGTAAGTGTTCAAAGAAGCTTATGCCGACTCTCTGTGTAATGTGAACAATAGCCTCCTAGTTTATCTATTTCAGAATATGAAGCTCAAAATGCAGGTATACCTTGGCGATAAGACAGGGTTGCTGCCAGACCACAGCAATAAAACGAGTCACAATAAAGCGAACCATCACCTTTCTGCTGGTGGAGGCTCCTGCCTTCATTTTGTAAAACAAAACAAAACACAACACAACATAACATCTGTGAAATGCAATAAAACAAGGGGTTCCTGTATTGGGTTTTCTTTGAGGCACGGCAGTATGACATTGAACTACAAGGGCCTCCTCTAACCGATGCTATCTATCTTAGCTTAATACTTGGGGTTGAAGTCCAAGGGTGAGTCAGGCCATAGTCCTGAAACTCTGGCATCCTCCCCTGGTGCCCACACAAAGCTTCTTGGTGCCCCTTAGTGAAACAAATGTAGAAAAAAGATTTATTTCGTCTGATCTCCTGGGGCAGCATGAAAAGGAGAAAGCAAGGAAGGTAGGAACAAGCTAAGTCATGACAAGCTAGGCCTATTTTCTTCCAATAATCTCCCAGGTAACAGCTTCTACCTTGCTAGGATCTGATTACCCGTTGCTGGCTTCAGACCATAGCATTATTGTTTTAACATTCCTACTTTCCTCTTTATCCCAGCATGAACCGGGTTGTACGGGAGGCCGAGGAAGCTGACCCTACTTGGGGATAAAGAGAGTTTAGCGCTCACCAATCTTGGAGGCACACTTGAAAACACAGTGATTAGAAAATAAAACAGCGAGCCCTGGTAGCATGCACCTGTGTAATAATGTGCAGGGCCACGCGGGGCCGGCCCACCGAGCACGATTCATTTCATATAATCTCCTTCTACCCAGCAAAGACTTGGACTTGGCGATTCTGTTTTCCACTCAGTAATGCATGCACATTAAACCTGACATCAATGCAAAATCAATGTACAAAGGGTTATTGAAACTGCCATTTAAGAAAAGTAACAGTAATAAAAGGTTAATAGAAGCACCATGAATGATGTGCACAGCCTTTTGCCAACCAAGTGATGTCAGAAGCCTGTTCCTGGTACATGCAGGCTTCTGTGCTTTGTCTCTGGTGGGCCTGATGTTGACTGTAGGCATGGTCACAGAATACTAAATTCTAATTTATGTCCAACTTGTTTAGTTATAAGGTGGTTCGTATTGCGTTTAAGGCGAGAGGCCTCACTCTTTTTTTTCTGTGGGCAAGTGGAGGAATGGAACCAATTTGGAGTGTGCATTGTGTTGGGAACTGTGCTGAATGCCTTATAGGTGTTAACTCATTAAACCAGGCTACGGACCTGTGAAAACAGGAATTACTATTCCCCGTAGTGTAAGTGAGGAAGCCAAGAATTAAGTAATTCCCCAAAGGTCAAATACGAACCGATAAAGCTGGGGTTTAAAATTAGGTTTGTCTGACTTCTAGAAATCCATTTCCGCCACACACAGCTCTCCAATGTCAGAGAACAGAGAATCAACTGCTGGAGCTCCGAGGTGGTTCAAGAGGCAAGATGCGCTTGGATGCACTCGAGGAATGCTGTATTCAGCTCTCCCATGTCACATTTTCTGCTGTCAGGACCAGGAGTGGAAACAAATCAGGTGTCTAAGCTCTCTGGAGTGAATTTGGAAATTCAAAGTAAATAGTGTTGACCCAGCGCTTCTCCTAGGAAATTTGTACAAGTGGCCATCAAAAACTAATATTAGGATATTCTTAGCAGCATTATTCATGATAACCCCAAACCGGAAACTACCCAAATGCCTAGGAGAAGTAGAACGGATAAATAAATTGTAGTATATTCACCCAGTGTAATGCTACACAGCAATGAGAATGAAGGTTCTACAGCCACCTGCAAAACATGTGGATGAATCTCACAAATATAATATCGAATGAAAGAAGCCAGATCCGAAAGAATACATGCTACACGATTCTATTTCTACAGAATATTTTTGAAGCAGGCCAAGCTAGTCTGTGCGGTTAGAAGTCAGGACAGTGGGGGCACAGAGTGGATGCTGGCAGTCATTGGTTACTTGATCTGGGTGCTCTGTGCGTGTGCAGCTTGTGAAAGTTCATGGAGCTGCACACATAGGATATGTGTACATTTCTATATGCGTATTATACTCTACTACAAAGTTTAAAGATATTCTGACCACAGTAATGGGGATAGAGTACACTCTACCACAGATTTCCCACTTCCAAACAATTCTGGTGAGCTGATAAATAGCACTCGAAGGAATGGTGTCAGATCCTACTTAAATTACAGCTCTTGGCCACTAACAGAGCCTGAATGTGCTCAGCCTGCCAGGGGTCAGTATATCTAGCCTCAAAGAGAAGTAGGTGAGCCCTTGAACTAAACTTGCCGTATTTCTAGGACCCGTCAGGCCCTAGTTGGGTTATCTGTGAATGAAAATCCATGGCACCAAATCTATATGTTTTTTCTAACAATGGCCTCAGAGGAAGTCCATGTCTAGACTCTGGAAGGAAGTGGATAGAATTGATTAGCTTGCAAGTGTGCCTCAGGATAATCCCGCTGTAGGGAAAATTCTAGAAAATAACTGGCCCCAAGCCATCCTATCAGGTGTTTAGAGGGAAGAATAATAGAAGAGCTGTAATTAAAGCTATTTATTAGAATCCTTTTTATATTATTTGCCTGGTTGAATTCATCTACTGTATCCTACGGTCTTCCAGGATGGCACCCTGAGGAGCAACATTTAAAGAGCCAATAGAGGAAGGATCGTGAAAAGAAACAAGTATTTCTCAAATACGCAGGAGATCTGAGTACAAAAGCAAGTAACGACCTCTTCGGTAGTTACATTGTTTTTATCAAAGAAGTCATTTTGCAGAGTGAGTCTTCTTGGGATCATCTGTCTTTGGAAAAATCTTTCTTCTTTGGAACATCTTTCCTTTAGTGGCTGATTAAAAAAAAAACAACAAGAATAGGTTTTGCTATTGAAATAGCAAATACTTCAAGCTCTGAGACATGTTAGAAATATCTGTTCTTCTTTCTAACTGGATAGCAAACCTCCCACACTGTATAATTTGTTCCAGTGCTTGTTTCTTCCCATCTTCAGCCATGTTTTCTATATGTCTTTTAAATATATTTGCTGACAAAGGAATTTATTTTAGTTTGACATCATTTTTTTTTCTGACACATTAGAGCAGCCAGTTTTACTGTGGCACAAAGAGCAGGTGCTTCTGCAATGGTATGAGACTTTTGGCTTTTCTCTATTGCATTATGGTTACTTGATCTTGGTGCTGTGTGCGTGTGTTTAGAACCTGAAAAAGGCTTCTAAACGTGTATCAGTACATGTAACAGTATTTTGTGAACTACTGGGTTGAGTATCACGTGTCTTGAAACCTTGCTGAAAATGCCATAGAGCAGTGGTTCTCAACCTTCCTAATGCCTTGACCCTTTAATATAGCTCCTCATGGTGTGGTGACCCCCCAACCATAAAATTATTAGTAGCTGCTCTCTACACGTGTGACTGGTCTGCATAAGTACATTATGGCGCCAACCCTGTCACATACACCTGTATTTATACGGGGTGTACGTGATGGGGTTGGCGCAATGATGTCATCACGCTGGGTACTCGCATGTGGGCGTATCTGCATGTGGGCGTGTCTGCATGTGGGCGTGTCTGCATGTGGGCGTGTCTGCATGTGGGCGGCCCCGCCTGCAGACGGATAGAGGAGCGGGGTCTCGGTTCCTAAGACCATCGGAAATAAGTGTTTTCCGATGGTCTTAGGTGACCCCTGTGAAAGGGTTCGACCCCCAAAGGGGTTGTGACCCACAGGTTGAGAACCGCTGCTAGAGGCTTGTCTAAATGTTCCAGATGCCTCATCCTTTAAATATCATGGTAATTACAATAGCTTCATGGCATCATTAGCTAACATCTCAAGGTACGATATATGCTCCAGGTGAGGTTTAATGTTAATGGTAGCAGATACTTCACAGAGTCTTTGTAAACATTTTCGATTCAGCTGCCTTCTTGTCAGATCTGATGAGGTCATCATTGTTCACACCTGATAACCCAGATGTTGGCACCCATGCAGGGAGCAGAAGGGTCAGCTCTGCCACTTTCCTGTTGTTCACCTATTCTTGTGTTATCTTTCCTTTCCCATTTCATTGCAGGAAATGTTTTAAGCTACCTGCTGATAGTGTGTGTATTGGTTTAGTTAAAATGAGATAATATCCACACATGTACTTATCCAGGCCCAGGCGGGCTGCATGATATTGCAATAAGCTAAGAGCACATGAAAATGTCAGGGGACCTGGGTGTTCCTTCTCTATCTGTTACCTTGAGTTCTTCCTTGAGGACACCCCGTAGATTTCATGCTGACAGAGATGGGGCACCAGTGCAAATCCGTCTGTGACCATTGGTAGGAATGCTTCCTTCCTTGGTTTTTTAACATGAAAACTAAATCTAAGGGTTGCTCTGTAATGGTTTGTCTTCCCTATCTTACATCAGAAAACCCAGATCTCGGTATTCTAAATCTCCTCCTTGGATCCAGGCTTGAGGGAGGGCACCACATTTTCAGACTGCATGTTTGACCCCTGTAGAAATGCTTTTCGGACCTACATTTTTGGTTCTGGGGCTCCGCCTTGCGAGGAGAGTGCTGCTAAGACAAACATAAAAAATGAGTTTGTCTTTACCCGAGGGGCTGTTGATTGAGTGTCACCACGACATCACTCAGCCTGCGCCTTATTGACGGACTGTGATAGGCTTTCCTGTGTGCTCATTTCACCCTGGACTTTCTTTGGAAACCCGCATTTCCCCCCTTACTCCAGATCTTGCAACTATTATTTTAAAACTATCAAGTTTCACTTTTTTAAAGTCACCTCAAGTACTTTGAGGAAGGAGAGGACATATGAGTAAGACATAAGATTGTTCTGAATATTCATTATGGACTCCTCGTGCTCAGCTGCCTCGGAAGAAATTGATTTAGTGTATGGAATTCTGAATCTCTAGGTAGGGCTGATTATTTTCTATTGTTAATAGCATCTATACATTTCATGACTCTAAGGTGCCATTCGTCATAAGATGGACTTCCATTTTAGAGGTGTTAAAATGTCAGAAAATTGCCAACACTGATTTTAAGACCACATTTCTTATAAGACCCCCTCCTAATCTCAATGTTAAAATATTGCGGGGGGGGGAATGTACATTTTACAATTAATGAAACGTGGCATCATAGCACTGAGAATCTCCCAGCTACTTGAAATCCACTGCTATGGGGTTTGAAAGGTGGCCACATGGTGTACCTGTGTGTGTGTGTGTGTGTGTGTGTGTGTGGTGGCGGTGGTGAAGTACAACTTATGGGTGGTCAGCATTTTAGCAAGGCCTGTATCCCTAGGACATAAAAAATGTTACTAAGCCTGACCTAGATGTGAATGTTCATACATTGGTTTAAAAAAAAATGAACTTCTCAGTAAACCTGCAAAATGCATTTTAAAAAAGCTATTTAAGATCAATTTTAACTGTGCTATTGTTTTACTTTTAACTAACTTCAAAATACTTGTTCTCAACAATAGAAAAATGAGCAAAGGACAGATTATTCTCAGAAGAAAATACAAATATCTAATAAACATTTGCAAAGTGTTCAATCTTTCTTGTAATCAAAATAATGCAAATTGAAACAGCGTGATACCATTTTTTTGGCCTATAAAATTGACAACAACAATACTCAGTGCCAGTGAGATGGCAGCAAAATATGTGCTTTCATACATTACAATGTGAATATAAATGATACAGCTTTTGTAGGAGGTAATTTACCAATATATGTTAAAATGTTCTTCAAATATTTATCTTTAAAATGTTCGTACCCTGATCTAAGTAATAGATGCAACTAGGTGTCTATCCTAAGGAAATAATCAGAGGTTCAGAATTCTGTTTAGAAGGTTATTTAAACTAGCAAAATATAAACAACTTAATATTTCAAGAACAGAAATATTTAAATAGGTTATGGTTTTTCTATTCAGTGAAATGTTTTACAGCTATCAAAATTAGTGAGAATTATATGGAAGTATCTGTACCTTCTGCTCATTTTATTGTGAACCTAAAACTGTCCCTCCAAATTTAAAGTCTATTAATTAAAAAAATATATAGTGAGGCTGAAGACCATAAAAATGACATGATAAAATAATCATGATATATTGCATGGAAAAAAAAACTGTCTTTGCAGTAGTAAGATTCCAAAGTTGTTAATATGTATATATGACATATCAGAAAGGCTAAAAAGAAACACAGAAAATGTTAACAATGGTTGTATTTGAGAGGTAGAATTCTTGATGAATTTTGCTATCTTCTCTGTACTTCTCTGACTTTTTTAGAGTATATGAGTATATTATAATGATTATAAGAAAAATTGATGTGTATTTTATTTGAGTTTAACCTATATCATTCTCTCTCTAGTGACTTTATTTTTTTTTTGTTTTTTTTTGTTTGTTTTTTTTTTGCTTTTTGGTATGTGGGTAGCTCCCTGGCTGGGAAATAATCTAGTGACTTTAAATTCCCCCATTTAACAAATGTTTACTGAAGACCTTCTAGGAATATATGCCAGGTACTGTCCTAGCAAGTAGGACACAGTAGGTGGGGGAGACAGATCATAAATATGCAATGTAGTTGACAACGCACTGTAGAATTGAATACCCGAAACCTATGTAATTCTTGCTAACAGATGTCACCCCAATAAGTCTAACAATAAAAATGAATTTTAAAAACATAAATAAAATAAATAAATAAATAAATATGCAATGTCTCCGCATCAGTTGACCAGCACTCATGCCCTTAAGCTGAATGCATGAACCTAATCTGGTGCCTTTAAAGATCATTTATATTCTGACAGTGTCTTAACCTGTATCTCTAGCTTAGTCCTCTGTCCCCAACTCCAGACTTGTATGTATACCCATCCAACTGCCTACCTGACATCTCCACTTGGAGATCCGAAAGGCATGTCAAACCAAATGTGTGAGAATGGAATTCTTGATCTCCTCAGCCCTGTCCCACCCACCCTCAAACCTACTCTTCCAGGGTCTTTCCAGTTCTTTAGGCCACAAACGTTGGAGTTTGACTCTTCTCATTCTTTCACACTCCGCATCCAGTCAATCCCAAATTTTCTCGATTCAGAAGCTAACCAGGGAGTTCCCTGATGGTGTAGTGGCTTAAGGCTTCGGCGTTGGCGCTGTTGGCGCTGTTGGCGCTGCGGCCTGGGTTCGATTCCCAATCAGGGAACTACCCACATACCAAAAAGCAAAAAAAAAAAAAAAAAAAAAAAAAAAAAAAAAAAAAAAAAAAAAAAAAAAAAAAAAAAAAAAAAAAAAAGGAAGCTAACCACTCTCAACCACCTTCACTGCTGTCACCTTGGCCCCACCGAACCTCCATTTACTCTGGCCCGTTTATGACACCAGGTCCCTCAGTGGTTTTCTTACAGTTTATTCTCAACATAGCCAGGTGGTCCTGCTCAAACTAGCTTAAATCCTGTCGCTCCCCATTCAAAACTCTCTAATGGCTCCCACTGCCTCAAAGTGAAAGCCAGTCTTTATTTTACAGCATCCTAAAAACCCCACGCCACTGGATACCTCCCATCCCTTCCTTCCTGCCTCACCTCTCTGGCTCTACCTCCTACGAGTTTTCCTTTTTTTCCTCACTTTGCCAGACATACTGGCCTTGCTATTGAGGGGCACGCTCCTGCCTCAGGGCCTTTGCACCTGCTGTTTTCCCTGCCTGGCATGTTCTTTCTCCATCCACATGGCTTAGTTAACCTTTTATATGTTTACACACATATCAACTTCTTTGACTATTTATCGTTATACCCCTGCACTCCCCATCCCCCTTCATTGCTTTCTCTTTTTTTTATAGCACGGAACATCTTTTAACATACTACACATTTCGCATTCTTTTTTGTTGTTTATTATCTTTAAGCATCAGAGTGGCAGGTTTTTTTGTCTGTTCTGTTCCCTGATGTGTCCTCAGAACCTAAAACAGTGCCTGGCACACAGCAAGCTCTCAAATAGTGTTTGTTGGGTGTTGAAATCATGAATAGTGGGTACATATTATGAAGGTAATTTAAATTGTTTTTAAAAGTTCAAATGAATGCTCCATATACCTGGGAAAAATATACCATATTTTGCTGTGTATAATGCACATGTTTTTGGCCCAAATTTGTGAGGGAAAAATAAGGATGCGTTTTATAGAGGGGTAGTGATAGTTCCGTATCTATATAAATGTTTTTAGTTTTTTTTTAGCTTATGAATAAAAAGTGTAACTCTAGAAATCAATAACGCTATCTACATGCAAAATAATACCCTGGAATATGATTTTTTATATATATATAAAAGTTTTATACATAAAATTTCTTGTACCATAATATGTTAAAAAATAAATGCTAAGATTCCTTTATAACACAAAAAACAAGTATCTAAATGTAAACAAATAAAAATTTGAATGAAAAAAACTAAAACATAAGTTTTTTCCCCCTGAAAGTTTGCGCCAAAAATGTGAGTGCGCATTATACACGGCAGCACAGTATACCCGGCGAAATACGGTAGTTTAACTGTTAGTTTGTAGATAATCGTAATTTTTCAAAATACTTCTCTTTGCTGGTTACATACCTCATTCGCCCCACATTTGTGGCACCTGATTCTTGATTACATTTTCTATATCTCTGAATTCACAGGAGAGGAATTATTTCTTTACATTTGTTTTAAATTAGATACATTACAGGAATGTGTTCTCATTGTAAAAATATTATAAAGCAAAATAACAGACATATATGGAGTAAACAATGAAAACATCCCTTTATCTCTTCTCCCAACACCATCTTCTTCTCTAGCAGTAACTCCGGCTGACAATTTGTTGTGTGTCTTTCTAGGCTAGTAGTACGAGGTAGGAATGTTCCATATCTGCACTAATACAGTAGCCACTAGCTACACGTGGTTGTTGAGCACTTGAAATATGGCTAGTGTGACTGAGAAACTGAGTTTTTAATTGAAGTTAATTTTAATTAGTCACAATTTGAGTTTAAATAGCCACGTGTGGCGGATGGCTGCCATATTGGATAGCAGAGTTCTAAACTATTTCTATAGTTACTATTTCTTTTTCTCTCTTTAACCATATGTGACATCATACTATATAACATATATACATATTGCACATATTGTTTTATGACTTGCTTTTTGTATCCAACGAAATGTCTTAGAGATTGTTCCCTATCAGCACATAGGTATCTATGTGTCTTACTGGATTTAATGGTGCCTATTACTTCATAATATGTCCATACTATACTTAGCTAAATGAAAAGTGCATCCTTCTTGGTACTGAGCCAAAGAGGTACTGGGCCTCCTTTTTCTTCACTGCACTGGAACTATTAAGGCTCTGCCCCAGCTGCCTAATCTGAGGTTCTACATAATCAATAACACAGCTGTAGAATCTGGTGAGTCACTGTTGAACCTCACGGTAAGATCTGCCTTTTCTTTCCTCTCTCTCTTCAAAAGACTTAAATACTCTGATCCCAAATAAAATCGGGCTTTAAAACATACGTTCGAATATGGGTAAACGCACACCTAACAGCATGAGACTGAGGCATGAGATTTTGTAATGTCTTTCTGTAATTCTGAATTTGAGCTTCCAAAGCTGGTGCATGCTGAGGCAAAAGTAGAGTCTTTCTGAAGTCCTGCTCTTGACTCTCCTGATTTAAATGTCCTGTCATCGTAAAATTCTGTCCTACTGGAAGACATCCTTGAGATGGTTATGACTTAACTATGGGTAATTCACTCTTCGGTTGATCTCTGTGCTTCCAATATGCCTCATCAACATCTGCGAGCTAACATTTACTGAGCTTGGCATCATGCTGTTACATATACACTGTATCAATCAAGGCCCTGTCAAGACACAGATGGCTTGTTCTAAAGAAGACATTTGAAGAGAGTCCATGGACAGGGTTTAAGGAAACCTCAAGAGATAGTATGCACCCTTAAGGGACAAGAAGCAAGTGTGATCACTAGAACTTGCAGAGTGCTCTATAAAAAGGACCCCCTCACAGGAGCTGTGCGTTTTAGTAAAAGGTCAGAACCAACATCCTGCCTCCTATAGGGTAGGAAGCCAGGGAGACAAATACCCTGAGCTCACTCTTGTCCTGCTCTCCAGTGTTTTGCATGTTTCCCATGGGCCCAACCCAACCGGAAGCAGGAAGGCAACAGAGCCCATCGGTGCAGTCCATGTAGGAAACCATACAGAGAAGGGTGGGAAGTGACTGGATTCTCAAGAAGCAAAAGGAAGATATTACACACATAGCATTATATTTCCTCCTTGCAGTAGCTTTATGAGATAGGTTATTTTCTTCTTCTATAGATGAGGATACTGAAGGATAGAGAGGTGAAGAACCAGCAATTTTCTAAAAATCCAATTTAAAAAAATAAATGGTTATTAAATAATGAAGCTAGGATTTGAACTCAGGCCTTTCGGACTGTGTTTCCCCACTGTAGTCAAGAACAGCTTAGCTTCAAGAAGCAATTCTATGGTGGTCCTCACCATTAGCAGTGCTATGCTGAATTCTGATTGGATGATTCGCTTGCTGTCCGATTGGTCTGCTTGTCAGTCATTGATGCACATTGCATAAGAACAGGTTCAACTGACCAGTTGTTGCACTCAAATAGTGTTTGCATTGTGCATTTTATATAGTGCTTAAGAGCTTTTGTTTTCAGTAAATATTTGACGATGTCCAATTAAACACATTCTGTCAGTGAAATGCCCAATATCTAATGTCCTCCCTTTTAAAAAGCCTGATGGGAATATGGCTTTGGTGTGTTACTATGGTACAGTTTTACATAACCAGAACTTGCGTGACAATTAGGAAACACTTTCCCGTGCAATGACTGGGTGTTCTGAAATCTTAAATTAGGTAAAGAGTAGCAGTCTAGCTCCAAGGCTGTAGTCCTGCAAGGCCCCTGCACATGTGAGGTCCAAGGTGCTGGGCCAGGGCTTCTTAACCCTTTAAAATCCTCACTCTCTTCTGTCAAACAAAAGTTTAGTGTGCCTCCCCAACCCTGAATTTGGAGTGTGGCTTCCGGGGGGGAGGGGGCACAGCTTATCCTCTGATGATCTCTATTTGTCCGGAGGCCTAATTTCTATGACTTGTGTGTTAAAAAGGGTAGGATCCCCCCCAATAGAAAATTGCTGAAAACTAAATATACCTTTTCAAACCAAGACCTTCTCTCAACTTGCAAACGGTCACCCTTCACCTGTGAGGACTGTGGATCCAGGGCACATTCTGTTGCTTCCTGTCTAATTTCTCTCCCCTATTCATTCACCCTCCAAACGTGGCGATCATATGAGACACAGAGCATGTCCTGGCAAACACGTGACAGTGGGACCTGCTCCCTTCCTCCTTCTCCCCCCACGGTTTCTGGGCCAGGACAGCCTTAAAAGAATCCTTCACCCCTTGAGCTAACTTTAGTGCGTGTCAGTTCCTTTCAACCAGGAGAGTCAAATCAGAACACACAGCTTGTTAAGTGCTGAAAAGCGGACTCGAATGCCCGTTGGGTGGTTATGGAGCCTCTGCTTTTGTCACTCACTGCACTCCTTTGCCACGTTACAAATGCGGCCCCGCCCCACCGTAGCCCACAAAGTCACCTTCATGAATTTGAAAAAGAACCTATAACGGACTTAAGTTTTCTGAATCCATGTCACAAGTCTTGGTCTGCTTTCAGGGCCCTGCACGGGAGGTTGGGGGTTAAGAAAGTCTCCGGCATTTGGGAGGTCTCCAAACAAGTCTAGGGCAGGACTCCAGTTCCCAGGACAGAAGGTGCTACAATGGGGAGCAGGGTGGGGGCGGGGCAGGCTCTGTCCTTGGCAGTGTAGAGGGGTGGGGGTGGGGGGCTCCTCCAGGACGGAACTGGTCTTATCCCTACTTCTATCCCCAGTTCTAAGGCAGTGCCCAACATATAGTTGAATGAGCGAATGTATAAATGAATGGTAGAAGTGGGTCACAGTGTCTCTTGAAATCTATGGCTCATTCTTCAGTTGAGTCTTTCCAAGTTGAAGAACACCTGTTTCTAACTCTAAGAAATAATCCATGCAACAGTATTATGTGTAATGTTTACAGTGACTCATCAACTTCCGCTTTCAAAATACCAACAATGATGTCGTGATGACCGTGGTAATGACATATTCAGAGATTACAAATGGACAACTTGGGATTGCATTTGCCCTGTTTACAGAAATACCGCTGGCTTTGTCTTCCTCTGTCTGGGGAGTGAGGTTTTCATTTTAAGAGGCTGACTAAAAAATGCAGAGCCACTTCCTGGGCAGGCTTCCAAGTGACTACATCTCCCTCACCGCGCTCCCCAGAGCCCCAGCCCCAGCTGCCTGAGGCGGGGCCACCAGCCGTTGGTGGCTGTTGGAGCTACCACAGGAGCAGTTATCAGCAGCCCGCCAGAAATGCTGCGCTTCTAGGCCCGCCCCGGGAGCAGATAACGTCTTTGACCTTTGCGTTGAAGAGACGTCAGAGTCTGTGATTGGCCAGACTGGGGTGTGTGAAATACAGATGTCTGCCACTCTGCTGAGTATGGCATTCCTTCCAGCTGAGTACCCCGGGGTGTGGGTAAGTCTTACTGCTTGATGTCGGCCCTTGCTGGTCGTGAAATGTTCCAAGCTGAGCATTGTGACTTTCCAAGGGCATGACTTGGCATATTTTGTAATCCTGCTGAGCCTCAGTTTCCTTTTTTATGAAATGGAGATGGATTAGCCCATCCTATAGAGGGATAGAATGCCTATAGAAGGATAGAAGGATCTAGCCATCTTAAGGTGTTGTGAGGCCTAAAAGAGATAACATGTTGCACAGTACCTCCTCTGGTTGGTACTGGGTACACAGTAGACCCTAAAGAGCTCTTACTGTCTCTGAAGCATCAGTCAAAAAAAAGAAAAAGGTTTCAGTGACCATTGCCCTGTTTTTGTTTCTAACAGTACAATATTTTTCTGGAAGACTCAGCAGGTATAGTCTACGTCTCGATCATACCTGGATAGCCAACGGAAATAAAACTTCAGGGGAAGTTAGGGCCGAAGGAAAATTTGTCAGACTCTATTCCCTTTCTCTTTTTCCCTTCTAGACCCTGACGGCACCTGCCCCGTTTGCAGATGAAACAAGCTGCGAGTGCCAAGCGCCCCATGAAAAACTGACCGTTGCTCAGGCCCGCTTAGGAACACCAGGTGAGGCTGTCCTTGCTCTCCGAATGGCCCCGTCCTGACGTCCAAAGGCCCGTTGTTCTTTGAGCAGCACTCGCTTTCCTTCGCAGAGTTGAATTTAGAGATCATAGTGCAGCACAGGGAGGCTCACGGCAACAGTGATAAACTCCACAGAGCAAAGTGCAAGGTGCAGCAAGAGACTGGAATGGGGCCCCAGCCCTGCCATTTACTAGTTGGATAGCCTTGGGCAAGTCACAAGAACAATCTGAATCTGTTTTCTCACGTGCAAACAGGGACAATGATAGCTGCTTCACAAGGTTTTCGTGGCAGCTGGGCTCGGCTGAACATAACAAAGCGTTCTTTTAAACTGTGAAGGCTTATACAGACCTGAGCTACTGTAATTATCACTTTTTTGTCGACGTAAGGAACGTCCCAACCTGTAGCAAACTTGAACGAGTTTATTTGAGCCAAACTGACAATTGCTGGGAAGCAAAATCTCAATGAACTGAGACAATGCCCTGGAGAATGGCAGTTCTGCAGCTTATTTATTTTATTTTGTTAGAATCAAAGGAGACGGAAGGAGGGTTGCATGCAATCCACTGGTGGCAAAGAGAAAGCAAAACGGGAAAATCTCTGGGATTGGATAAAAAGTAAAGCGGGGCGACGGATATTTCTTTTACACTGGTGCTTACAGGATAACTTAATCATTAACATTTTAAGCACATAGATATGGTAATCAGGGAATAAGATAACAATGAGGGATTCTGGTCTCCTGCTCTGGTGTGGGTTGTGCCCTGGGGGGTCCGGAAAAAGGGGTGACTCTGACATTCCAAAGGCATGTTATCTTAGATGCAAAAAGACTCTAGGCAGGCTCATTTCAGGTGGAGACAGACCTTTGTTAAGGAAGCTCCAGGCCACAGTTGTGACTACCCGCCTTAACTAGCTTTTAGTTAGAAATTTTTGCATTGGGACCATCCTCTGTGGTTAACTCCCATCTCTGAGTTTGTGGCACCTGCCGTGCTGGCCTCCCCTGAGCTTGTCAGGTTTAGTATGTGGCCCCTTTTTTTTCTCCACACTTTGTAAGTCTGTGGTTTAAAAAAGTTTCTCCAAGTGTGCCTTCAAGAGCCTGGGCTGTGTTCTAGGACAGTGGTTTCTAAAAAGTGTACCCCGTTTTTAAAGCAGCTGTGTTTAAATACTGACACTCTTGTTCCGTGTCTATCTTAATGTAAAATAGTGGAAATGAGGTCATAAGTTAGAAAAGAAAAATGACTACACTAAAAGTAAAAACTACAGATTTAATTTGACAATATTCCTAACAGTTAAATATTGATAATGATGACCAAATATTTAAACATTAAATAAAAAAAACTACTTGAAAAGAGTCATGATGAAAAGCAACGCATTTTTACTTGGTCAATAACTAAACTGATCAAACAGTCTGGCCAGGGATGGATTTATATGTTTGGGGAACTTCTAGATGTGTCGCAAATGGATTGTTCTGAAACTGCATAAAGAGAGGTTTGGGGGGTTCATTGCCCCCCTTCACCCATCATCATTCGCTAAATAGGATCTAATTTTGAAGGGTCTCCATTAACGGTAATTCAGACTTCACATTTATTGTTCCATAGCTAACGTTTTGCATTTTTTTACTTTACTTGTTTTATCACCATTAGTGACTACTTTTCAGGTTCCTCTGCATGGCCCAGCATGTGCCCCGGTGGGTACAGGTACCACCACTTGGGAACCGACGCTGTAGGAGTTTGTTCATTTGTTCATTGTGTAGTGTACAGCAGAGCTGGACAGGGAAGAGATTTAAAAAGAACTCTAAGGTGCCACCTCTGTTTCCCAAAAGCTTCGCTGCAATTAAAAAGGCAAGACAACTGGATATGAAATAAAACCTACCAAGAGCGTGCATGCATGTGCTTAGGAGTTAAATTCTGCAGCACAGATGAGAACTGACAGTTTTAAAACAGTCATTTGGCCTGGAGCAATCAGGCAAGACCTGGTAACAGACCTCAGCTGATCCTTTTGGGAGAAATAAGCTTGGGCTCTGTGGGCTGATAATGGAAGGGCATTCTGGGCAAGTAGGACAGGAGTAGTGAAGGCATGGAGATAGCGAAGGCATGGAGATAGCGAGCTGTGCAGCATTCCAGTTGCTTGGGTGGAGTGGAAAATAAGCCTAGTTAGCAGGTAAGCTCGGAGCCATTTATAGGGGCTCATAAACAAACATCCTGGGAGCTCCCTGGTGGTGCAGTGGCTAAGGCTTTGGCACGGTCAATGCTGTGGCCTGGGTTCGATTCCCAGCCAGGGAACTACCCACATACAAAAAAAAAAAAAGATTTGAAAGAAATGACAAAATAAAATAACTTTATAAAAAATAAATAAACAAACATCCCACATTTAATAGAATCCATGGGACAGTTTTCTTAATGATCACAACCATGGATATTTATGAAGGGTTTATTCTTACTAAGTTCTTTACATGTATCATGTCCTTTCACTACCACAACTCTACGTGGTTAGAACTTTTAGTAGTTCACAGATGACGAAATGGCTCTAGAGCAGGTGTCCATCTGCACAGGGTTGTCAGCTAGTAAGTGGCACTGTAGCCTAAGTCAGAATCGCCTGCAGGGTGCCTTACAACACAGCGGGCTGGGCCCCACCCACAGGGTGTTCGATTGGGTCCAACTGGGGTGGGGCCGAAAGGACTCGCCTCTCTAACAAAGTTCCCAGGAACTTGGGAACTTGGAGAACCATTTGATTTCAAACCTGTCTGTGTTCAAGTTTGATCCCTCAAGCCATGACACTCTGCCTCCTCTTTAAGATATAGCAGGTCCTCGAATAATGTCATTCTGTTCA
Organism: Lyroderma lyra; assembly: GCA_004026885.1. Taxonomy (NCBI): domain Eukaryota; kingdom Metazoa; phylum Chordata; class Mammalia; order Chiroptera; family Megadermatidae; genus Lyroderma; species Lyroderma lyra. The sequence goes on along the minus strand of PVJL010000091.1, from coordinate 118,604 downwards.
CCATTTCCTTATATCTTTGATGAGCTGCCACCTCACTCGTGTTTCTATCAGTGAGCCTGTGGTAAAATTGGTTTTATAGTCATCGTGTTGCTTCAAGTCGCAGAACCTACTGATGACGTTAAATGAAGATGTACTGTAGCTTGTAGAGAGTGAAGTGAGAAGAATGGGACGGGTTGGTAAGCTTTTGGGTGACTTTTGAGACAGGCCAGAAGTGGCTTGGGGCCGTTGTTCAGAGCAGCTAAACCAGTTGTTTCCCAGACTGGGGTGTGCAAAGAATCACCTGGGAAGTTTGTTAAAGAAGCAGATTTCCTGCTTTTAATGACCCCCCCCAACCCCTAAATCTGGGACTGTGACCCAGGCATCTGTATTTTTAACCAACAGCCCAGATAAATCCAAAAGATGTGATGGAAGTTTAGGTAGTTATGAAGAGAACAGATTTGACCTAAAGTGACAGGATGAAGCTACAGGCCCAAGGAGGAAAGGACCCTGCTTTTCTAGTGAAAGGAAAGGGAGGTTGAACTCTACATTTTCCCTGTACTCTGTCTCATTTAGTCTTTGCAAAAACTGTGCATGATGGGTATTGCTATGTCTTTTGTACAGATGAGGCAAATGAGACTTGGAGCACTGAAGAGTTACTTGTCAAATTGTCCTAGCTGACTGGGTAGAACTATAGGATTCGACTCCAAGTCCCCTTCACCTCAAATTCCTGTTTTGGTCACCAGAGTGCGCTGCCCTGGGGAGCGCGGGCCACTGCAGACCGTGGAGCTCAATGAAAACACACTCAGGCTTTCTAACTAGAGGGTGAAAGGTTGTATTAACAAGACAGGCAGACAGGAGCTGTGATCCTCTGGAGTAGCAGGGCTGTCTGTTGTGTCCACTGCTGCTTTACCAGCACCTAGAGGTCTATGGGGTATGATAAAAAAATGCAGTGAATGTTTAAATAAAAAAAATTATTACAGTAAAAGACACACTACCATGAATCCCCCTCAAAACACCCCCCCATCGATCCTCCAGAAGCAGTCCTGGAAGTCCTCTTTCAGGAATGTCTTTGGTTGCACTGTCATGGCTGCCTCGATGTCCTGAATCAATTCAGGTCGCACATCGCTGCTGGTACAGCCAGTTCTGTCAAATAGAAACATTACAGCGTGTCCTTGTCCACCTTATTCACCGGATCTGGCTTCATGCAACTTCGGGCTCTTCCTCAAAGTCAAAATAACCATGAAAGGTAAACATTTTGAACTGATTCAGGACATGGAGGCAGCCACGACAGTGCAACCAAGGACACTCACGACGGAGGACTTCCAGGACTGCTTCAGAGCGTGGCGAGACCGTTGGGAACGTGTGTGTGAAGCGAGGGGGACTGTTGTGAGGGGGGTTCGTGGTAATGTCTTGTACTGTAATAACTGTTTTCATTTAAACACTCACTGTATATTTTTATCACACCTCGTACTTGTCCAGTACTGTGTGCTCAGTAAATATTTCATGAGTGAATGAATGAATAGATGTTGGGAACGAGAAGGAGCTTGTCTTTTGGAAATAGAAATCAGAGAGAGTCGGTCTGGGGCCTTTGAGCCAACATCAAGCTAACTGGGTGAGATCGGGTACCTGTACATTTTCTAACAGTCAAGCAGTTTAAACCCCAAGAATCAAGCAGGAATAACAGTGTTGCATTTTGAAATAGCTGTGTGGTGGGCTCTGCGGGGCATGGATCACCACAGGAAAAGGGGGATGGATGGAGCAAAGGCGAACTCCTAGTCCTGGAAGAGAAATTCTCCCCTCTTATCTCAGGGATGACCGTGGGAAGGTGATATTGATGGGCACCTGGCCTGGGGAGCTGTTAGGAATTCCTTTATTTAGAACTTCTAACATCAGTGTTAAAATGTGACGGTAAGTTCTGTGATTACCCAGAAGGCACAAATGAGCCTGAGACCTGGCTCTGATAACGGTTGTTTTATTAAAGCAGTGGTCCTCAAACTTCAAGTACCTAGAACCCCCGGAGGGCTAGTTAAAACAGGCCCCACCCTCAGAGTGAATGATGCAGCAGGTCTGGGCTGGGGCTGAGAATTTGCATTTGTAACAAGCTCCCAGGTTATGTTGGTGTGGCCTGTCCTGAGACCTGAGACCACACTGCAAGAACCGTGGCCTCCGAGTAACTGTTGATCGGAATATGCTAAGCAAAACCAGTCCGAGGGAAAAAGTCGAGAGCCATCTGGTTTCCCTCATATGTGGGTTATAAAACTGAAAGCAGCAAATGAACAAGGAAGACAAACAAACAAAAACTCACAAAGACAACAGTGTAGCGGTTACCAGAGGGAAAGGGTGGGTGAGTGAGGTAAAAATGGGTAAAGGGGGTCAAACACATGGTGATGGAAGAAGATTTGATTGTGGGTGGTGAACACACTATGTAATATACAGATGAAGTATCATAATATTATAGAATTGTACACTTGAAACCTATATAATTGTATTAACCAATGCCACCCCACAAAGTTAACAAAAAAATTATTTTTAAAAGAGTAATTGTTGGTAGTGGTTACAGTGAGTGACAGGGAGATTGATTATCCACAATAATTGTTGCAGCATTATGCTGTTACTAGAAAAGCCCAGAGCATTTTTTAAAATCTTGTTGTTGGACCACGTTTTAAGAAAGCAAGAGAAACGTTGTTCCTTTTTTGAAGTGTTTGGTAATTTTCAAGAGCAGTAAGCAATTACCTTTTTGTGGCACTGTCTTGAGCATTCCATCAAAAAGACAGAACAGACACACACTTGGGATTTATCACGCACTTGAAGATTATAGTTATAATTGACGTCTTTCACTAGCTCCTTCACTGGCCCTATTTTATGACTTAATAAAGTTGCCTTCAATAGGTTTCTCAATAATAGATCTGCCCAAACAGGGGCTGGCATATAAATGGCAAAAGAGGTAATGACAAACTGCTCATAGCTCTGAGCTCCTGAACCCCGTCAGTGAGGTCCCAAGGAAGATGAAACGGCAAGAAAAGCAGTAGGGCCGTCGGAATCGGCGTTAGCTGATTGATTTGAGCTCAGCTAGTCAAGCTGTGTAGCTATGAACCTACAGGGTGGAGTATGTTTCCTTTGCATTTTTGTAAAAATGTCTTTTGAAGAGCATAGCTTTTAAATAAGGCCCAATTTATCAATTTTTTTTTAATGTGGGTAGTTCCCTGGCTGGGAATCGAACCCAGGCCACAGTGTTGAGAGCGCCGAAGCCTTAGCCACTACACCCCCAGGGAGCTCCCCCAATTTATCAATTTTTAAGTTTTATTTTATAGGATGTCCTTTCTGGGTCCTAATTAAGAAATTTTTTGCCAAACACAGCGTCACTAAGATGTTCTCCTGTTTTCCTCTGGAGGTTTTAGATTTTTAGCTTTTACATTTAGGTCTGTGATCCATTTTGAGTTACTTTTTGTATGTGGTGTGAGATAGGAGGCAAGCATAGCCCCCTTCACTGTTTCATTTACTTCCAAGTGCTGAGTAACTTAACAAAAATTTGGAATGTAAGATCCCAGAAGTTAAAACAATCAGATTTTCCACACAGTACTGTACCTTGGTCATTACTTGTATCCATGGTCCTCAAGCAAATATTCAGCATCATTTTGTGTTATGTGTAGTTCGTCATATTTAAGTTATTTGAAACACGGTAACCAATGTGTGATATACAGACATGCATTTTAGCAGAACATCGCTTTTATCTGATACATTTACTCTTCCCATTCAGGATAAACAGGATTTGCTTGAAATACATGAAAAATGTTATTGTAATCTGTGGGTAGTGACTGTATAATGCCACTGTATTCATTTTCTCTGCTGCATAGTCTATTATGTCATCATTTCCATGGGTCAGGCATCTGAGCTTGACTTAGATGAGTTCCCTATTCGGGGTCTCACAAGGCGGCATTCGAGGTGTCACCCAAGGCTCAGTTCTCACATGGAGGCTTGACTGTGGTAGAGCTGCTTTTGAGCTAACTCGGGTTGTTGGCGGAATTTATTTCCTTGCAACTGCAGGACCAAGGACCTAGCTTCTTGCTGGTTGTCAGCTGAAGGCTACCCTCTAGAGGTCACCTGTAGTTCCTCGCCCTGTGGTCCTCCCTATAGCCCCTCTCACAACATGGAAGCTTGCTTCTTCAAAGTCAGCAAGGACCAGTGAGGCTGCTGGCGATGTGGAATCTCATCAACTGTAATAGAATCATGTGAGTGACATCTGTCATCATTGCCAGATTCTACTCATTAGAAGCGAGTCACAGGTCCCAGTCATTCTTCAAAGGAAGGGGATCACATGAAGGCTTGAACACTAGGAGGCAGGGGTCATTAAGAACCACCTTATTTTATTTTTGACTATGGCGGCTTTCAAACATTCACAAAAGCAAAACAGTATAATGAACCTTCATGTGTCTGTCACCCATACCTAACAGCCACCAACCCATGCCCAGTCTTGCTGCATGCACACTCCCATCTACTATTGAATTATTTAAATGATAGGGCTTCCTATCATTTCATCTATAAATACTTCTTTCCACTATCCAGCTATCTATATGTATCTATCATCTATCTATATCTATTTATCTATCATCTATCTATATATCTATCTGAACTGTTTAAATTTTTTTTCTTTGTTTAAAATTTATTTATTAAATTTTGGGGGGTGACATTCATTAGTAAAATAACATAGGTTCCAGGTGTACAATCTTACAGTGCATCGTGTGTGTGTTGCATTGTGTGCTCACCACCCAGTGTGAGTCCTCCTTCCTTCATCATCTATTTGACTGCTCCTTGCCCGCCTCCTCCCCTCCCCCACCCTCTGGCAACCACTAAATTTCTGTCTGTGTCTGTGAGTTTCTGTTCCTTTGTTGCTTCCAGTTTTATATGCCCACATATGAGTGAGATCATTTGGTTCTTAAGCTTTTCTGTCTGACTGGCTTCGCTTAGTGTGATTATCTGAAGACCCATCCATGTTGTCGCAAAGGGCAGTATTCCATCTTCTCTTGTGTGTGTGTGTGTGTGTGTGTGTGTGTGTGTGTGTGTGTGTGTGTTTAGACCCCACATCTTCTTTATCCAATCAACTGCTGAAGGACACCTTGGTTGTATATGAACTGTTTTTTAAGCATAACCACTATATCATTATCTTACCTAAAAATTACCAGTCGTTCTTTAGTATCATCAAATAGTGTGCCAATTCCCAGTTGTCTTATGTCATAATTTATTTATAGTTTGTTTGAACCCAAATCCACATAGTGTCCATATATCACAATATGTTGGTATGTCTTTTAAATCTCTTTTTTAATCTGCAGGTCTACCCTCCATCTCTTTCTCTCTCTCTCTCTCTCTCTCTCTATCTTGAAGTGTATTTGTTGAAGAGACAGGATTCCTGCAGAGTTTCCTAGTCTGGAAATTGCTGACACATTTCAGTTTGTAAAAGTGAGCTTGTTGCAAAATCAACTCCACAAATGCTCTTCAAAGATTTACTAAATGGCCTTTTTCTCAGTAATTATGTCATCTTTCTTTACTTTTCTTTCCTCCCTGCTTCCTGAATCCATTCATGTTGATCACCTCTGAATCAATAACAAAACATTCTGCAAAACCACCATCTGCTTCCCCCGGGGTTTATATCTTAAAACAAATTTTCCTCGATTGAATTCAAATTGAATAAGAGCATTGAAACCAAGGATCCCTCATTAGGCAGTTTGTTATTTCAAAGCATTTTCTATTTAATGTGCCTTATTTAGAATATAGGAAAATCCTGTGAAGGCAATTCTGTTTGCTCAAAATGGTGTATAATTGGAAATAATTGCAATTTTCTATCTGACATAAAGTCTCTTGAGGTTTTTTTAATTAGAGAAATTTAATTTATTAGAAACATTTTGCTATCTGCATCTATTAATGTAACATTTCTTTTAACTTATGTTCCAAATTAATGAGGTTGTACTACATTAAGAAATCACAATGTTAAATCTAAGTCTTAAAGATCATGCAACCAAAGTTTGCATTGATTTGTTCTTTTAAAATTAATTTTGATAACATCAATATATAGTACACACATGTGGTTTAAAAAGTCAGTAGGACTCTTGGGCTTATATAAAAAGCACAAAAACAACCAGCGGTCCCTTTTCCTACCTGCCCCACCCCCAAGTCTCGTTGCATGCAGGCGCTTAGCATTACCGACTTCCCAAAATGTGCGTGACATTCCTTGTCCACTGTCCTTGCCCGCCTTAATTCCTCTGTCCTTTGGAGATGAAACCTTTTTCACTCTTTCTCTGTAATTCTTGTGGTGTTTGGGAGGGAGTGAAGGTTAAGCGGATCTATGTGTTCCGTTCGCCATATTTAGCTTGTAGTTGGCCATATTTTCACTTTCTAGTTCCTCGGTTGAGAGTCCAGAATGGTGTAAAAGTTGGTACCCAACTCCTCTGCCCCCACGCCCCCAGATCTCCTGCTAATTTGAGAGGATAGGTCTTTGGGCTGGCTCAGTAAAAGTGTTATCTGGCAGTTTCTACTCCTGTCTCCTGGCTCTCGGGGGACTGTGGTGAAGTGTGTCCCTCTTCCTCAGGGACTGGCACTTCCCAGAGCACCGTATGCCACTGTGAGAGTGTCTGTTGTGGCCTCTTCACTCTTGACAGTTGTCCTGAGGAAGGACTGTAGTGTTGGCCACTTGCCTCTAACCCTGAGCACCACCACCCTCTTGTACCCTGACTCGCCCACTTTGGGGCATGTGTCCACCCCCACCCCCAGAAGGGGTTAGGGCATGGTCTTTGTGAAGTATGCCGGCAAATGCTGACTTGCAGCGCTTGCCGATTTCTGTGGTGTAAATATTCCTACCAAGGCGGATTTCGGGCTACCAGGGTGCCTTGGAGTTGGGGAAGAAAGATGCACAACTGTCTCTTGGAGCGGCATGAATTACTCCTACACAAGACTACCTATAAGAACAGAACTCTGGAGTCTTCATTCAGGACTGCCAGACTCAAGGATGAAGTCATTTGTCCTCTTCATTGAGCTCCTCTGTTCCTCCCGCCCTAATATTCCCACTGGGCCGACTGTGCCAGCCGGTTGCGTCTGCCTGGTCTGTCTGAATCTGCCAGCTCAGACACCGGAGACGCCGCTCTGCGTCAAGGGAACTCCCCAGCGCTCTGTGTTGGTCTTTCCTGTTGGCTAAAAGTGTGTGTTCTGGGTCCGTCTTAATTCTGTTATATTTTTGACTCTGCTGTGATGTCCTCAGAAGAACCTCTTTATAAAATGAATTTCAGGCACCCATACGACACTGATGGAACATGGACATTGTGTTTTATGCAGGCAGGCTTTCTCATGGGACTGTCCTGATGGACGACTCAGGAAATTGGGATTCCTTCTTCTGCAGTTCTGTCGATGACCTTTTCTTTCTTCCACAGTTGACAGGCCTGTCCGAGTCTATGCAGATGGAATATTTGACCTCTTCCACTCAGGGCACGCGAGGGCACTTATGCAAGCGAAAACACTGTTTCCCAACAGCTACCTGTTGGTAGGAGGTAAGGAGTGCATTTTTTGTTCTTTGTCTAGAAAACTCTTTCCTAATGTGCTTCCTGAAAAGGATCCCTTTCAGAATGCCATCATTAAAATTGCACATTGTTAATGCTCCCAATTTAGCCCACACTGGCTCACTTATTCACTGCCTGAAATTTAAATAAAAAGCCATAGGGGAGGTGACATCACACAATTATCCACCACTGATTCCCAGAGAGAGAGACAGAGAGACCAATCCTACCACCCATTAGTGCCTTCTTGTGTTTGAGGCATGATCCGGTTTCTGTTTCTCAAATTTTCTGGAGGGTGAGGAGAAATGCAGTATTATTCTGATTTCAAATCTTGGGGAGCTCTAATGGGGTTCAGAATGATTAAGCGTAAGCAGTGTCATTGTCTCTTTCCTTTGTGTGACTCACAGCACTAGGATAATGTTGTGCTCACATCAGTGGCTTACAACAGCCCTAACTAGTTGAATTTACGCACAGTGTGTTAATGCAATGGAGATTTTTATACCCAAGTGATCTTGGTTCGCAATGAAGGAACTGACTGACTTCCTAAGCATGTGGAGAGAGAAGGGCGGTTAGATGGTCAGATGTGGCTTGAAATTTCGCTCCTCCACAAGGCCTGCACATTTCAATTTGGGTAAAAGGGACAGTGCCTGACAAGGGAGCCCTGTATCTCACCTCTGTAGCTTCTGGAAGCAGCATATCCTTTCCCTGTGATCCCGTTTTGTGGTATTACACGAACTAGCCACCGCTGACCCTTAGACCCCTACTGTGCGAATAAAGGTGCTGTGACGAGACTGCGTATCTGGTTTTTAAAGTATTTCCTTATCTTCCACAAGTTTAAAAGTACTTTTTGGATGTTTAAAAGGAACCCATCTGCAGATTTGGCCAAGGTGACCATGTGGTTTACTGAATGGCATTCTTTCCAGAAGGGGGAGGTGATAAAAGGCAATGGTTACTGGACGAGTCAGGCTGAGGGAGCCCATCCCTTGCTCATTTCCCTTTCTCTTGAGTGGAAAACCATTTCTTGAGTGAGCACTACCGCCAGGAGTCTATTCCTAAGCGGCTGGGGCCCTGGGTATTTGGGCTTCGGTCATTTTGGTGTCTCAAGCTTATAGGTGGTTAGGTGTGGGTCACACTTAATAGGAACATTAGCCGTGGTCCTGGGTTATTACACCAAAAGGAAGATCAAAGGGATATACGACATTCAGTACATTCTTAACATTGGACGAAGAAATTAATATTACCTAGGTCGTTAGGTTAACGAGGGTTTCACTGATTCACTGAATGATCCCCTCGTGCAACAACTAGTTATTGAGCTCCTACGATGCACCAGGCACTCCGCTGTGCACTGAGGATGCAGCCATGAACAAAGCAGGGTGTGTCCTCAGAGAGCTTAGAGTCTGAAAAGGAGGAAGACACTGCCCAGTAAACAAGTAAATAGGTACTAGTGGTACCATGAACAAATACGAACTGGGGTAAAGGGTGGGGGAAGGAGGGATATTTTAGGTAGGGAGGTCAGGGGAGGCCTCTGAAGTGTTTGTGTGGAGACCTGAGTAAAGTAAGGGCACACTAGGGGGTTCCCTGGTGGTGCAGTGGCTAGGCTTCGGCGCTCTCAACGCTGTGGCCTGGGTTCAATTCCCAGCCAGGGAATTACTGCCCCCCCCAATAAATAAATAAAGTAAGGGCACACAAAAGCCAGCACATTGAACCTTATGTGGGAGTAGTGTTCTTCTCACTTGTCCCAGTCAAGATGACATTGGGACAAGTGGAGAAGACATGGTGGCTATAGCAATATGCTATTTTATTGATTTGTACGTATTCAGGAGGCTTTCCATAAAAGCACAGATTATTTAATACTCAGAGAAATGAATATGGACAGGAGTTCAGAGCCAAGAATTAAAGCCGAAGAGAAGGAAGAAAACTCCCAGCGAAAAATCCTGAACTTAGCAGTTGTGGCTAAAGGAGCCACACAATTATTCCATAACTCCCAAATGCTGGAGCTGACATGGCCGCACTAGAAGAACTCACTTTTTCTGCCCTAAGTGCTGACATAAGTGTTCAAGAGGATTGCTGCATAAGGGGCATTGATTAATATAATGAACGATGACCTCTACAGCAGGTTTACTAAGAAACACAGACATTTGTTCAATGGCTATTACATGGTTTCTCTGTGAAAGCCAAGCACATGTTAAATCAAGATGACCATTGAATGAAATGCTACCATTTGCAACAAAATGGGTGGACCTCGAGACCATCATGCTAAGCAAAATGAGCCAGACAGAAAAAACCAAGAACCATAGGACTTCATTCATATGTGGAATATAAACCTGAAAGCAAAAAAGAAACAAAAACTCATGGACACAGTCAATAGTTCAGTGGTGACCTGAGGGCAAGTGGGGAAGGAGATGGGGGAGAAGGGAGGAGTCAAATATATGGTGATGGAAAGAGAACTGATTCTTAGTGGTGAGCACATAACACAACACATAGATGATGCACTGTAGAATTGAACACCTGGAATCTATGTAATTCTTGTTAAGCAGTGTCACCCCAACAAGTCTAACAATAAAAAAAAAGATGACCGACCATTGAGACTATATCTTTTGGTAGGTGACAGGGACTAGACTATGGATGGGAAATGAAGCAGTACTACATGTAGCTATAAGGAAGTGGTCTATAGACTTTTGGGGACAGTGACAGAGTTAAGAGTGAGAAACCACAAGCAACATAAACAGTAAATAATAAGTAATTTCAACATGTTATTTTCTTCACTGATTTCTTATTATTCGATTTAATATAATTGGATGGCAATACTATGAAATATTTTAACCACTTATTAATACATTTTAGTTCAAAATACTTAAATGTTTCTCTTGCAATTCATTCTTTGACCTGTGTGTTATTTAGAGGTATGCTGTTTAATTTACAAGTATTTTGGGATTTTGCAGCTATCTTGCTGTTATAATTCCTACTTTAATTCCATTAGGGTCTGAGATCAGACATTGTATACTTTCTCTTATATTTTTTAAGGTGTGCTCTGTGGCTCAGAATGTAGTCTTATCTTGGTAGGTGTCTGTTCTGTGTGAGCTTGAGAAGAAGGCGTATTCTGCTGTGGTTGGATGAACTAGTCTGTAGATGTCAATTATATCCAGTTGATTGATGGTGGTGTTGAGTTTAACTATGTTCCTATTTAATTTCTGTCTGCTAGATCTGTCCATTTCGGACAGAGGGGTGTTCAAGTCTCCAACTATAACCGTTCTCTCAGTTTTTGCCTCACGTATTATGACTCTCTGTTATTAGGCACATACACATTAAGGATTATTTTATGTCTTCTTGGAGTAGTGACCCCTTTATCATTATGTAATGCCCCTATTTATCTTTGATAACTTTCCTTGCTCTGAAGTCTTCTCTGAAATGCAATTAATCCCACTTTCTTTTGTTTACTGTTAGCATGCCGTATCTTTCTCAGTCCCTTTTCTTTTAATATATCTGTGTCTTCATATTTACAGTGTGTTTCTTAGGCAACATATAGTTTGGGTCTTGCTTTTTGATCTACTCTGACAGTCTCTGTCTTTTAATTGGTGAATTTAGACCACTGACGTTCCAAGTCATTATTTATTTATTTTTTTTAACTTGGCAGATATTGGTCATCCAGTTCTCTTTATTGAAAGTTATATGTTTTGTTTTTTTCTAAGTCATTATTGATTTAATATCTACCATATTTTTTCTGTTTTATATTCATTGCCATTGATATTTCTACTTTTCTTTCACACACTCTGTCTGCCTTTTGTGGTTTTAATTGAGTACTTTATGTGATTCTGTTTTCTTTCATTTCTTAGCATATCATTTATGTTTTTCACTTTTTCAGTGGTTGCCCTGCCTGGAATTTGCAATATACGTACATTCTAAATGAATCCAAAGTCCACTTTCAAATACCACTACACCAGTAGTGCAAGTACCTCATAGTAACAAAATATTTCTAATTTATTCCTCCTATCATTCATTTCACTTATTTGTAGGCATATATACGTAGTACATAATTGAATACATTGTTGCTTTTATTTTGAACAAATGTATCCATTGGATGAATTAAGAATAAGAAAAAGAAAAGTTTTTCTTTTATCTTAACTTATTCATTCTCTAATGTCCTCCCTTTCTTTATGTAGCTCTGAATTTCTAACCTATATCATTTTTCTTCTTTCTGAAGAACTTTTTTAAAGCACTTTTTTTGCAAGGCAGGTATGTTGGAGACAAACTCTCTCAATTTTTGTTTGTCTGAGGACGTCTTTGTTTCTCCTTTCCTTTTAAAGGATAATTTTGCAGGGTATAGCATTCCAGGTTGGTGGGTGTATTGCTTTCTCTCAACAGTATAAATATTTCACTCCATTCTTTTTGCTTGTGTTGTTTCTGTGGAGAAGTCCAATGTAATTTTTATCCTTGCTCCTCTACAAGTAAGGTGTTCTTTTTCTTCTGGCATCTTTCAAGATGTTTTCTTTGGCATTCACTCTATTTGGTGTTCTCTATCAGTTAAGTGAGATGAGTGGGATCTCATTATTTGTGGCTGAATATATTATTGCTAGAATGAGACATAACTTAGCATTGATTTTGTTCCTATTTTCCTTGTTATAGATGTAAGTGCTGAAATATTTGGTTCACACAAATTTTAAATGGGAATAGAAGAAGTTTGAGTGATGCCACTCAATTTTTGAATTATTTGCCAGATGTCACAAAAATAATTATTGTCATCAAAAATAATTTTAATGGTTGATCAAGTGATAATTTATTAAGATCTTCTTTCCAATTTGTTGCAAGCAATGACTTAGAAATGACCTGACGTGCAAAACAAGATTTGTTTCCAATCTATGAGAATCATTTGCTCTTCCCCTTTCTGGGAAGTATAGCAAAAAAGGCTTTCCCAAGACTTATGAAATGATTCTAATTATAACCCTTACTCTTTTACTTGAAAGCAACTTATTCAGCCAGATATACCCAGAAAGGGCTGGGGAAATGGAAATATTGGTAATTTCATTATACCACTGACAATCCAATAATTTTTGATAAAATGCTCTTATCATTTGCTTAAAACTTAAAAACAGCCTTAGGGCTGCAATTTTAGCTTTCTAAATGTGCAGAAAACACCATCTAATTTAATTGGCAAAGCCAGTCCTCCTCATCAAAACTACTAAAAACCTAGAAACCAAAAAACAGTCTTTTTAAATCGAATTTATTAATATATTTCAAGAAACTTTATAAAAACCACTGAGAAATAAATTATAGAATGCATTGTATAAAATAGAATCTGTTAAGGTTAAAATGTTATTCCTTCTCTAAATATTGGTGTGTGTATCAAACTCTGATGTTTGCTTTGGGGAATAATTAAATAAAATTGAATATAAAAATCAGAAATAACTTGATTATCTTTTTTTAGACACCATGGATATACTTTTCCTACGTATTTAAGGATAGAAAAGGCAATATACTACTACAAGATAATTTGGCAGTAGATTTTTTTTTGTTATGAGGAGGTAGAAAATAATAAACACATTAGAAGATAATATAGGATAAGGATTATCTGTACATGGAATAAAGATTTTATAGTGTGAGTTGATAAAATAAAATTTTAACTTCCTTTTTAAAATAATGCATATAAAATCTTTTTAAAAATCATGTAAATGTTTTATCCGTGTGTTTATTTCAATTTGATAATTCCAGAAAATATTCCAGTTATATTTCTAAGCAGCAGCAGTAGCAGCCTATACAGCTTTGGCTATTAAAGTGATTTTGAAGTGAATAGCTGGGGAAAATGCTTACTCTTAAATAAAAGATAAAAGGCATTTTTAGGATTCAATATGAGTATTGAGACTAGCTGGAAAAATGCTTACCCTTAACTACATGAAAAAGCCATTTTTAGCTTTCAATATTTCTTTCCAGTGTTCCTTTTGCTTTGAATTCCTGGGCAGTATCCCTCAAAATCCTTGTCCTTTGACAATAGTTGGGAGAAGAAAGAGGCCAAGTTGTTAGGCAAAAAATTTGCCTCATTCCCTACACTGCCATTTTTAGTTTCTAACACCCAGCTTAACCCGTAACAGAAATGTGGAAATGTGTGCAAGAGAGGGAAAGACAGGAAGCTTTTATAGGTTCATGGTGCTTTGAACAGTCGTTAGATGTGTGGTTTCCATTTACTTTGGCCTGAGGTCTTAACTCCCCACCCCTCGCAATGCAACACAATAAGGTTTGGATAGTGCCTTCCTTTTGTAAAGTGGAGTAAAGGTGGTTTGGGACATAGAGGCTTTTGGGGGTCCATTAATTTTAGAAAAGAGCACCCTTGGAAATTGAGGAACTGGAAATTAATTCCTTTAAAGCCCCCTGTGTTGGATACCTCTAGAAAAGTCTTTGTGTATCCCCAGGAGTATGTGTGCCCTAGTTTGAAGACCATTGCCTTAGACTATCTTTCCTGAGTATTACAAACCACCTTAATGGCAGACAGTGCTACAGTGAGGAAAATTAGGGAGCACTTTATGAATAGGCATTCTGTGTTGGTTGAAAGGCTGGCTCTTGACATTATGTGTGTAAAGTTAGCAAATAAAACATGGTAAGTTGAAAGAACCTGTTATATTAATTGTGGGCCCCCTTACATCTACAGGTAGATTTGCTGTAAGAATTCCTCTGGGGGAGGGCAAGGGCTTACCGTATTTGCCATGTATAATATGCACTCTTTTAGTCCAAATTTGTGAGGGAAAAATAAGGATGCACATTATACATGGGTAGTACTAATTCCATATCTATATAAATATTTTTAATTCTTTTTTTATGTTTATAGACATCAATAACTATTTCGTAATTGTTACATAAAATTTCTTGTTACCATGTTAAACAATAAATGCTAAAGTTCCTTTATAATACATGAAACAAATACCTAAATACACACACATAAAAATTTGAATTAAAAAATTAAAATGAAATATTTTTTTCCTTGAAAAGTTTGGGCCAAAAACGTGGGTGCGCATTATACACAGGAGTACCTTATACCTGGCAAAATACGGTAGCTCGTGAAACCATCCTGGTCAGGGCTTCAGGGACAGGTACTTGCTTGAAATATTTGGTATTTGGCAGAAACGATTTCTTCAAAGACCAGAAACTGTAGTAACTGGAGGTACTACTGTCTACTTCTTTACATTAGGCAGTAACATTAACCACATATGGCCATGATTTTGCGCTATGATTATAATACCTGCATTTCTAATCTTTAAGCACATAGCCAGTAATAATTTAAAAATTCTTTCATGCTAGCTTACCTTGTTGGGATTATTTTAGTAAATTAAAAGCATCCAGTTGTAAAGTTCTTTGTTCTCCATTTTAATTTAAAAGCTCAGTCATTTAAAAATGTCAAGAAATTAAAATTTATGTGATAGAGTTTTTTCCCTAAAAACAATTATTAAGGATAGAGTCACCAGTACCCACTTCTGCCTCACAGTAGGGGAATTAAAAATAAAAAAACAATGAACAATACTATTCTTACTATAAATTACTACATAAATACTACTCCATAAATGTGGGTCTATGCTCTATTGTAGTTTTTTTTCAAACTCTTTCTCTTTTTTTTTCTTTTTATGTGGGTAGTACCCTGGCTGGGAATCGAACCCAGCTGCAGTGTTGAGAGCGCCGAAGCCTTAGCCATTGCACCACCAGGGAACTCCCTCTATTGTATTTTAATTGAAATGAAATATTCCTCTAAAGACTCCATTTTTTTGTTTGTTTGTTTGGTGTTTTTTTTTGGTTTTTTTTTTTTTTTTTGGTTTTTGGTTTTTGGTATGTGGGTAGCTCCCTGGCTGGGAATCGAACCCAGGCCGCAGCGCTGACAGCGCCAACACCGAAGCCTTAAGCCACTACACCATCAGGGAACTCCTAAGACTTCATTTTGATGGACTAGTAGCAAACTCAGTTTCAGTTCTTGCTGGGCTCTCTTCAGTTCCCCAGAGTCAAACAGGATTCCAAAATGTTTACGGGAGAGGGGCTTCCAGGCTTCAGCCCAGCACTGTTTTTGCACTGCTCGCATCATCTGGCCTACAAAATCACTAGAAGGAACCAGATCCACTGCGCCTGCGCAAGGTGAGGCACCTGTGTTCTGTGCCCAGGTGTAACCTCAGTTCCCAGGGCACCATGTCCCTCATTCCCAGATCTCTGCCTCTGGCCCCTGCTACCTGTGCGCTCCCCAGACCTGTGGACTCTTCGTTGTTTGAAGGAATCTTCTCTCTCTGTCTTCATTACAGAATTCCCCCCAAGGGCCTCTGGTTTCGGGGAAACAGTAGCCAGGAGGGCAGGCCGTCTACCGGCAAGTTGAACTTGACTGTTTTTGTGTGGAAATTTGTACCAAGAGGCTGGGCACTTGCTTGGAGTGGCGGAGGGAACAGACAGAGCCCCAGACACAAATGAATATTGCTAGGCTACCAGACGTCCTGTTTTAACCAGGACAGAAAACAACAGTCCTGTCCCGTTTCAAACAGTACATATGGTCAGGCTGCTGACTCCTTGAATTTAGCTCCGTGAGACCAGGCTGACCACACGAACCAGGACCGTTGTTTTCTGTCTGTCCCATTTAAACAGGACATCGGGTCAGCCTGATTTTGCCATAAATGGTCCTCTTATTTCTACTACTATTAGTAAACGGTAAATGTTACTGGGCATTGTTCTTTCCTCATACAGATGATCAAATTTAATTATCAAAACTTGTCATGTTTAAAGGACAGGCAACTTGAGCCTTGAGAGTTTGAGTAACCTTCCCAGTAATAAGCAGCAGAGCTGGGATTAGAACCCAAATCTATTGGGCTCCAAAGTTCAACCCTATGTTATATTTCCTCTCCTCCAAGGAACAAGTAATATGTATTTTTTTAATTTTTAAAATTCTTTTCAATTATAGTTGACATACAATATTATAGTAGTTTCGGGTGTACAACACGGTGATTAGACATTAATCTAACGTCTGAAGTGACCACCCCGATAAGTCTAGGGGCGCTGGTAATATTTTACTTCGAACACAGTGAGCTGCCAGGGTAGTTCAGCTGCAACATGAGCTCCCTGAGAGCTCAGTGAATTCACCCTGGAACAGCACTGCTCAGAGTTGTCCATCTGGTTGTCAGCGCATTTGCCAACACTCAAGAACAACAGTGTTGCTTTGGCGTAATTAATGTTTAGACAATAACTGGGCAGCATGTTTAGCTGCTTCTTGAGGTCACCCCTGGGATGTGAAACTAGGACCCTGTATTGGTATAAACAGGATGTTTGTTTTCTCTGTGCTCTGTTAGGAGGCCATTATCTCCATCATCTACAAGTTATACCAAATTGCTCAGGTGCAGATTCCAAAGGCGGGGGGTGGAATATGGCTCGGTCTAGTTTTGTGGTGTTTAAAATAGAACATTGATGGATCTGAAACCAGTTTCTGCTCAATATAATTCTTGAGGGAGTATTTTAGTAAAGGCCTCAAAGAACATTTAAAGTCTCAGATCAATGTTTACATTGTATAGCTTGGCCCATAAATAATTCCAATTTATGGAGTCAAAAGCTAACACAGTCAGTGAATTAATACATAGCATAGTCATTACGGCCCTACTCCCTGCCTCGCCCCACCCCACACACAGCTGGGTGTTATGGTTGATTCAAAATCAGGCTGGGCTCTTTACTTAAGATCTTCCAAATGTGCTCCAGGGGCTTTCAAATGTTGTGTGCATCAGAATCTTTTCTGAAGCTTGTCAGAAATAAAGCTACCTGGGCCCTATCCCAGACCCACCATCTTAGACCATTCAGCCTGCTATAACAAGATACCACAGATTAAAAACAGCAGGAGTTGATTTCTCACACTTCTGGAGTCTGGGAAAGCCAAGATGGAGGCGCTAAGCTGATCTTCCTCTGCTGACAGCCCTCTTCCCAATTCATAGCTGGTGCCTTCTCGCCGTTTCTTTACATGCTGGAAGGTGCTAGGGAGCTCTCTGGAGCTTTTTTTGTAAGGCACTTGCATCCTCATGGCCTCCTGGAGTCCCACCTTCGAGTATCATTACCTTGGGAATTAAGATTTCAACATATGAATTTGTGGCAGGGGGGTGGAGGGGGACACATTCCGACCATAGCACCCACTAAATCAAAATCTTGGGGATTGGGGCTCAGGCGTGTTTACATTTAACAGGCTCCCTAGGTGGTTCTGATACTCAGCAAACTTTCGTGGCAGCCACATGGTTGATGGTGTTTTGGAACTGTGTAAACCACTACACTGTTTTCTCTTATCGTAGTCTACATATGTCTGTATGGCATCTCAGAAAGTATGTGTAGGAGATACATAGGCATATACATGTGTATCTAGAGACACACTAGTCTTTTATTGGCCTGTGTGGTGTTGAAATGTGCCTGCGGATAAATACATATCTGTTTTTTTAAATCACAGTAAACATTTATTGAACATCTGTATGTATCAGGCACTATTAATTCATTCAACAAATATTTAAGAGCCCACTGTGGGCCATCAGAAAGTGAAACAGATAAAAGTCCCTGTCCTTGGGGAGCTTATGTTTTAGTAGAGGAACACCAACCATAACCAAAATTGAAGACAGTGATATTTTCACGAGTGCCATGGCAATAAGTAAAGTGGGGGAGGGGATGTGGACAGCCCGGGGTGGAGGTGGGAGTGGGACTGAAGTTTAGAATAGGTGGTCAGGGAGGACTTGACGGGGGAGGGGCGTGAGCCCTGTGGGTATTTGGAGCACACCTCTTCCAGGTTTGGAGAACAGGAAGTACAGGCCCTGACTTCCGGAAGCCAGGGGCTGGGACGAAGTAGGGTGTGCTGTCAAAGGGGCCAGGAATGATTCGGGAGGTGGCATGTGGATCTTGTGGGAGCCTGTAGGCCGCTGGAGGAGTTTGGCTTTTCCTCTGAAGGAGAGGGGAGCCTGGGAATGTCAGTGTGACAGGTTTTAACAGGATCATCTTGGCCAATGGGAGCAGGCTGGTGGGGGTGGGCAAGATCGGAATCAGGAGGCCAGGCAGGAGGCGGCTGCAGTAATCCATGGGGGACGTGGCCAGTGGGCTGGGGGTGGGGCCATGAGGGTGGTGAGAAGAGCGTGGTCCCTGGATGCACGTGGAGGCAGAGCCGGCGGTTTTGCTGATAGTTTGGACACAGGGTGTGAGAGAGCCGCGATGGGACGCCGGGCCTGGCTGCTGGTGGTGCTCCTGCCGTGGCTCGGTGTGGCTCTGGATGCGAGTCATGATTTGCTTCCGAGAAAACGATCTTTTTGTTTTGAAAACATACCTCGTACACGTAAAATTTTGTAATTTATTGTGGGCAAGTATTACCTTAAAGAAGTAAACAACTCATCTTAAGAAGCAGTCGGGGTCTGACCTGCTGCAGCAAGACTCTGACCAGGACACTGGGAACGGTACCCACAGTGACATTTATTCCTGATGTATAGGGAGGCTCCGGAAAGCTGCCTTTGCCAACAGAAAACAATATATATTCTGGGCAAGATAATGAATAATATTTATTGTTGCATTTATTTCAAAGCACTTTTATGTAACTCCTCAACGAATCCTTCCCAAGGCTGATAGTGGAGGCTATAGCCCCATCTGAGTGTCCAGAAACCTGAGATCTAGAGAGGATAGAGATGTGGCAAGGACGGACTCTGCTAGAGCAGATCTGTATGTCATGACTTTCTCCTCTTCATTGTGTGCCCGGATATGAAGTGACTCAGACCTCAGTGCAGGGACAAGGAGTCCTGTGCCCGCGCACACACGTGTGAATCATCCTTGGGTTACTAAGTCCAACGATCTACTGAAGGAATTGGAACTGACAGTTCAAGCCTTCCATAATGCAGGCCCCTTGGTGCCTCTCCTCCTTTCTCTCTCCCTTCTCTGTCTCTTCATTTGATCATTTTATTTCTCAATACTCCCTTGCACTGAAGGATGGGATAGGGAAGTGAGAAGATACGAAAGTCACATGAGGTAGTGGGGAGAATAATTTGAACTAAAGCCACAGTGGAGAATGCAGTTGTCATTAGGCATTAAAACAAAATTCTGAACTGCTTGGTGGATTTCTGCTTGCTCCCTTTTCCTGATCTTTTGTTCCTGTCAAAAGCTGAGTTGGATTATTGCCAAGCACCTAGGAAGACTGGCTCCTTTCGTCTAGCTGAAGTAGCCATGTCTGCCCCGGGATGGCTGTGAGCAGGGCCTGGGCCAGCTAACAGCACTGAATGCATTTGCCTGTTTCAGTTTGCAGTGATGACCTCACCCACAAATTCAAAGGTTTCACCGTGATGAACGAAGCAGAGCGGTATGAAGCTCTCCGACACTGTCGCTACGTAGACGAAGTCATCAGAGATGCTCCGTGGACACTCACACCAGAGTTTCTGCAGAAACACAAGGTACTTACTCTTCCATGGTCTCTAAGCCATGGAAGTAGAGCATCTGGCTCTGCAGCCAGTACCCAGAAAGCCCAAAGACCCTTCTAGTTTCTTAAAGAGGTAATTTCAGGAACTGTCTCATGGTGTTACTTGATGTGTCACCTCTCTTCTGCCCCAGACTGGGGACTGATGTTCTCTCATTTCTTCAGTGTGGGCTCTGGAGCTAGACCACCCTGGTCCAAGTGTGGCCTCTATCCCTTCCTAAACTTGAGCAAAATATTGAACTCTCTTACCTAACCTGTGAAATGGGCTGATATTTGTGTTTTCCTCATGGGGCTGTTTTGAGAATCTCATGAGATCTAAGTGAAACCCATGGAACACTGGCTGGCCCACACCAAGAGCTCCCAAAGTGTCATCATTGCCATCACCACCAGCATCATCATTTGTGCTTATAGACTCATAGGTATCATTTTTCATGGGACAAATGAACACACTTCTTACCCAGAAGGGCAGGGGTCAGCCTAGAAGGAAAAAACTTTCTATGATTTTGTGACCCTGAGCCTCCAACCGATACAAGATTTTTATTAGTTGAAAACACGAGAAATTCTTTTGATCTGCATCAAATTATGTGCTTTGAATCTCTCTACAAGTCCCACATTAGGAGCTATTCTGTCCTTTTATAAGCAGTACAAAAAAATAAGATTAAGCTGTTCTAAGAGTTTTCTTTTCTATTTTTAAATTCATGATACAGAAGAAGAATAGTGAATACTGATAAATGTGCATGGGTAATAGCAGAGAAGACAATTTCCCAGCAAGAATAAAAAGGAAAAGGAAGAACTACAATTTGATTTACTTTCAGCAATCACTAACACATTTTTACTAAGCATCTATTGTGTATTCAGCTTCTGCTAGGCATTATGGGAAACTATGATGGCTGCCACTTATTGAGTATTCACATGTGCCCAGCCAGCACTGTGCCAAGTGCTTTGCTCTTACACCAATTGCATTGCCTCTCATGGCTACCCTGAACTGTTATTGTTATTATTATACAGTGGAGAGGAGGAGGATCTAAGTTGGAGTACCAAGAATAGAATTAATAATAACTAATATTTATCGAGTATTTACTGTATACCAGTTACTATTTTTAAGCGCTTTTACATAATTATGTAATGAAATCCAGTGATTCTCAAGTGAGAGTGAGTTTGCCTCCAAGGGACATTTGGCAATGTCTGGAAACATTTTTTGCTGTTACAACTGGAGGGGTGCTACTGGCATCTAGTGGGTAAATGCCAGGGGTGCTACCAAGCATCCTAGAGTGCATAGGCCAGGCTCCTCCTAAAGAACTATCAGCTCAAAATGTCACGGTCCCAAGGTTGACAAATCCTGATTTATTCTTTATCACCAATTTATTAATATAACTTCCATAGCTAGTGGTGGGGCCGGAGTCATACTCGGGCAACTTAAACTGCTGCTCACGACTACCTCTGGAGGTGCAGCAAGGCTGCGTTCTGTGGGACTTGGGAGGTTAGCCAAGGAGGTTTTACTTGATGTAGCAGGAAATAGGGAAGTATTTCAGCAGGCACAAGGCCAGCAAGAAGAAAATTCTGTTTAAGGAGGATCCCCCATGTGACAGGGGGATGGCCTGGGGCGGAGGGAGTCTGCAGTGAGGAAGGTCAGGTACAAGTTGGTGTCAGTAATCCAGGTGACAGGGCCCTGGCTTAGTAGAGTAGCAAGGGAGGAGAAATGAGGCCGATTCTAAGGTATTTGGGGCCTAAACTGGGAAAATGGAAGTGCCATTGGAGAGGGGCACCAGTGTTCAGGATGAATTAAATTCCAGGCAGGTAGATTTTAAAGAGAAAAGGGTGACTCTGGGCAAGTCTGACAAGTTTTTTCCCAGTTTGGGCAGCCTTCTGTCCCAACTGAAATAGTAATTATGCGCCCTAGCTACCTCTCAAGGTGGTGGCGAAAATAAAATGTTCATTCATCAGACCAAATTCACGTGCACGATGTAAGATACGACTTCAGCGTGAGGGCCTGTGGCCATCCATGGGACAGGCAACGGAGACTTGCATTTTTTTCATCATAGCAGGGGTAACTGTACTTTTTTGGGGGGTGGGGGTAGCTCCCTGGCTGGGAATCGAACCAGGCTGCGGCGGTGAGAGCGCCGAAGCCTTAGCCACTGCACCACCAGGGAGCCCCCTTGCAGGGGTAACTATGTAAGAAGAATGAATGAATTCTTTGCAGGGCGATGTTTTGAGGCGGAAGCACAGGAGGCTGAGAAAACCCACTGTCGGAGGTAGGAGGGAAAGGGGCCAGCAAAGGAGAGAAGCCGATCCAGTTCGCCTTATTCGTGGAGTGGAGACGGTTGGAAATAACCTCCCATTCGGGATTCCAGTCCACATTTCTAAACCGCTCCTGCCAGCTGCTTTATTCTGCTGGCTTTATTTGAAAAAGGCATGTTTCAAGTCGCCGACGTGCACATCCATTCCAGGGGTGACATCACGCTTTTCTCTCTCCAACAGATTGACTTTGTGGCCCACGATGACATTCCGTACTCTTCTGCTGGCTCCGATGATGTTTATAAGCATATAAAGGAAGCAGGTGAGGGGTTTTCCTAGGCTTTCCTGTCCACTGCAGCGCAGTCATCAGCTTTATGAGACACCTGCCCTAGGCCTGCCACATGGACGCACAGGTACTGGAATTTGAGGTGTCTCCCAAGTAGCCTTTCCAAGCCGGTTGACATGCGCTAAGTGGCGCCAGACACGCCAGTTCGGTGTTTGTACAGGAATGAGCCTGAGCCCCAAGGTTCTCAGCTTCTGGTTTGAGGCTCAGTCTGAGAGTTCAGCAGACTTGAAATCACAGCACCCTATTGTTTAAAGGGCACTCGTTTTCCTCATTCACGATGAAATTATCCTCCCGAGGAAGTTCCTTCCCGAAGAAGACAGAGAACTGGCTAATTAACAACCTGGATTCCTTGTCTGCAAAGTCAGTTCTGCCATATGTCACCCTGTCCCATGACGGTAGTATCTTCACGTACCGCATGCGTCAGCCAAAACCGAAACCAAAACACAAAAATCGGATAAGTATTTATACAATCGGGTGAAAGATTTTCTTTCTGAAACTGCTCAGTGATGTCGTGGAGGGCAGACATAGTGCCTGAGCTTTTGAAGTTGTCCCGTGTGTCACTAAGTACTTCTCTTAAGGTCAGAGATGCCAGCCAGCTCCAGGGAGTTATCGGGGGGCTGGAAAGAGGCGAGTTTCCTTCTACACTGGCTCCCTGGAGTCGATTCCCTCATCGGGTTCTCTTGTTCCTACTCCTGTGCTGCTGGATTTGCTTTTGGGGTTTGGAGCACATCTGTGGTTTCTAGCCTCAGCGGGATTCTCGGGGCTCCTCGGTGACAATGACCTGCTCTTCCCCGCTTCCCACCCCAGCTGACCTGTAACTCACACCCCCCTGACTCCTCTCCTGCACCTTGAGGGGGAAGGGGACATTTTCTGTCCCAGGGTAACCTTTTGATCTGAACCTGCCCTGTCCCTTCCCCAGGCCTGTTTGTTTTTTCATTCTCCTCCCTCTCTGCTATCCAAGTTTCTCACTCTCCAGTACTTTCTTCTCAGGTGACAGTCAAGTGGAAGTCTACAAAAACAAACAAAACAAACCCAAATCTTACCTCTGCCCCCTCCCTTCCCTCTCCAGCCAGGTCCTTGCTCTGTCCTCCCCTTGTAGGCACGCCTCCCTGTCATTCCTGGGCCACCCGCACTGTGACTTCTATTGCATCCTTCCTCAGTTCTTCAGTGACCTTTGAACCACCAAGTCCAGCGGCCTCATTTCAGCCCTCTGGGCATAACGACCATGCTGACCACTCTCCTTTCTTAGGTGCTCTTGTCCAACACTTCTGGGGCTGGCTCATTTCCCTTCGGTCTCTCTGAGCACTCCCGAGTTTTGTGATCGGTTTCTCTCCCTTGGCCCTGTCCCCTCTCTCCCTCTCACCAGCCTGAGCTCTGTGCACTGCCGTCCACAGGCCCTGCCGTCCAGGTGCACCCCACTTAGTGCCTTTTCTCCACTGTTCTCTGGGCTTGGGACACCCTTCCTCCAGGCTTCTGCGTTTACTCCAGGCCCAGCTAAGGAGCCAGCCTAGACATGCCCTCTCCCGCAGGGACCTAAAACCCCACCTTCCTCTGACACCCCTTGCACCTAGACCTCCTTTCAACCCTCTTTTCATGTCATCCTGCTGGCTTCTCTGTGTGTGGATCCCTAGCGAGAATAAAGTGCCACAGGCCATGGCCGTATCTCATCCAAGGGCTCTCTCCAGCACATGGGGAATGGAGCTGTTGAGATCATATGGGCACACGCTTCTACCATGTGCATGTTTTCATGTTATTTAGATGTAGCGGTGATATTTGGGCCCGAATTACACAGATCTTTGCATCCAGTTTGTTTGCTTTCCGCTGGTGTCTTGGCTCTGAGTTCCTCACACACCCCTTTGTGGAAGGACTTGCTGACCACAAAATTACAGGCACAACCTTGGAGCTACTGCAGGTTGGGTTCTAGGTCACGACAATAAAGCGAGTACAGACAGTACTTCAAACCATCATAGCTTCACAGCCCAGCAAAATCTCGCTCAGAGAGGTAAGGGCTTGCCATTTGACTTGTTTCAAAAATGACTACGATCTGAATGAAAGATCTTTAAAATTGTATCTAGGAAGTTTGCATTTTTCTTGCTCTAATTATAACAGGCACGCGGATATAAATCACAAATTGTAGGTGCTCTTCTGGGCAAACGTGTAATGGAAAAATAGTCCCTGCTGTACACTCACTACCCAGTACTTGTCATTTATCCTGAGCTGAGGTCTTTTGTCAATGTCACAGAGTCTAAAATAATCACCTCAGTATTAAAATAGTCGTTGCCGGGATTTTTTAAAAATGCCCTGCCTCCCAGATTATGTCTATTTGGATTACTTTCAAAGACAGATGGGGCAAAGGTAATTACTTCTTTTATCAGGTCAGATGCTTTCGGACCCTAAAAATGGAGCTGTCTGAGAGGGAGGGGGCACAGAGTACCTTGAATGACTCGGCTTCTCTGTCCCCCTTCCTCTAGCAGACCGCTCTCCCATCAGCCTGTTGCTGCGTGCGAATCTTCTAGCAAGCAAGAGGGAGGCCGGGATGGGCTGGAATTGGTAGTTTAGCTAAAGGGAGGTGCGGACGGAAATTGTGAACGGCTTGATTCGTTTTCTGCTGTGTTACCTTCTACCATACACCCCATCTGTAGGCACTGTGGGTACGTCCATGCGTACCTGCCGACGTACACGTAAACATCACCCGGCGCGGTACAGGTACTGTAGTGAATTATCAGAGGCTTCACTTGGGGATTTCAAGAAGTCTGACACACCCCACGTTATACATGACCTGTCCCCGCTGCTGCCATCTGCCATCAGAGCCATCTTCCCCTGTCCCTGGGGCCCACAGGAATACAACCCATGTTGGTCCCTCCACCCCTCACTGTCAGCCTGCTGTCACTGCAGCCTTTCCCTGCTACTCATGGGCCTTCAGACTCTTGGGGTAGGAAGGGCTCCTAAGGATCACTGACCTCGTCTCCTTGGCATCAGCGTCAGCTTCTGGGGGAGCTGATGCTCATGCATCTCCCGTGATGGGGAGCTCTGCAGCCCAGTCCATCTTTGGACGTTTTGACTCCCACCGGTTAATCCCCCGAGTGCGTCGCCAAGCCAGGAATTGTTGGGGGGAAAATGGAATGCAAATATGAATAGGACAGAGCCCTACCCTCGAGAGGGAGCAGTGACAGATGTAATTAATTATACGATTATAAGGCTGTGGTGGGGCGTCTACCGCAGGCTGGGGAGGGGTGTCAGCGGTGGGAGTGTCGGGAGACAGGCAGTGTATTTGGAGAAAATGCACAATATTTATGTAGTGTAAGGTGTGTAGAGTCGAGAGCAGAGATTGGAGACTGGTGGGACAGGATGGTTTAGTCTTAAGTCTGCATGTCACATGGAGCCAGATGCCACTCTGAGGCAGGGGAGTTCCCCGAGAAGGTCTCTTGTATGGGAAGGACCAACTGGCTAGGGGGACAAAAGGAATTTCGGTAACCAGACTTGCTTAGGAGCCTCCATTTCCGGGGGCGGGCAACCATGCTGGACATTTAAAGCATCTCAGACTCTTCTAGATTTGCACTTAGATTGTACAGAGCCAACCTTTGGCCTTTCTTCCGGGGTGATCTAGGTTTGGGGGTGGCCTGTCTATCGGCCTGGCATGGCGTGGGGATTAGTTCTTGCTGACCTTTTGCTTGGGGTACCAAGGCCTACTCTGCCATCACCCGTGGCTACCAGACCCCCACTGCAGCCCTCTGACTCTCAGCCACTTCTTCCCATATCTGTGCCCCAGCCACCTCCCGCTTTGGCCTGTCCTTGCCACCTCAGCTGCAGGATTCCCTTAACTGGGCTATAGGGGTACCACGCAGCACTGACATAGATCTTCCATCTTAGCTTCTTTTAGTACGTCTAGAGAGCACTCCGGGCACTTAAAAAACGTCCTCCATAATCTACCGAGGGGGAGGGGAACGGCGACAGTGGGAGGGAGCCATGGCAGACCCCGTCCGACCTGCCCACCGTGGGCAATGCTCTGCTGAGGCCTCCCCACGTTGGCACGGGGCCTCTGTGACACCATTTCCTCCCCAGGTTCCTGGACGTAAACAGGGTGCCAGCCCCTCTGCTCTGGCCTTTCCCAGGGGGTCCCTGCCCTGCCCCTGGGCTTTGAATCTGAGTGGGGGGCAAGGGCCAGGCCCTGCTCACGTGCTCGGCTGCTTGCCTCCTGTTCTCAACCCCACGAGGGGCTTTTGTCCTTTCCTTGAGGCCAGGAGACTGCCCTCTTTTCATTGTCATATCCTCCCCATGTCAGGGCTGTGGTGAAACAGTCTGTACCCTGACTTCACTCAGCCTTTGGTGCCTGATAATTGAAGGGACACTTCTGGGATTTAGGAAACCCCTTCTGTACTCCTCAGAGCCTGCCTCTTTCAGGGGAAAGCCTTCCCGTTCACAACCATTCCTTTGTGAAAGGGCCTTCACAAGGGTCTGGTTTGGAAGTCAAAAGCTGAACTCGGTCTCCTGCGTTCTCAGCGGACACTCTGTGCCACCCCAACAGGGCTGGGGGTCAGTTCTGTCCTGTGCTCTTAGGAAAGGTTCCTGCAGAGGTCAGGCCTGTTGGGGAGGAGTGCGAGGCTCAACATCCTCAAATCCCAATCTTGTTTGTGAGGCATTCCCCGAAAGGAAACCCTTCAGACGTACTAGGCTGCTGAGGAACGTGGTCGGGGGTGGGGGGTGGGGAGACACTGACTGATGAGCTAGCTTATGGCATCAGGCGATTATTACCTTTCCAAGCCTTTGTAAGATCTGAGCTGTGAGCCAGGGGCTCCCTCTGTAACATTGCCATGAAGGGCCTGGTGGGGAGCAGGGCTTGTCAAACGCAAATGTGGACTCCGTGGGCCTGGTGGGACCTAAGATCCCCGTGTCTGATGAGCTCCCAGGTTGTCAGCTACTGTAAGTCCACAGACCTCACTTGGAGCAGCGTGAATCCAGACCAGGGAACGTGCTTCTCCCGGGGCTAACTGAACCAGCTCCTCCTGCAGGGACAGTTCCCCAAAGCATCCGGTGATGTCTTTACTTCTGGGTGAGTGACCTCAGAGAAAGTTGCCTTCCTGATTTTCGGAAGTAAAACCTCCTGTCCAGCTGTTTAGATGTAGGAACAGGTCCGACTTTGTTTTTTTTGTTTTGTTTTGTTTTGTTTTGGGTAGCTCCCTGGCTGGGAGTCGAACCCAGGCCGCGGCGTTGAGAGTGCCAAAGCCTTAGCCACTACACCCCCAGGGAACCCCAGGTCCGACATTCTTCTAACTCGAAGCAATCCAGCACTCAGTTATTATGTAAGAAATTACACCCCCAGTTAGTGACTTCAAAGAGCCACGTCATTTTGCTCATGGTTTTGTGGGGCGGGATTTCCGTGGGGGCTTGGGGCCACGGGGTTCCTTGCTTGGGGTCTCTCAACCGGTGCTTGTCAGATGTTGCCTCGGGCTACAGTCACCTGAAGGTACAACTGGGCTGGAGGTCCCAGAGGGGTCACTTACGTTGCTGGCGTCGGATGCTGGCTGCCCACGGGGAGCTCAGTTGGACTTGGCACTGGAGCACCTCCTTGTGGTCCCTTTGTCCTGTGCAGGCGTCTCGCAGCGTGGCAGCTGGGCTCCAAGGGTGTGCGTTCTCCAAGGAGGCACTCGGAGGGCCAGCAATCCCAACAGAACCCACAAGCCTTCTTCTGGCCTAGCTTTGGAAGTCACCCTGTGTCCCTTATACCACGTTCGATTTGTTACAAGCAAGTCACTAAGGCCAGCTCCGACTCCAGGGGATGGGAACTGCGCCCATCTTTAATTCACCATAATTCCCACCTCCGTCCTTAAGAGTCAGGTGGGATTTCACTTGCCCGGGGAGCACAGGCATAGACTACGTGTGACTTTTCTTATGCACAGGGACCCTTTCATATGATCCATCCATCCGCTTGGCTGAGGCCTCGCCAAGGGAGAGCCACAGCGGAGATGTGTTTGAGACCCTGACAGAGGAGGCCAGAGTGTTCACTGTGGGACATTGACGCTCAGGAATGGCCTAAGTGTCCCCGACTGGTTTTTGTGCTCTAATCAAAGCGTATTTTGAAAGTCTGAAAGCACGTCAAATGAAGCCCATGAGAGCAAGGATGTGGGGTTAAACTTTACAGCGCTTGGCTCGGCCTGTCAGAACTCCATGTCAGAATTCTCCAGCAAAGCTGGATGGAAAGCTGCAGGTTAAGTGAAGTTGATGGAAGGTCCACCTTACTCATCACCGTTCTAATATTGCCTACTACTGTTGAAAGTTTCCTTCATTAACATGTGCTTTGCTGCTTCTTAAAATAACTCCATAACCAAATGCCGCAGTTCTGAAAAGCATGATAAAAAAGGTTCTCTGATCATGCTCATTACTGAATATTTTTAGCAGAGGAATAATTAGGCCGTGGAGGAAGCCGGGGGCCTCATTATGTCAGCAGAAGGCTTGGCTTCCTTCGGAGACCTACCTCCCAGCCAGCCAAAGCACCTCTCCCCAACCCCAACTTTCCGTTCCTTAGCCACAGAGACCTCAGTGTGTGGCTTCAAAAAATGGTGTGCTCCTGTCCCCATTGTCTAAGTGACTTGCTAAAATCCGTTAGTAGCCAGGGAATCTTCTGAATATTTCGGCAGGTGTGGGTGAAATACCAATCTGCTGAGAAATGGGACCCACTCCTCACCAGAAACCTCTCTGCTGCTCCTGGGTGAGGCTGTTATTTTCAGACCTCCCCCACCAAAGTGCCCTGCACAGCTGGGTCACTTGGGCGCTCTCTGTCTCCATGCACTTAGATGTCTGTGCTCTCTGCCTACATTTGGTGTTCTGTGTTTTAGTCCAGTGGTTTTTTTCAAGTGCCGGTCTGCGGACCGGATCTGATCCGCCAGAAATTTCCTGCTGGTCCATGAAATAGTCTTCATATTCTCAGGACTATGAGTATTTGTAAGAGAAGAATATATTTCCTTCAGTGTGATTTAAACTTTTTTTTTGTGGTGGTTCCCTGGCTGGGAATCGAACCCAGGCCACGGTGTTGAGAGTGCCGAAGCCCAGCCGCTACACCACCAGGGAACCCGCTGATTTAAACTATTTCATGGACCAGCAGGAAGTTTCTGGCGGACCAGACTCGGTCCGCGGACTGGTGGTGGAAAACCATGGTTTTAGTCCACCTTCTTAGAAGGTGGTAAGACTGGTCTAGCAGCAAACCCCAACACTGCCCTCTGAGCTACAGAATATTAGAACTGGATGCCTCGTCTCTACCATCAGCAGTGCCACCCTGCTGCTGATACTGTGAATGTACACATGCTATCAAAAGAAAGTTCCAAAGGGACACCCTGGTAAGGGCCAGAAGACAGAAACACTTACCCATATCAACAGAATCAGAGAGAAATGGATTTGGAAAGGCACTTAGAGACCAATATTCACGTAGCCATTCATTCATCAAATATCCCTACAGTGCCTGCTCGCCTGTCACCCAGTGCTGAGAATGTAGAAGGGAACGAGACAAGAGCAGTTCTTTCCCTCCCATAGCATACAGTCAAGGGGGCAAGGCCATTATGGAACAAATTCTTTTCTCAAGACCTTGGACTATTTGAAGGAGAAGAGCGTTGGACCATGGGTGGGGTTTAACAAGCGGGAGGACTCCATCTGGGGTGGACGGATTTCCTTGAGGAGGAAACCCAGTGCATGACCAAGAAGTTAACCAGGTAGAGAGGACGTTTATGACAGAATGAGCCCTTTCGAGACACAGAGTCCGGGGTGGCTGGGCCAGGGTGGGCTCAGCCTGGTGCCCAGCTCCACAGAACACAGGATGGTGCCTTCTGTAGTCATGTCGCATAGGGGTTGAGCTTAAGGGGTGAAGGGGGAGATGGTCCGAGATGAGATTGGAGAGCAGGGAAGACACAATGTAAGCTGATGCAGAACCAAGTTAATGATTTGAATCTGAGTCCAGAGGAAAGTAGAAAACCCGTGAAGGAGGTTGGACAGGCATCTGACTTGCATTTTCAAAGACTGCTCGGTGGCCCTTGCTACATGGAGAGGGGACTGAGCGAACAAAAATGGCATTACATGGCCGGAAACTGGTTTGGAGGCTCTTTGAACAAGATGGTGTCAGATTGGTTTAGATGGAGAATGAAGAAAAGTGCACGACTTGGAGAGATATTTAGGAAGAGACTGGTGATGGGAGGGAAATGGGGTGTAGGGAAGGGGAGAGGGAGAAGTGGCTCAGGTGAGCCCCACATCAGCTTGTCCAGCTACCTCATTTCTCAGCTTTGGAGCCCAAGGTTAAGGAATGTGTCTTCTGAGGTTTGCAATACTTGCCCAAGCCTGCAAACTGAGAACCCAGCACCGTCTCATGCCTGACACCTCTGACTGACTAAGCCAGAATCACACTGGGTAGAAAGATCTCAATTGCCAACACGGCATTTCAGTTGACGATAGACATGTAGGCACAGAACTGATGCTTGTCTTCTTTTTAGCCTCATGTGTATACTCAGATATATCTGAGGACTTGCAGAAAGTTCTAGTAGAACCTGGCGTCCCCTGTGTTTATTTTTATCTCAGTGCCACGTATTCTAGATGGAAGGCCTTTCAGTGGTGGAATCACCGTCCTGAGTAGAACAGTCTTAGGGAGATGAAGTCGTCTAGTACCCCGCAGGCACGTCTTTCGATCAGAGACAACTAAAATAGTACACTTTTGCTGCTTTTCTTTGGGTATAATGTGACGCAGGCTTCCTTGGGGAAGAAGGGGAGTTGCTGTGATCTGACTAATTTGTTGACTCAGTTTTTAGTCTCTGATCACATACTCATTTGCGTTTATTGAGCACCTTCATGTGCTAGAGACACAGGGGCATTAAGCTGGGTGCTGGGGATGCAAAAACTGTCACGGCATAATCTGTGCTTGTAGAATGTTCTCTACCAGGAGGTAGACATTTGAAATCCTTTTGGTAATGGAAGACGAGTTGATGTCCTCAATGTTGTGGATTCTGCATGGTGGTGTCAGGAAAGCCTTCCCAGGGGCATAACCTTGATGTTGGATGCTATGGGATAAGGGAGGGAATGCTGTGGCTGATGTGGGCAGGGGAGGGGGAGCCAAGGCAGAAAGGAAGGGCTGGGTATGAACACATGCCAGATGCCAGGGAACAGGTCCAGGATGATGAACACGCAGCATCAACTGCGGGGAGGCAGCGTATGGAACCGAGCCTCGAGCCCGCTGCGAAAGCCGTGACACACACCCAGGAGATGCAGCTTTGTCCGAGAAAGGAGGACCACTGAAGAAAACGGTCACCCAAGGCCATCTTAGCCTTTTCTCTTCATCTGTTTGAACAGGAATGTTTGTTCCAACGCAGAGAACGGAAGGCATCTCCACCTCAGACATCATCACCAGAATCGTCCGAGACTATGATGTGTATGCCCGACGCAACCTCCAGAGGGGGTACACAGCCAAGGAACTGAACGTCAGCTTTATATATGTAAGTGTGTCACCTCGTACCCTCCGAGGACCACCACATCACACCACTGCTGCCCCTGTTTATTGAGCACTTCCTTTATGCCACCACACAGTGTTCTTGAGGGTTCACATTTACTGTCTCATTTAATCCATGTAAACAACCCAAGAGCGTATTATTACCCCCATGTTACAGACGGAGAAACCAGTGTCCAAAGGGGTGATAGAAGTTAACTAAGGCACACCGGTAGTGTGCCCACCCTCCCCTTCTTTAGAGCTCTCCGACTTGGGTACAGAGTTTCTGGGCCATCTGTCATCACAAAAAGCAAGGGTTGTCTTCTGCTCGTAGGGAGGGGTGGAGGACAGAGGGGATGAAAAGCCAAACCCAGAGGAAATGCTTTCTTGTTGAACCGTTTTTAAATTTTTCTCTTATTAAGGCCTTACAGAGGCTCATTAGATGCCTTAAGAGCTGATTTTTCTTGTCCAGAGAAATTACAGCTGTTGAAATAAAGCCTCAAGTCTTTGTCTTCCTTTGGTGCTTCTGCTATTTTGTTCCCACAGAACTGCTGTTAGTTTAATAATAGAGCAACTGTCAAAACAATCTTTAAAACAAGCAAAACAAACTGTTAAAAAGGCAGAGAGAAGGGGGCAGCCCAGTTGCTGGAGGTGATGTGAGTCTGGACAACTGTGTTTGCCTGGCCTCTGAGAAGCTAGGGTAGTTGATTAAGACAAGAACTCGCCATTCATACGTAATCTGAATCTCCCACCCCAAATGGATACTTTGTTCTCAAAGACAGGTTTTTCTAGATGCTTCTAATTCTATGCAGCCATAATCATCCAGCAGCTTACTCAAATCAATCACTGGCAGCTTCACAACAAGGAGGGTCTTATTAATTGTAAATCGGTGATTATTAGTTGTCCTCATGAGGCCTGGGCATTGGAAATGCGGGCTCTGTGGCTTTGTGCAAGCTGGGCAGCAAAATGGAAAATGTCAGGTTCAAGTGGCACCAGAATCAATGGCTGAAAATTCAGTTAAAGTGATTATTGGTATCTTACAAAGAATAACTCCCTGGTTATTTCAATAAATTAAACCGTTCTTTTCAAACTTGTTTAGCTTGAGGCCCACGGACCGCATGTGGCCCAGGACGGCTTTCAACGCAGCCCAACACAAATTCATAAACTTTTTAAAAACATTACGAAAAGTATGCACGGACCTTTTTTTAGCTCATCAGCTATATCGTTAGTGTTCGTGCATTTCATATGAGGCCCAGGGAAATTCTTCTTCCATTGTGTCCCAGGGAAGCCAAAAGGTTGCACACCCCTGTTTTAAACTGAATTCAGTCAACCATCCAAGCATGTTGAGCCATTTCCAAAAGCTCTCGCTCACTCTCTGTAAGTGGCCTTTGGATAAGCCACTTAGCTCGGGGAACCGTGCAGTTTGTTAGCATGGACGCGCTCGTGGCCTTTCTGTGTAACCAAATCTGGCCGCAGCCCAGAGGTGAAATCATATGTGTTGGATGGGCATGCGCATACGGATGAATCACGGAACCTCAGATGTGACAGGTACCTGATGAAGGTCGTTCACCCAGTCGAAGTCCCTCCATTTGCAAATAAGGAAAGCTGACCAAGGTCCCTCAAGCAAAGCGGAGGCAGAGGCGGCGGCAGCCTCCCAGCCCAGTGCTCACTCTGCTACTCCGTGTGGCCCCTGAGAGCCGTATATAATAACCACATAGTAACATGTAGCTCACAACCCTGAAGCTGCAGTAAGGTTTGGAAGGTCTAAATCAGTGACTCTGGACCCAGGTTTGCAATATTCCAGGTGCCTCAAGAAGTTCTGAAATACGAAATTAACTGCAGTCCCATGTAGTAAAGAAAAATGATAACCCTTATTGGCCCTTTAGGAAAAAAATGTACACTAGACTCGCTGTTAACCTGTTAACGGAGAGTCTACTTAAATTTATCCGGCATCTACCCATCTCCATGGGTGCCAGTTAACTGAGAGTCTACTGTATCATGATTTCATGGAGGGAAACACCCTTTTTGTTTCATGTTATTTTCATGGTTTTGATACCACTCTCATCACAGTTAAATGCCTGTGCCACTTAATGGTAATGAAACAGACACGCGCTACGCTTCTACTCAGTCCCATGCATTATCTTATCTAATGATTACAGTCAACTTACACCGTAGGGATGATAATTATATGCATTTTACAGATGAGGAAATTCTCTAAGAAGAACAAAATCCCAGTCCAGAGAAGCGACCAGAACCAAAGTTTTCTTTATAACCAAGGAAATCTATTCAGTTCTATTAACTTCATGGAAAATATTATTACAATGAGAATTTTAGTATAACACATGGGTTCTAAGGCCTGACCAATGGCCCACTTTATTTCAACCAATATTGGTTTTTACAATGTCCCATAAAACAGAGGACTCAGGCAGACTCTGAGTGGCCCTTCTATGTACAATTCATACTTTTGTAAAAGTCCCAGCAGAACTGAAGGTGTATATTTGCCCAATATCTACCCATAATAAAGAACAAATACAGATTTTTGGTTCTTCTCTTGCGTAAGTGAATTCAACTGAGACGTTTACAAGAAGGAGAATATTAAGACCACTTGTACTTCACTTTACATATCCAAGTAGACTAATCACAAATGACTTTTCTTCCAAAAGATGGGCCTTCCCATCAATACAGCCCTTGGGAAATAGCAACAGCCTGACTCTTCAGGTTAAGAACAAACACGAGTTGAAATAAAATACGAGTATAACCAGTGGTGTGAATGATTGATGTCTCTCATGCCCTCTTGGACACATCTATCTCTTTCTTCTCTAATTTTTGATCAGGAGAAGAAGTATCGCTTCCAAAACCAGGTAGACAAGATGAAGGAAAAAGTCAAGAATGTAGAGGAACGATCAAAAGAATTTGTTAACCGAGTGGAAGAAAAGAGTCATGATCTAATTCAAAAGTGGGAAGAGAAGTCAAGGGAATTCATTGGCAACTTCCTAGAGCTGTTTGGGCCTGATGGAGCATGGGTATGTAATGATTTCACCTGGCCCCTCAATAACAGGGACTTTCTGTTTATCCTCCTCTTCACGTAACCACTCAAGGGTGTTCCTTATCTCAATCCTCTGTGTGGCTCCCACTTTGGGCATCATCAGCCTGAGTGACCTCATGTTCACTTTACCTCCTTATCTCGTTCCTGCTTTATCCTTCAATATGGCACCCAAACTCAGCTCTGGTCTCCATTTCTATTTCTTGTCCAGAGCTTAAAGCCATTTGGTCATCATCCCAGGCTCCTAGATGGACAGGATGCAGAGCTTGGGGGTCAGGGTGAAGTGGGTCAGTGGCATCATGGAACTTGTGTTGTAAGACAAGGGCCAATGGGCTCTTGGATCAACCCGAGGAGGAGGAGGATGCAAAAGAAACATTTCATTGATTGGAGGAGAGAAAAGATGTAGGATTCAGTCCTGCTTCCGTGTCTTATCATGCCCTGATTTACCCACCTTTTCCTTTAGGATATATACATTGGTGCCAAAAGTCTTAGGAGACTGAGGCCATCCATAATCTGAAACTGAGAGAGGAAATGGTGAGGGTCTCTTGCCTACATTCTACAGATAATTCTGAGCGAAAACTATGGGAAGGGAAAAGAAAATTCTGGAAATCACCTCATACTCCATTGATATTTCC
Source organism: Lyroderma lyra (assembly GCA_004026885.1). Taxonomy (NCBI): domain Eukaryota; kingdom Metazoa; phylum Chordata; class Mammalia; order Chiroptera; family Megadermatidae; genus Lyroderma; species Lyroderma lyra. The sequence goes on along the minus strand of PVJL010000091.1, from coordinate 82,959 downwards.
ATCATGTGCATGCATTTTCAGAGTAAATGACCAGTACTGTCAGCAGTTAATGAGTGTTCTATGAAAGCGATACTTTTACAGCTAACTTACCTTTTAAAACAAAAAGAAGTGATTCCGTTTGATTTCCCTGATTTTAAGTAGCCGAGATTTACTATTATGACATGAGAAATAGCTAACAAAATCCACGTCTGCTTAATTATTTTATGGATGGGTTGTCACTGCTGCCTCTCTGCTCATTTGAGCTGGTTCGGTAGAGGATTATCTAAAAGTAAAACACTCAATTAGTAATGAAAAAAGAACAGCGTTTGAGAAGTTGGAAGAGATGCTTTGCTAAAAGTGAATGCAGAGGTGCATGTTGTAGGCCAACCATGTCCTACAGGCTGAGTCTGAGAGGGGTAGAGGACTTGCAAGGGGATGCTAGAGCCCTTGCTGACTTCGAGAAAGAGCTGGAAAGAGTGAAGGAGCCAAGGGTTGGATTCTTTTTCATTTTCTCTGAGCCTGTTGAAATTTTCACTCAGGTCAGTTAAATTCAGGGGACATGAATTCATTTTATGAACAGTACGAGGGAAGAACATGAACATAAGGCACAGACTCTGTTCTCGGCTGTTCCATGGTATCTGTAACATAAAGTCTGAAATTTCCCATGACTCTAGTGTGTACTTCCATAGTTCACATTTTCACTACTCATTTTCAGGCTCTGAAGAAACAGCCAGTGGTTTTTTAACGAAACCTTGTAGGTGTTCATTGCTTACGAGGATTGAAATTTTGTCTCCGCTGAGAGGCCCTGGTCTTGTAACTCAAGGGGGTGGATGTTTTCTCCATCTGGAGTGTGCAAAGGCAGGGAAGGAATAGAATTTCGTAGAAACTTTGTAGAACCTCGTCATTTCAGGCTCCCAGTGAGGGTGAAATATTAGCTGGAATTGTTCTAGGGGAGGTCTGGTGACAGAGAGCTGAGATGATTTTTAAGAAACAGAACCCAGCTTAGAGACGGGAGGTTTTTCTTTTTAAAAGTTGCTATTAGTGTCACAACTGTTATTAACGTTAATTTACCCTATCAGCCAGACTTAGACGTTACTTTTTTCTGTTGACGTTAAAAGTACGGGAATGGTTACAAAAATGTTAAAATGCCAAGGTAAGTAATTTGCTGTTCATGAATATGCTATTATTATAATAATTCTTTATTTGTGCATTTGGGACTGGAACTCATTTCTTAAAATAGAGGATCTGCATTACCTGCAAAAATGGTACTGATACAAGTAATCCAAACTTGGAAAGGCACAAAAATAGAAAGATTTAAGGCACAAAATTTGGTGCAGCAGGATTGGTAGGCAGCATAGTATGTATTAAAAGCTTGTAATGGGTGCTCCAGACATGTTTCTGGATTGGATGGATGGAGGCATGGATGTGTAAAGAAGACCTATTCATAGAACCTTCTAGCATCTGCGAAGGATATGAGGAGGTCAGAATCTCACCTATCTATATGGATCTGTATTTCCATATACGAGAGCTGTCCAGAAAGTATCCAGCCACGTACCTGTTGTTATATTGACCATAGCTGGATTTTTTTTTCCGCACAGCGCATGCGCAACCACACACACACAGATATAGGACTTGGTTACACACACAGAGAGACACAGACAGACAGACAGACACACACACACACACACACACACACACACACACACACACACAGATACACACCCCCGGTTACAACCACACACACACACACACACACACACACACACACACACGGAGACACACAGACAGACAGACAGACAGACACACACACACACACACACACACCCCTGGTTACAACCTGGTGTTGGTGGATCAAATTTACTAGGCAGACTTGGGTTGCTTGGCCCTCAACAACGTTTTAAAATTTCTTTTAGGGACAGCACAGACTCTCTCGTTTGTGGCATCCACACCATGCCTCAGTCTTCCTCCCTGCCACCTCCTCTACCGTGCCTTACACATTGCTGCTGCCCACCATAAATGCCTCTTTCATGTTACCTGGCCCCAGGAGATGCTTGTTCCTCATGGTACAGTCTTTTTAAGTCTCCTCGGGCGCCCTTGTGTCTGGTATCAAAAAACAATGATAGAAAAGCCAAACTCTTATATTTCATCTCTGAGTGGAAAGTGGTGGCGACCATGACGATGACGCTACTGCCAGTGGTTCTCAACCTTCCTCATGCCGTGACCCTTTAATACAGTCCCTTATGTGGTGGTGACCCCCATAACATTATTTTCGTTGCTACTTCATAACTGTCATGTTGCTACTGTTATGGATTGTCATGTAAATATCTAATATGTGCTTTCTGATCGTCTTAAGCGACCCCTGGGAAAGGGTCTTTTGACCCCCAAAGGGGTCGCGACCCACAAGTTGAGAAGCGCTGCTCTAGAAGTTGTCTAGCAGGTTAAACCCTTTCTCCAGAGCCCTTTGATATCTACTGCACCCATTTCAACCAGACAAGAAGGTAGTGTTAACAGCCATGTTCCAAAGGCGCAAAGACCTGGAGAATGGAGTTTGGAGGTGCTGGGGGAGCCGAGCCTCTCTCTCTGCCAGCATGGCTCCGTGTGTGATAGGCATGTCCACAGGATGCAGTCACTTCACTTCACTTCAGGGTGTGGCAGTGGGGAGAAACAGAGGTGTTCACCGAAACCTCTCTAAGGCTTTGTGACAGAGCCGGCTGCCGAAATGGCGCTTTGGGCCAGATCATGTGGATTCAGGAGAGGTACTGTCAGCCTTCCTCTAAGCAAGCCCACGTCATGGTGCCCATGGATATCTCGGTTATCTATAAGGATGTAACAAATCACCCCGAACTTAGTGACTTACAAACAACAAATATTATCTCACGCAGTTTTGGAACGTCAGGAGTATTTTGAGGGGGAATCAATGGCAATGTGTCATTTACTGTAATAATTTTTTTTTAAATTTAAACTCACCATAGTTTTGGATCACAACTTGTACATCCAAAGGCTGACTCTACTTCTCTCCAGAGACCTCAAGAGGGCAGCTGCTACCTTTGCACTCTCCCTCTGCTGTGCATCAGTGCACCGCTATCTCCCAGACAGGAGCTTGTATGTACACTTACCGCCCTTGGTTTCTGTGGCTGCCTCTCAGGGACACCCCTTGATTGCCTAGCTCTGGTGGCCAGCAAGGCTTGTCTCATGGACAGTGACAAATCTTCGAAGAGACGCTTCTCGGCTGGCACCACCCCCGCGGCATTGCCAGACAGCAGACTGAAATGCACTGTCTTGCTGAGAGAGGCAGGCCTGCTTGCTTGTCCTGGAGCGTCAGCCTGAGGGGCAGGTTTCCAGGCTCGCACATGCGTAGGAGCCTGCAGAAGTGCACTCTGAGGACAGAGGCCAATGGACGCCATCTTTGCACGCTCCCTCTGCCTCACTCCAGGTCTCCACTGTCTACTGGAAAGGAACTTGTACACTGGTCTGGCACCCTGATTTTTGTGACCGCTGCCCAGGGATACTTCTAGATTTCCTGACTCTAATTGTCAGCAGGACTGTATACAAGGGCTGTCTGAAAAGTATCCAGCCAGGTAATATGAAACAGAGAGGCATTTATGGCTGGGTTGTTTGCAGACAGCCCTCGTACATTTGCATACTGTAAGAGCTGCTGCCTGAGGGTCTGGCTCCCAATCGGCCTGCCGCTAGGTGCTGGCTGAGATCTTGCCCTGGGACAGTAACAGGTGTTCGTACACCCCCAACTCCTGGGAGCCACCAGGAATAAAATAGGCTGCTTGGACAACCATAAAGCTTTGAGAGACAACCAGGAGCTGGGGCAGGGTGCAAGGATAAACTTTTTCTCCTACATGAGGCGACTTCTTCAAGACTAGTAGAGGTGACTGTTTTATCTAATGCATAGAAGCCAACACCAAGACTCAAGGAAAATAAAGAACCAAAGGAGTATGTTCCAAACAAAAGAATACAATAAAACCGCAGGGAAATGTCCTTAATGAAATGGACGTCAGTGGTTTACTTGATAAAGAATTCAAAAGAGAGATGCGCAGCGAACTCTGGACAAAAATGGATGAACACAGTGAGAACCTCAGTGAAGACAGAAAATGTAAGAAAGTACCAAGCAGAAGTCTCAGAGCTGAAGAACACGATAACGGACCTGAAAAATACACTAGAGGAGTTTTAGAGCAGAATGTATGGAGCAGAAGAAACAGTGGGTTGAGGGGTGAGTCAAAAGGGTCAAAAGATACAAACTTCCGGTTATAAAATAAGTAAGCCATGGGGATATCACGTACAACATGGTGACTATCCTTAATACTGCATCACATATTTAAAAGTTGCTAAGAGTAGATCTTAAAAGTTTTCATCACACAAAATTTTGTAACCATGTATGGTGCCAGATGTTAACTAGTCTTACTGTGGTGATCATTTTGCAATATATACAAACATCAAATCATGCTCTATACCTGAAACTAATATGTCATATGTCAGTTATATCTCAAGTAAAAAAGTAAACTTGAGCATAGACTTTTTCTTTTTTTTTTTTTTAGACTTTTTCTCTATTGTTTTCTCCTGTGCCCTTGAGGCTTAGATTAATGCCTGAACCATACATAATGTGCTATCAGTAAATATTTGTTGGAAGAATCAATCTTAGGTCAACTTTCAGATTATTTGCCCCAGGAAAACCCTCCATGAAACTCTGTAATAGACAAAATGTTCCTTTTCAACTTCTATCATGGAAATACTCTACACCATGCTAGCAAAAATTAAAACCCCACTGTGTGTGTGTGTGTGTGTGTGTGTGTGTGTGTGTGTGTGTGTGTGTGTACACGTATACAATGGGATATTATTTATATCTACCGTGTTTTATTTATTCACCCACTGGTAGACATTTAAATTATTTCCACCTTTTAGCTATTGTGAATAATGCTGATACAAACATGGATGTACAAATAACTGTTTCAAGTCCCTGCTTTCAGTTCTTTTGGGTATACCCCAAACTGGAATTGCTAAATTATATGGGAATTCTCCTTTTTCTCAGGAAGTACCATACTGTTTCCCACAATGACTGCACCATTTTACATTCTCATTGCAATGCTTAGGGTTCTAATTCCTCTACATCCTCTCCAGCACTTGTTTTTTAAATATTTTTATAATAGCATTGCTAATTTTTAAGACTGTTTTGATTTTGGAGAAAATAATACAATTCAGTTTGTGGATCTGAATTAGATTTCCCTCTTAAGTCTTTCTGACAGTGTTTTTGTTTTATTTTTTTTCTTTGTGTTTTTTTTTTTTTGGAAGTTCCCTGGCTGGGAATAGAACCCAGGCTACAGTGTTGAGAGTGCCAAAGCCTGCACTACACCACCAGGGAAGCCCCCTGACAGCGGTTTTAAAACTTTGTCTTCCAACAAACGCACAAGTAAAACATGAATAAGCATGAAAAGCTTCTTATGAAAGTGGTGAGTTAACAGAGAGCTGGTCCTGAGCAGGGGTCGCTTTCTGGCTGGGGCGGGCAAGTTCCTTTGCCTCCTTAGCCACCTCCTGCCATTGTTGGGGGGATTAGATTGTTTCACACCTAAAGTGAAAGCCCTTTAACAGTGTCTGGCAGGCATACGGCAGGCACTAGGTAAATGTTAGTTGTTTATTGATTTGGTCGCAACTGAAACTCTTTCCTTGAGTTTCATTGTTTGCCAGAGATCCAAAGCAGATGTAACTATTTTTTTATTTTTTTATTTTTGGCACATTTGCCGGAATATATCTAACATACTGAAATTGGTGACGACATTTACTGCCTCAGTAAATGTTAAGAACTTCTTAAAAGGGAAAATGTTTTGCAGGAGAGGAAAAAGTTATTTTCATATGGACAGGACTATAAATGGAATTATTTTCTTGGGAGAAAAATTTATAAGTGGAAACCTCTTAATACAGCAAAAGACTGAATTATATATATTTTCTCTTTGAAAATGCCATTCCAGGGTCTTCGTTATGTATTGTATTTCTAAAGTGCTTTTCTTCCCAGGAAGCTCATTACATACTGTCTCCTGACATTCAATTCAGCTTCTTCACGGGGCTACCACCCCTCAAAATGCACTAGTAACAGATCAGAGAGCTTGCAGATCGAGCCCCAGAGTTATTTTGCATGGATACCGCATTTTCTGAGGTATGCCACCATTGTTTATCATTAAGAAGTCAAATGATTTCATCCCGTTAGGCAGAATATTCTCAGTTATGAGCTTGACTCAAACTACAGCAGACAAGTTATAGATTCCTCAGAAAGTGGGCTTCTAATGGAAACGCTGACAGTCCATTAACAGCAGGAGGGCTAATGGTTGCCACTAAAAATGTGCTTAAAGATTACAGTAATAAAAATATATATTTTAAAGTGCATGCTAGAAGTTCAAGGATTTTTTTTTAATATTGCTATTAATAACAGGCCACCCTATCCTTTTCGTATTTGACTTTTGTCTCACAAATGGGCTTAATCTATAGCATTTTCTTCTGTTTGACTTGGAGAGGAGTTGGGTCTTTTTGCAGCGTTATCGATATCTTTAATGGAAGGTGAACAGTCAGTGTATTTGTAGAACTGTGGAATTTGAAATCTGGAAAGGATGTGCGCAATCAGCAAGTCATCTCTGTTATATCTGCTAGAGGAGACTTGAGATTCTAAAAGGAAATGGGCTAGAGCTTGTAGAGGGAAAATGAGTGCCTGGGGGGATTGGATGCTGGTGCCTGAGCCCTTACTACTTTCTCACCTATGTCTTTATAACACTGCTCTCCAGTCTAATGACCTCGCCTCGGACATCTCTCTCTCCCTACCATATTACTTTCTTATGATGCTGGAAGTGATACATGTTTATTACAGAACTATTAGAAAGTAAAGAATAGAGGGACTGAAAGTCACCAACAGTCTCATCACCCAAAGTCACCACTGTTAAATTTTGGGGATATCACCCCAGTCTCTGTTTCCATCTACATCTATATGACTTTTTACAAAACTGGGATCATGTGTAACATATGGTTCTAAAATCATTTTTAGTTTGTAATAGCCCATGAGCATTTTCTCACATTATTAAATATTCCTTAAGGATGATTTTCATCAGCTGTTTAATGTAGCCTCTCAGTTGCATAAGATTTCTCTTACCGGGGGGTTCCCTGGTGGTGAAGTGGCTAGGCTTTGGTGCTTTCAATCCTGCAGCCTGGGTTCGATTCCCAGCCAGGTAACCACCACAAAATATATATGTATATATTTCTCTCACCTTTTTAGGGAGTTTTCAGTTTTGCCTATTAGGACACTGTAGTGAGTACCCATGTACACAATAAATATCTATTTACATCTCTGATTATCTCTTCAGGAAAAGAAGTTTGTGTACCTACTTCCAAATTACCCCTCAGAAAAGCACTATTATACCCTTCCACTAGCAGTAACATGTGCATAGTCTTTTTCCTGAACCTTCACCAACACTGGCCATTACAAATTTCAAAAAAAATCTCAGGAGACGGACATCACCAAGGTGACAACATAGGTCATTTCTTGTTTTGTTCCCCCTCACAAGAACTAACTGTACAAGGTTATGACACATTACCAAGTTGTTTGTACAGTGCTGCCAATGTAAGCGCACAGTGGCAAGTTCGTGAACTTAACTGTCAGATTTTGGGGTATGACAATAGCTCTGATGGCCATTCCAGAAAAAGAGTACCAAAATTGCTTTGAAGGATAGATTAGTCGTCGTTGTCAGTGCATAACTTTCCAAGGGGAAGTTTCAAAGGTGACTGTGGTGATATTCAGCAATCAGGTACATAGCACTTTTTCTAGGATGAGTTTGCGAAATTGTCTGACTTCATATGTTAGGTCACAAAACAAGTCTTAGCAAATTCAAGAAAACTGAAAATATACCAAGTGTCTTCTCTGACCACAACAGTATGAAACTAGATGTCAATAACAACAGGAAAATTGGAAAATTCATAAATACAGTAGACTCTCTGTTAACCGGAACTCAAGCAACTGGCAAAAAATTTCTTGCAGTTCCTTGAAATTCCACCACTTTCTTGAGTTCCAGTCAACAGAGAGTCTACTTACATTTATCCGGCATCTACCAATCCCTATGAATGCCAATTTAACCAAGAGTCTACTGTACATGAAAATTAAATAAAACTCTCCTGAACAACCAATGGATCAAAGAAATTAAAGGGAAAATTTTTAAAAGTTTCTTGAGACAAACAAAAATGGAATCACAGCATACCAAAACTTATGGGTTACACAAAAAACATTCCAAGAGGAAAGTTCATAGCAGTAAATGCCTACATTAAGAAACAAGAAAGGTCTCAAACAAGCTAGCTCTATTCCTTAAGGAACTAGATAAAGAAGAACAAACTGAACCCAAAGTTAGCCAAAGGGATGACATAATAAAGATTAGAGCAGAGAACAGGAAAACAATAGACAAGATTAACAAAACTAAGAGTTGGTTCTTTGAAAAGATAAACAAAATTGACAAACCTTTAGCTAGATCAACCAAGGAAAAAAAGAGGACCCAAATCAACAAAATTACAAAGGAGTAAGGAGACATTACAACCAATACCACAGAATTAAAAACAATCATAAGAGGCTACTGTGAACAACTATATACCAACAAACTGAATGGCCTAAAAGAAATGAAAAAATTCTTAGAAACATACGACCTATCAAGAATGAATCAGGGGATGGGGTGGGAGATAAGGGAAAGGGTCTCAAACATATGGTGATGGAAAGAGAACTGACTCTGGATGATGAACACATAACACAACACATAGATGATGTACTATAAAATTGTACACCTATGTAATTTTTACTAACCAATTTCACCCCAATAAATATAACAATTAAAAAAAAGGACTGAATCAGGAAGAAATAGAAAATCTCAACAGAACAATTACTAATAAGGAGATTGAATCAGTAATAAAAATCTTCCAATGAAGAAAGCCCCAGGAACAGATGGCTTTTCTGGTGAATTTTACCAGACATTTAAAGAATTAATGCCAGTCTTTCTCAAACTCTTCTAAAAAATCAAGCAGGAAGGAACACTCCCAAGCTCATTTTATGATGCTAGCATTGCCCTGATAAAAAACCAGAAAATGATGCTGTTAGAAAAGAATTCTACAAGCTAATATCCCTGGTGAACGTAGAGGCAAAAAGTCTTAATAACATACTAGCAAGCCAAATTCATCAGCATATTAAAGAGAGTATTCTTATCTCTGGGATGCAAGGATGGTTCAACAGACACAAAATCAATGTGATACATCTCATTAATAGAATGAAAGAAAAAAATTGTATTGTCATCTTAATAGATGCAGAAAAAACATATGACAAAATTCAACAGCCACTCATGATAAAAACTCTCAAGTTAGGTACACAAGGAACATACCTCAACATAATAAAGGCCATATGTGACAAGCCCACCGCTGAATATCATACTCAGTCAAAGTCTGAAAGCCTCTCCTCCGAGATCAGGAACAAGACAAGGATGCCCACTCTCACCACCTCTATTCAACATAGTATTGGAAATCCTAGCCAGAGCAATTAGGCAGAAAAAAAAAAAAAATACAAGGGACCAGAATTGGAAAGGAAGAAGTAAAATTGTCTGTTTGCAGATGACATGATTTTATATATAGAAAATCTTAAAGACTCCACAAGAAAAATCTGCTAGATCTATTTGACAAATTCAGTAAAGTTGCAGGATACAAAATGAACATAAAAAAATCAGGAGCATTTCTATACATTAATATGAATTCTCTGAAAAAGAAAAAAAGAAAACAATTCCATTTACAATACCATCAAAACAATAAAATACTTAGGAATAAATTTAACCAAGGAGGTAAAAGACCTGCACACTGAAAATAAGACACTGATAAAAGAAATTGAAGGAGACACAAATAAATGGAAAGGTATCCTGTGTTCATGGATAGGAAGATTATTGTTAAAATGCCCATACAACCCAAAGTCACCTAGAGATTCAATGAAATTCCTACCAAGTTTCCAGTGGCATTTTTTTACAGAAATAGAAAAAACAATTTAAAAATATATGTGGAACCGGAAAAGAGCACAAAAGCCAAAGCAATCCTGAGAAAGAAAAACAAAGCTGGAGGCATCACAGTTCCTGATTTCAAGCTATATTATAAAGCTAGAGTAATCAAAATAGTGTGGTAATGGCATAAAACAGACACATAGACCAAATGAACAGAATTGAGAGCCCAGGAATAAACCCCTACAAGGGAGCCAAGAATACTCAATGGCAAACAGTCTCTTCAGTAAATGGCGCTGGGAAATTGGATATTCACATGTAAAAGAATGAATGTAGGCCCCTATCTTATACCACTCAAAAAATTAACTTGAAATGGATTAAAGATTTCAATGTAAGACCAGAACTATAAAACTCCTAGAAAAAAACATAGGAGAAAAGTTCCTTGGCCTGGGTCTTGGCAACGATTTTTTTGAATGTGACATTTAAAAACACAGCAACAAAATAAAAAAAACAAAAGTGGGACTACCTCAAAAAGTTTTGGCACAGCAAAAGAAAAAAACCAACAGAATGAAAAGACAACCTATAGAATGGGAGCAGTATTTGCAAACCATGTATGTGATAAGGGGTTAATATCCAAAATATGTATAGGACACATACAACTCAATAGCAAAACCCCAAGTCATTCAATTTAAAAATGGGCAAAGGACTTGAACAGACATTTTTCCAGAGAAGATACACAAATGGACACTAGGTACATGAAAAGATACTCAACATCACTAATCAACAGGGAAATGCAAATCAAAACCATAATGAGACATCGCCTCACATCTATTAAAATGACTATCATCAAAAACACAAGATAATGAACGCTGGCAAAGATGTGGAGGAAAGGGCATTGCTGGTAGGATTGTAAACTGGTGCAGCCACTATGGAAAACAGTATGAAGGCTCCTCAAAACATTTAAAAATAATCTACCGTATGATTCAGCAATTGCACTTCTGAGAGTAGATCCAAAGGAATCAAAATCATTATCTCAAAGAGATATCTGCACCCCCACGTTCATGGTAGCATTACTTACAAAAGCCAAGATACGGAAACAACCTGAGTTTCTATCAGCAAATCAGTGCATAAAGGTGACTTGATACACACATATACACACTATAGACTACTCCTCAGCCATGAAAGGAAAGGAGGTCTTGACATTGGCAACCACATGGATAGCTCTTGGGGGCATTATGCTAAGTGAAGGAAGTCAGACAGACAAAGACAAATACTGTATGATCTCATTTATGTGAAATCTGAAAAAAATCCCCAACAACAACTCAATGGAAAAAGAAAACAAAATTGTGGTTACCAGATGCAGGACATTAGGGGCGGGGGAAGTTGGATGAAGGTGGTACAAGGTGCAAACCTCGGGTTGTAAGATACGTCAGTACCAGGGATGGAGCATACACCGTCAGGACTACAGTTAACACTGCTATCGGGTACACATGAAAGCCGTTCAGAGAGTAAATCCTAAAAGTTCTCGTTGCAAGGAAATTTTTTTCTTTTTTAATTGACTCTATGAGAGATGATGGGTATTAAGTAAACTTACTGCGGTCATCATTTCTCCATACGTGTAAGTCAAATCATTATGCTGTACACCTTAAAGCTCTAAAGCACTATGTGTCAACTGTATCTCAATAGAACCGGACAAAATATTTTTAGAAGTTGAGAAGATTAAAAAATCTCTAACAGTCTGATAAGTAAAAAATACCACGTCAGCCATTTTGCACTTGTGATGCCAAACATTTTTCATGGTTCCCTTTTAAGTCTTTTGTGAATTGCCTGTCTATGCCATATGCTTGTTTTTCTATGAAGGTTTTTACCTTCTTTGTGCTTTTTAAGCTTTGTGTATATACACTAAGATCCATAACTTGTAGTTAAATGGTGCAGAAAATTCCCCCATTTTTTCTTTTGCTTTTTACCTATTTCTTGGTGACTTCTGGGAGGTACAGAAATTTTCACATAGGCAAACATCAATTTTTTTTCCCCCTGTGGTTTCTTTCCGTGTTTTAGGCTCATGCCCAAAGAGATTCCTAAAATACCAATCTGATCGTCTCTCTTTATTGAAATCTTCCTAGGACTTTTGGCGGGGGGGGGGGGGGGGGGGGGGGGGGGGGGGGGGGTGGGGGTGGGGTGGATCCAGCTTCCTTCGGGTGCGGCAGCCTCGGGCTACTGCCACCAACAGGCCCCGGGGGCTTCTGGTGACACTAAACAATCCATCCCAAACAATTGTACTGAGTACTCTCTCCTTCGCTCCCCAGCCCACGGGCTCCCTCCCCATCTCCCCCCACACTTTCTGTGCATCATCGAAGGCCCAGCTCGGACACGACCATCCCCTGTATAGCACCTGGTCCCCAGGGCTTCCGTACTGCTTTGTAAAATGAATAACTCAAGCCACAGTGTCTAAAAGGACTAATGGGACCAGTAGGCTCTTGGGGTCAGTTTAGGATCAAAAGACTTGACAGAACTGGAGGCCCAGTCTCAGAGACGATCGATAGAGAGACATGAGAGCAGAAGAGCCCCGGCAGCATGCTCAGGGAAATCAAAAGTGGGTGAAGTGTGTGTGTTGCGGGGTGCAGCTCGGGGCCAGGTCAGGGCTCCCCAGAAGGCAGAAGGGCAGTGTCAGGGAAGGGCTGGGTCCTAAAGGCACCAAGCAACAGGCCTCTTGAGTTCTCTGACTGGAAAGTCCATCCTAACCCCCGTTCCCCCCGCCCCAACTCCAACCCCACCCCCCAGCCCCAGCAAACATCATTGCCGGCTTTCCGGTTTCACAGGCCAGAAACCAGAGTCACTCCGTTCCTCTTCCTCCTCCCGCAGCCCACATCCCATCTGTCAGGGAGTTGTGTCTTGTCTCCGCCCTCAAAATGCAGCCAGACCACATACTGTGTGGTTCCCTTTAAATGACATTCTGCAAAAGGCTGAACTGCGGGACAGAAACCGGGGCTGTTGCTGGAGGCTCTGGGAGACTGAAAGGGCCCTGAGGGAGTTGGGTGGCCGACGGAACATTCCTGCATTTGGATCGCGCACCTGTAGGCATTTATCAAAATTCACAGACGTGACCACTAAAAAGTTCTACTTTAAGTCAGCTGGACCTTAAGAAAGCTATGGGGAGAAACACACACACTGGGACTCACCATCTTCACGGCCACCACCCCGGTTTACGGCACCATCACAGCCTTGGATTCTTACTGGAGTGGCCGCACAGCTGTCCCCACTGCTCGTATCCTGGCTTAGCTGTAGTCTGTTCCCAGCACAGCTGCCCGAGTGGTCCTTTTACCCCAAAAGTCAGTCTGTCACTCTTGATCACAACTCCCGAGGTCAACGAACTCTCCAGAGGTTTCTCTTCTCAAGAGTGAAGGCCCAAATCGTCACATGGCCACCAAGACCCTACATGACACAGTCCTCTGTTACAGTCCTGGTGACCTCCTCCTCACCCATGCGACCCCACACCACGGCCCCCTTGCCTCTCCTTGGACACGAACCTCATGCTCCATTCTTGGGCTTCTCTGTCCGGAATGTGCTTGCCCTCCATCTCAGGTCTTGGCTTACACGGCTCCTCGTCAGGGAAGCCTTCCCTAAGCAGCCTGTTTGCAAGCGCAGCCCGCGCGGTCCCCAGCCCACACAGTTCCATCATTGCTTATTTGCCGTCCTGTCATTCTGTTTTTCTCACAAACGGTAGTGCCGCCTGACATACCAAATGTCTTGTTCACTTTGTTTATTGTGTGATTCCTCCTTATAGCCACGGGGACAGATGGTTTCACTTTATTTTCTGCTACCCTTCCGGTCCCTAGGACATTACTATTTGCCTGGCAAATAATAGATGCTCACTTAAATGTTGTAGCTCAGGGGTGTCCAACCTTTTGGCTTCCCTGGGCCACAGTGGAAGAATGGTCTTGGGCCACACATAGAATACACTCACACTAACAATAGCTGAAGAGCTTTTAAAAAAGATGCAAAAAATCTCATGTTCTATGAATTTGTGTTGGGCCACGTTCAAAGCTGTCCTGGGCCGCACGCAGCCCAGAAAAGAAGGCATGAAGGAAAGAGTGTCCGGAACCAGCAGGGATGAACTCTCACGTGTCATCCACTCCCTGTCCCTGAATGTCACTCAGCTCCTCCCCAGAGAGTCTTGGAGAATGTGGGCTGTAGTCCAAGTCTGGATTTGTGGGCACAGGCATTGTGGGGTAGAGGCTGTGCTTCCTGTCTTCCCTTCCTGTTCAGCTGCCACCTCCCAATGGCTCACTAACAAATGTGCCCTCTCAAATCTCTCCACAGAAGCAGATGTTCCAGGAGAGGAGTAGCCGGATGCTGCAGGCCTTGTCCCCGAAGCAGAGCCCTGTGAGCAGCCCCACCAGGAGCCGGTCCCCCTCCCGCTCCCCATCGCCCACCTTCTCATGGCTCCCAAACAAAACCTCACCCCCCTCCTCGCCCAAAGCAGCCTCAGCCTCCATCAGCAGCCTGAGCGAGGGGGATGAGGATGAGAAGTAAAGGCTGCCGGGAGGCCACACCGCACAGGCCGGGAGGCGGGGGTTCACTGGGGATGCCTGGGTGGTGTCTGAAGGGTGATAGTTGCGGGAGCTGCAGCTCAGCAGGGGGACCCTGAGCTCTGCTAAGGGGAGGCCTCGGGACTGGCTCTCCCTCAGTCTCCACTCAGCCTCAGTCTTGGGCTCTGCATGGAGGTTTCCAGCCAGCCAACCTATTCAAACCTTAACATCATCTAGAATCACTCTAACCTTGCTAAGGAAAGATGCAGAGCACCCTCCCGTCCCCCCGGAGACTCACACCAAGTGGAGTGTCTTCTGCTTCGGTCCTTACACCTACCCCCACCAAGTACACCACCCATGGAAGCGGCTGTCCCCTCAACCTGCTCCCCCCAGCTCCTAAGGGCCCTGCACGTTGCTCCCTGCCACCAAGCTCTGCCAAAATCGTTTCCCATAGAACTAGTCGAGTTAGTGGCAAATTCCGGCCTTCTCTGTGTAGCCACCGAGAGCTGCAGCTGCGGTGCATCTATTGTGATCCTTGTCTTCGTATTCCAAGGACAGTTTGTCAAGGAGAGCGCCACGCAAGGCCTAACGTGCTCCTGGTTGTGCCCTGTCATCAGTGGTTTGACTTCATTTTTGGTTTTCCCAAATTACCTTCATCGGTGGGAAACGCAGCAAAGGAAAATAGCCTTCTGTAAGAAAGGAAGGAGGAGCTGCTTTGCTCTGGCTCCAGGTTTGGCAGACGGTAAATCCCTCCCGAAGGTTCTCCCTAAGGGACGCTGTTCTGGAATGGCTTTCCCCATTTCTGACCAGTTAACAGGTTCACGGCCCTCAAGTCCCAGTTTGATGTATCAAACCACATTGTGTACCAGTTGGGGGCGCTACCTCCACGCATCTTTCCTCTGTAGGCTCCAACATGCCATCCGGGGTACAGTCCCTATGTGATACGAAAACAGGGTGGTGGCACTTGACAATGTACTCTTCTGCTCTCACCCTAACCGCCCTGCTGAAGTCCTTGGTTCCCTTGTGACTCGGGAACTTTGTCTGAAGGTCATCCTGGATTCCTGTAGGAAGGCTTGTACCAAGCAGGAAATGAGTATGTTGTTCTCACGACCTCTCACCATATTTTGGGGTGAAGGGAGGCTCAGAAGAGTTTCCCAGAACACTAAAGGAACCTCAGTTCTCAGCTCAGCACCTGAACGGTCTCAGCTCAAGGGAGTGCTATAGGTATGAGCCCTGTCCCTAGGATTGCCAAATGGGAAGTAGAACCTAAGCATTCCTGCTGACTTGTTTGGAGTGACTGTCCCCTCATCACAGGAAGTAAGTGAGCAGGTAGAGTTAAGGTGTAGAACCCCACTCTTGGGTAGAAGATGCACTGTCTAGCTTTCCCAGAAAAGCCGAGGCAGCCCAGCATCTATGACAGAAACACCCCTTGTCACAGGTCTTGGGAACCAACCTTCTGGGTGACAAGTGGGACAACCAGTAAGGGAAGGTGGCATGTCTTTGCCCCTCATGTTAGGGTCAAACTACCTTCCTGCCCGCCTGGAGATGAGGGGTGTTTATTGAGAAGCAAAACCCCAAGGCTGAACTGGCTTGGAACCCCTTGTCCCTGGTCCTTTCTCCCAAACTGTGAAGCCCTCATGGGGGCCAGAGAGCTGGCAGGAACATGGCATGGGAGGAGAAAACTTGTGTTTTGTGCAGTGAAGGCCTAGAGCACGGCTCTGCAGAGCGCAAATCCCCCTTCTCCCACTGGGCCCACCTGGTCTCATACACCCGGGACATACTGGGACCCACCCTTGGGTGTGGAGATCAGCTGGGCAGGGCAAGGTGGTGAGAATGAGGGAAGAGAAGAGCAGTGCCTGCAGAGAGGGTAGGAGGCTCCAAGAAGTCTGTGCTCCCCAACCGTCCCAGGGCCTCCCTCTCCCGGAAAGGCCCAGGGCGGACAGATCCACTGTGACAAAGCTTGGCACCGATGCGTCAGGCTGATTTAAGTTTGCAGGCCCTACTGACAGGTGCCACTTCCGTGTCTCAGATTTGGTGCCATCATAGCTGCCAATTATGGGAACTGACCAGTGCCTGGGACATTTCCAGGGATGGGTCAGAACAACCCACCAGCAGGTTCCAAATTCCACCCTGTGTCTCCCTCCTGACCTCCCGGCAGTGCCTCCTCGTCCTCCTAAGGCTACGAGACTACTGCGAAGGAGGGGGGGCGGGCGGTGATTCTGGCCATCAGTTCCTTTCTCCCCACCCCCGTCCCAAGAGGCGATGGGGTTGCTTGGGCCGGCCCCTCGAGAGTAACGGCCAGGAGTGAGTGGGACGTGGGACGTTCGATGCAGGCTTGGGGAGGTCGGTGGAAATGAAGCGCAGTTAGGGATTCTTTTGTCCTAGAAAGGCCTGGAAGCTATAGGCTGGGGCCGAGAGGACACCGCTTAGGGTTGCGGAAGGGGGCGGGGGAAGAGGAAGATGGGCAAGCACGAGGGGTAGTGCTTACTCCTGTCGTGTCACTCCCCCCCCCCCCCCCCCCCGCCAACAGACGAAGGAGGCAGGCGTCCCTTCACAGACACCGGAAGTCAGTGCGTACCCCTGCGGGATGTGGGTCCCCCTGTCCCCTAGCTTCCCTCTTTCAGCCCTTCTCCATTCGCTGCCACACCCTCTTCCCGGACACGCAGAAATCAAACGTTCACCCTTCCACAGGCTAAAAAACACGGGCGACTTGTAATGTCAGGGTCACATTGAATGACCCGTTGGTGGGAAGCCAGCTCCCGTGTGCCAGGACCTTCCAAAGGTAAAGGGAATCCCCCCTCAAGAAGAGTGACCCTGAGACCGAAGTCGTCCTTCTGACCTGCTCTGTGGGGGAAGAGCGCAGCTGCGGGATGGCGGCCTTGCCTTAGGCTGTGGTTGCCGTGACTCCACCCTCGGAGGGAGGGACAGGAAGAGCGGCGAGGCGCACGCCATCGTCAGGCCTTCTGTAGGCACACAGTCAAACCCTGGGGCGGGAGGCGACATGCCAGCCTCAGTGGGGCCTCAGCCCAGTCGGATGAGCCCAAGTGGGGCCCAGTGGGTACTGTGCCTCAGGCACACGTTCGGTACTAGCCTTGGCCGTCAGAGTTTTCAAAAAGAATGTAAGCTCACGAGGCATTTTGCAACTTCTACTTCTCTCCAGACTTTAGTGTTTTGTTGTGTCACTGTAATGTGTTCCAAGACAAAGCCATAAAGAAGAGCCTACATACTTAAGACTATGCTGTACATAGCAGACGATGACTCATCTGGGTTCGAGCACGACCTGAGGCCCAAGCAATTGCTCTGGTGCTGAATCACGCAAACTACTGGAATGGGCCCTCACCCCTAACCACCCCCAGCCCGCTCCACCCCCACCCCCACCCAACGGACACAGCATTCCCAACCCGTTTATAAATAAAGAGATGCAGAATTGCCCTTGGGCTTGCGGCCTTTCTTCAAAGTGCTCACCGTGGAAAAAGTGGCGTGGTGGCCGTGCCAGCTCTGCCCAGCTGCGCCCCCAGCGCTTAAGGATGACACTGTGCTGTGTGACACGAGGCAGTGTTGGAGTTGCTGCAGGGCCCACGCCCAGCTTCAAGAGCAGTTGTGAACAGAGCTGCTTTGGGAGGGGAAGTCGTGTGGGGTGCTCAGTCAGGACCCCGAGTTGTAGGCTCCCAGCCCCACCCCACCCCTGCCGCTAACTTGCTTTGTGACCCCAAACCACCTATAGACCTCTGCTTTTGTAGAATGAGGGGTTGGAGGAAACGGTTTCTGAGGTCTCCTTAGCCTGTATCGGTCTCTAAATTGGAAGGCCGCTGGCACTGTCCCTAAGCTGCTCCAGCTATGACGCTGTCACTGAGTGACCATGGGAAAGCGCTTACCTCAGTGAGTGGGAAGCCGGAGAGGTGGCCGGCTAGGGTCCTGCGGCTTCGGCCTCGGTGACTGGTTTCTCTCCTCAGCCGCCAGAGGGTCGCGGGCTCCACTCACCTTTCCCAGGCCTGACGAATGCTTTGCACCTGCGCAGAAAGGTCGGGGCGTGGCCATGTGGACCACTTTCCTGTCTTTGGGGAAAAAGCTTCAGCTGGAAGTTGGTAGATGGGGGTGAGGCATTAAATCAGGATCCCAAATGTCAACAAGTAAGGCAGATGCTGCAATTTTGAGAAATGCCCTCATACCCCCACCCCCACCCCCACTACTGACTTTAGGAGCTTCAGTTAACTCCACCTGGTGAGGTTTAGCTCTTTGACCTAACAAAAGTTTAACATTAGCCCAGACCCTAGAAGAATAAAGGCAGGCCTGTAGTCAGCAAGGGAATTCATTGAAATAGAAAATACCTGTTATTCACGGACCATATTACTTGGCTTTGCCACACAGATCAAACACATTATTATTATTATTATTATTATTATTATTATTATTATTATTTTAGGTAGCTCCCTGGCTGGGAATCAAACCCAGGCAGCGGTGGTGAGAGTGCCGAAGCCCAGCCAATACTCCACCAGGGAAGCCCAAAACACATTTTTGACAGGCTGTCTTTAGACTAACAGTTACATGTTTCTTCTTGACTTCCATGATACCTCAGAAAGGTTTTCAAGGGAAAAACAATCAGTTCTAAGGCATAACAAGAGAATTAGCCTTGTTAATAAACACAACCCCTGGGATAAAAAGGTACACTATCAGAAATATTTACACACAAAAAACCACACACACACACACACACACACACACACACACACACACGAGTCCTCTTCTTTGGAGTTCTCATTGGCTATTGGACTTGAATGCTTAAGTGATTTCCCCAGGTATTCAGCAGGAGCTAGTAAGTAAAAACACTGCTACAAGATGCTTTTCAGACAAAGTGTGACAGTTCATAAGCACCAAAGTATACCCTGTGATCAAATTATTTAAGGAACCATCAAGTAAAAACCAATAAATAACCAGCAAAACCTGAAAATATCATTAAAATAATAAATATTGGTAGGTGCCAATATTTATGGCCCTTCTGCACTGCCATAACTTATGTTCTAAAAACAAAAACAAAAACAAAAACAAAAGCAAAGCAAAACATATTGGCTGAATCTCAGCTGTAGGTGACCAAATATGGGAAAGTTGAGAATATTCAGAGTAGGGTTGGCTTATATTGTCTCCTACAATTTTTATTCTTTCATCATCTTTTTTGGGGGACAGGAAAAGGAATTGGCCTACAAGGTTACTGTACTCTATTCATACAAGCAGAGTTCTGAGATGGAGGGATTAGACATAACTAAAATATTTGATATATAACCTTCCATTGTCAAAGAATGAATCCATACCTGAAAGAGTTGGGATACTTTACCCTTTCCACAGGGACCTCTTCAACTCATTGTACTTACAAATGAACTTGTCACTCTACAATTTCCAAGATCAAAGAAAACCTGTCATCTTCTGCCATGCATGAGGCAGGACATGACTGGTAATCAGGTTTCACTGGACAGATGTTAACAAGATACCATTTACTAGTTTGACCTCAAACCAACATTAATACAACTGAATCATTGATTCTTTTTGTGTGTTTCCTACCTGGTACCCAGGGATTCACGACAAATGAAAGAAGTTGACTTAGGTGCGTGTTAGTTTCCTACTGCTGTAACAAATTTAGTGGCTTAAAACAACACAGATTTGTTAATTTTACAGTTGTGGAGGCTAGAAGTCCAAAATGGATCTTACTGTGCTAAAATTGAGGTGTAGGCAGGGCTATGTTCCTATCTGGAGGCTCTAGGGGAGAATCAATTTTCTTGCCTTTTCCAGCTTCTAGAAGCTGCCACAATTCCTTGGTTTGTGGCCACCTCTTCAAAGCCAATAGTGGCCAGCCCAGTCTTGCTCACATCACATCACTCTGACACTCCTGCCTCTTTCCTCTACTCATAAGACCCCTTGTGATCACACTGGGCTAGATAATTCGGGAAAATCTTCCTAATTTAAGTTCATTGGCAACATGAATTACTTCTTGCCATGTAATACAACATATTCCCAGGATCTGAGAATTAGGGTGAGGACATATGGGGGGCATTATTCTGTCTACCAGGAGATGACTGAAGAAGTAGTCATGACCCTTTGAGCCTTTTCCCAAGTCCGGACAGAGTTGAGGAACAGAAACCCTCAAGCAGGAAGATAGATGCATGTCTCTCTTTTCAACTTTCCTACATCTCCTTGTGATGAACCCACTTAAATGTTTCTCTCGAGTCTTCACATCAACAAGAGAAGCATGGAATAGTTATAATGGGAGATGTCTGACCCAAACGAGCACGTGAATTAGTCCACGAGGGGAGGAAGTATTGGGTCCTCAACTCATGAACGCAGAACCATGCTGGTAGAGAAAGTAGTTTAAGAGCTCCCCTCGCCCTGTTCTCTGTGCGTATCCTCCAGCTCGTATTTGGCTACACCAAGAAGTGAAAGGGGAGCTAACCAAAGTCTGTGACCACTGAACATGTTCCTGCTGAAACGAGACCAGGAATACAGTTTCTGTTTCTTGCCTATTCTCCCCATTCTTCTGTTTGTTTTTATTGTGTTTTTGTTACGGTCCTCAGATGTGGACCACAGCCAGCTGAAGTGGGGACTGACTTCCAGCTGCCCAGAATCAAGGTGCTCACTCCATGCTCCTTTCTAAAGTAACTTCTTTTTTTTTTTTCCTGTGGCTCCCTGGTTGGGAATCGAACCCAGGTCGCAGTGTTGACAACGCCAAAGCCCAGCCACTACACCACCATTTTAACTTAAGGTCTATCGTATATTCCTGTCTGAAGCATTCAATAAACATCTGAGTGAGCTACTAGATGCTGGGGATACGAAGAATAAAGAGGACACAATCCCTGCCCCTCACCCCAATTTTAGTTCAGTAGCTTGACTCTCAACGCGGGCCTCTTCTGACCTTCGACTTTACTGAACTCTTTTATTATTAAATTTATTGGGGTGACATTGGTTAGTACAAATTACATAGGTTCCAGATGCACAACTCCATATCATCTATGTGTTACACTGTGTGCTCACCACCCAGAGTCAGTTCTCCTGCCATCACCATGTATTTGACACCCTCTCCCTCCTGATGAACAGTCCGTGTGTCTGATTCGGCCGCCAAATAGAATTTGATGACTTTACTAACTTATTCAATTCACATTATTTTATGCACCACTTTGGGGTGGGGTGGTCCAACTTTCCCAAAGTGCAAAGATTCCAAGTCTTACTCAGACTGGGGGACAGTAAAAAATGTAGATTTTAAAAAGCAGATTTTCTATTTATTAGAAACCCCTTTTTCAGAAAGCTGAATGGAGGAGTCTGACAATATCACCCCCTAACTGGGCCAACGAACAGTAGGGCCCTGGGTGAACGACCGAAATCACCCGGCATCGCACACACTTTCCTTGAAAGCCTGGGTGAGTAGGCGCGGGGCCTTGCCTGCAAGAGCTGCAACTCTCCCATTGGGACAGAGCTGTTTTATCGACGAGATGGGCATTCAAGTCTCACCCCAGGTTCTTTGATTGCAGGGTGGCTGACAGGCCTTTCTCACCTGAATAATGGGGCATTATTTGCCCTCATAAACTGCTATTTTGTTACCGACCGAAGGCCTAGGAAAAGAGCAGTTTTCATATAGGAAGTTCTGTTCCAATTATCGTGCGAAGGTGACAACAATCATCTCCAACGTCAGAAATAATTACACTATTACACTAAGCAGTTATTATACTAAGGAACTGTGGAAAGCTTCTGCATCCATCACTGTTGTTGAAGTTGTTAACGTGTGTATTTTGTTTGAGGACTGGCAAATTCTGTTTGCACAGGAATGTCAGCAAATACGAGTAGCATTAGCTTAGGGTTTCCTACACAAAAGGAAACAGCAAGGCTACTTGTTGCCCCAGATCCAAATCAAGGCCCTTTTTTCTCCTTCAAGAATTATCCAATTATCTGTTAAACAGAACATCAATAAAACGGCCAGGGTCCTAGGCCCGCTCTGTGCCTGTGAGACAGGGTTCGCTGCTGCCAGCATTGTAGCTGTTCTCAAAGGCTGGTCTGTAGTTTGGACTTTAATCACTGGTTTCCAACCCTGTCACACATTAGAAACTCCTAGGGAACTCTTTTGTTTTTTTTTTTTTTTGCTTTTTGGTATGTGGGTAGCTCCCTGACTGGGAATCGAACCCAGGCCGCAGCGCTGACAGTGCCAGCGCCGAAGCCTTAAGCCGCTACACCATCAAGGAGCTCCCACTTTTTTTTAAGGGGGGTAGTTCCCTGGCTGGAAATCGAACCCAGGCCGCAGCGTTGACAGTGCCAAAGCCTTAGCCACTACACCACCAGGGAACTCCTGGGATCTCTTAAAAAAAAACAAAACTTTCCAGAGAAAGTCTGGTCTGAAATGGGGCCCAGGACTCGGAGATTCTGACGTGACCAGGTTAAAACCCTCTGGGCTATAGTTACTATTTCAAATCATGGAACCAAGTGAACCTCTGGGAGAACTGGATTCAAGGAGGTAGACAATCAATGGCTTCAGTGGCAAAGATAAGAATTGATCTGCTCTGCAGCTATGCCAGGGAAAGGTCTAAATATCATTTGGTTATTTTCTTATCCCGAGAGACTATTATGTTGATGAAAGTGTCAACAACAGACAGAGGGCAAAGGACTCATTTATAAGACCAATATTTAGAAATGACAAGGGTACTGTTAAGTCCCCAGCCAAATCAATGACTGGTGAAAATGGGTGCTCAGAGTTAATTAACCAAAAGCTTCAGTAGCATGTAACGGCTGTACATAGCGGCCCTGTCCAATATGGTAGCCAGTAGCCACAGATGATGATTTAAATGTAAACTAATAATTCAGTTCCTCAGTTGAAGCAGCCACATTTTGAGTGGTCAGGTGGCTAGTGGCAACCCTGTTGGACAGCACAGATTGAAGCATGCTCACCATCAGAGTTCTAGTGGTGAGTGGTGGCTGGTCTACAGAAACCCTTCCCAGAGGCAACCCCTCCTACACGATGCCTTATGATTTACTCCTGTGATCAAAGAGTATATCTCTATGTAATTATGAGGCAAACATCTGTAAATATCAGCAGATAATTATTTATAAACACACATTATTGAGTCGCTGCAAAGAATTTGAAATGAAGGACAGGGCAATAAAAACATACACTGAAGTTCCACGGTGGAGGGTCTCTGTGAGTCTAAGCCATAGTTACTTTATGAATTTCAAAACAGGTCAGGAGTGGCTGCTACAAGAATGCTGTCCCCCAGTTGGAAATGACATGGTAGCACAGTGGCTGACTTGGTAAAATACAGATGGATAATTTTTTAATTCTAACTAAAACCACTGTTACTTTCAAGAGTCACTGGTTTTGTTTTCTTTGGGCAAAATACATCACACTATGAAAGCAGCTGATTAGTCATTGCTTCTCGTTTGAAGTTTTAAAGAGAGCCATAAGCCACGAGACCTTGAAAGAACCTCGGAACCGTGCAGTCTGCCTCATTTTACCGAGGAAACTAGGGTGCCGTTAACAGCTAACCGGTAGCACATTCCGAGCAAATGTGCCGGTTTGCTGACCCTAACACTCCCCAAAAGTTATTCAAATCCAGGTTTCTTGTCTCAAATGTTCTCAACGTTTGGTTTTTTAATGATAAATACACAAGATAGCCTTTATGTGGCTCTGATTTAAAACAAGACACCCATTCACCATTGAATGTTCAGTAAAAGTAACATACTGGAAAATAACCTGAAGATGGCATCTCTTAGTTCTTCAGGAAGTACATAACTGTGACCAAGTGTCATTGGAGGCACTGGGTTCTGGGGTCAGTGCTGCACCAGTCCCTTGAGAAGAGATCATGGGACAAATAGCCCTTGCCTTGAAAACTTCCAGTTGTTTATTTTCCGCATTATACCATGTGACAGTTCACAACTTACATTCTTTTAAGAGTTCCCCTGGGGCACTTATTAAAACACAGATTCCTAGGCCTCCTCCACTCCAGAGAATCGGAATCAACAGAGCTGAGGCAGAGCCCAGGAACCCTCATGTGACCAGCATTTCTGATCCTTCCGGTGCAGGTGGCTGTGGCCAATCAAGCCCCATTTGTCTGGACAGTCTAGTTTACACCTGTTTACAGCAACAGGTGCTCTTTCTCACTGTCACAGGTGTCCTGGCTTGGACACTATGTCACATGGTCCCCTTTCTCCCATCCATGAATTGTACTTTGAAAAAGACCACTCTCACAATTTACCGTTAAGCAGCTCCTTTATTTTGCGAATAGGCTGTTCCCCAAAAAACAATAAGCTCAATGTTCCCTGCTACGAAGAATCCAACTCGGCTGGTTTTCCTTTGTCCACTCCCCGCAGCGTACCAAGGTGCTTGGTGCTGTTCAGGTGCTGAATTTCAGAAACCAGGAGAGCAGGAGGCAGAGGTTCCAGGTGAGAGGGATGAGGCGGCCGACCAGGGCTCAGGAAAAGACCACACCGAAGCACAGTGGATCACAACTACCATTTTATTGTCGGATGATTGTGGTCCAGAATCGTCC
This sequence comes from Lyroderma lyra, assembly GCA_004026885.1. NCBI lineage: Eukaryota > Metazoa > Chordata > Mammalia > Chiroptera > Megadermatidae > Lyroderma > Lyroderma lyra. The sequence goes on along the minus strand of PVJL010000091.1, from coordinate 57,945 downwards.
ACATGCTCCTGGACTGCTCTGGTTATGACACACACCTTGGAGAGCTCTGCAGTTTATGGGGGAACATGATCTGAGCCACACACTTCCCTGGTCATGTTTTCCCAACAATCACAGTAACAGAACACTTTTCTCCATGGAACGTGGAGCGACACACTACCTCAAACCAAAGTCATCCTTTGCACATGACAGTGTGCACCAGGTAGGCCACAGAACAGCACAGGGCATGGGGGGCCGGGCTTCACTCTGCGAACCACAAGACAGCTCGAGCACGCTGGACACACTGGACACGTGAGTACATTTATCACTGCAACTGCGCTGACGGGTGCACAGAGCGAACCAGGTCAGATTTGGACTTAGGGGTACAAACACTCTAACGGACTTGGACTTCATATACAAGTTAATATTCTTCTCTTGTCAGGTCAGCTATCGTTTCCAGTTTAGACAGTGCTTTTATGACTTTAAGGAGTTGTGATGAAAAATTGGTCAAGCAAGTCACTTTGTATTTAAAGTGTTAGATATGTTCACAATGGTCTATTTTACTCCGTGTTGAGTTTTACTTGGTTCAAGCATTTCTTAAGTATTCACAACTTGCACTCTAAATCTGGGAAATATTTAAGTTGCCAGCACTTGTGTACTTTCTGGGGGGGGCGGGGCTGGACTAGACTGACATCTCTTTAGTTGAACCGGAAGGCAGGTTTTTCTTTTTGTTTTTTTGTTTTTGGTTAGTTCCCTGAGCAGTGAGAGAGCTGAAGCCTAGCCACTACACCACCAGGGAACCCCCCTCTCCGAGGATGGTTTTACAGCCGCAAATGAACCTCGAGTTCATACATCCTACCCCTTCCTTAGTCCACTGCTTCCTCGCCAGCACTTGGGTCCTTCTGTGAGGATGTGACTTTAGAGCAACAGATGGTGTGATGTGTGTATAAACCTGAAGCAGATGACGCTGACACCAACAACTCTGTGGAGATGAGGGTTAGCTGGCATGCTGAAGTGGTTCATTCCATTCTTCTGGTACCTGTGTCATGTGCAGAAGGGACTCAAGCCCAACTCTGGTTTTCAATCAGCACCGCATGAGAAGAGAGCATAAAGATTCTAACAACAAACCTAACAGAAACCAAGGCGAAGGTGATGTAACTTCATTTTTCTAACATGGAGTAAAGTTAGCCTACATTTTTAAAATACTCAGCACTTACTCTTTTCTAGGTAAACCTTGCCACGTCCACTCAAGAGTCAAGATACACTGTTTGGTCTACTGTAATAAATAATTTTAAGTATGCGCACAAATTGTCAAATTCACATGCCAGCTGTAACAGGAACTTTTCAAAGTAAGGAGCAAGAAACTGAAGGACTTTATTGTCCCGTTTCCCCCAGTAAAGCTACACGGGCAGCTAGAGAACAGGGGAGCAGATACGGGAGCTTGGCATGTCCCTTCTGTTTTACCTTTTAGGCTTGTTAGACAGCCAGGCAGAATTTGCCTCCCGCCAGCGCTCGACAATCAAGGCTGCAAAGCCTGTGATTCAGCCCAGTCCCCTCTTCAATGGCAGACTTCAGATCCCTGTCATTATGGGCTCGTGCTATAATTATCCTAAAACATTTGTTCTAATTAAACACGTGGGATAGTACTCTCAGCAGTTTTTCAGATAAAGGCATACGTCAGTTCTAAACGTAAATATAGTGCCTTTTAAAAAGACTGACTGAGGTTTCCCCATGGTTATAAAATTTCAAGTGACAAAAAGAAAATGGGATTTCTAAGAAAGGAGCATCATGATACATTATAAACAACAAGACAACACTTTACACACATCCTACCTATTTTGGCAAACTCCTCTTGTCACACGGCATTTAGCATGGCCAAATGGCCAGTGCCTTTGACTTCCAGTCAGATGGAACTTTGATAAGAGCCTTTTTTAATGCCTAGCATATGTGAAGAGCCAAAACAGAGTTACAACTGAATGGTTAAGATTCATTTCCTCACAAAGAGAATCTCAAGGTAAGAATATTTAAAAGATTAAGTAGCTCGGTTATGAATATGTATTCCATTCCAAGTTTGCTATTTTCCACCAGTTTGGAAGGCAACAATGAACTGGAGAGCTGTTAAGCCAGTCAGGACTGCCAGAAGTAGACAAGTCTTTCACTGTAGGGCAAACATACTGCTTAGACTATCATTGACATTCGTGCCATTTTAGCCCGTTTGCAAAAGTTGTGCACAGAATTCAAATTAGCAGGCCACTTGTACCTTGGCAGAAGTTAGGATTATTTAATAGAATGTTCTTATAAGTGAAATGTTATTATCCCCAACAGATTCGATTCTAATGGAAAACAGAATCCTCACTGAAAAGCCAAAAAGCAAAACTACCAAAGAAAATCAAATTGCAGGGTTTTTCTCCCTATGAAAATCTCAGATAAGCATGAGAAAGAGATCTTTGTATACTCACTAAACAAAGCGCATTTGGGTGTCATTTATCATGAAAAAGCCTTAAAATCTGAGTGGTGATAAGGGCAAGGCTCAAATTTCTTGGGTAATCTTGTGTTCCTGAGATGACAATACCTTTGAAACTCTAGCTCTAGAAATTTAGACAAGAACTAACAAATCTGAACACATCATGACAGAATTTCAGAAATTTCCACAGGGATTATCATCAAAGGCTATTCCCTGAGACATGCAAGGGTAGTGAACATGTAATTCTTTGAGTACAAAAAAATATAACATTTAAAATCAATTTCATCTCTTTACTTCTCCCTTTAAATAACTTGCTAAAATAAAAATATTTATCATTATAGTCTAAACTCTTATGTTTTACCTTTCTTTAAAAATTGCATGCCATTTATTGAAAGGCCAGGCACGGCGGGATGCTTTCATATACATTCTCTCTCTTTTACATACATTCTGTCTCCTAATACTTCTCTTACAAGACCACTTATTTAAAGGTACAGAAATAAAAATACAGTTCTTACAATTAAAACAAATGTAGTGGAATCCTAAAATAATTAGTTGCAATTTAAAGAACACAACTGTAATTCTTCACTTTTGGAAACAATAACATGTAAAAGTAAACTTAATGGACTCCTAAAATGATTAGAACTTTTAAAGAACGCAATTGCAATTTTGTACTTTTGGAAAATATGTGAAAAAAAAATCGAAAATAACTCTATGTAAATTAAAGCTCAAGCCATGGTATTCAAAATGTAAATGACTTACATAATCTACTATACTTTGTGTTTTAGTAATTAACCTTCCTGAGGTTGATTTTGTTCTCCTTGGTGTTTGCGTGACTAAAGTACTTAATAAAATTTATACAGAATATATTAGCGTCGCCAAAGATGAATATTATTTTGAACTACAAGCTGACAAAAAACTAACTACATTTAATTATGCTTGATTAAGCCAAATGTCACTGAGGGACATAGAACAGAGAAGTCTTTTTCAGGTGAAATTCATACTCCTCTCTGTTAAGCTTCCTGGATCCAATACTACCCGAAATCTACTACAAGTACTCAGGTCTCTAATATTTAAAAAATATCCCATAAAAAACTACCCCCAGTAGTCCAAACTGGATCATGGGACTCCACACAACAAGCTCTGATACTTAGGATTTTCAAGATGTAACGCAGACTCCACACAAGATGGAGTCACCACTTCCAATCCCGTGTGCTGGCCTGCAGAGTCGCTTGAGAGAGAAGGATGCCATTTGGTAACACTGTGAAGATATTAACGTGAGAAAGGGGTGGCCTTTCTTTTAAAGCAGGCACTGAACTGTATCAGACATTTGTTTGGAGACTTTCAGTAGTGATGCCCTAAGGTGCTTTTATTTACGAGGACTGTCTGGAAAATATCCAGCCCTAAATGCCTCCAGTTTTCTTATTACATGACTGGAGACTTTCTGGACAGCTCTCCTTTATGCAAAAGAGTCCATTAAAGGGTGACAAATTGGCCAAACCTTTGGGAATAATTAAATGCATCCTAACATCCTCTTACTCAGCTCTGCCTTCCACAGGTGACCAGACAGGCAAGTATCAGAGAGCTGGAAGTGTCGTCCGAGGCTTTGCTTTTCCTCCCTCTCAGGGAGCAGGACAGCCATGGAGAGCCACCTGTGTCACAACACAAGCAGCAGCCCATGTCCCGACAGCACTGGTGGGTGGACTAGGCGCTGGCGTCGGTGCACAGCTTCCCAAGGGGAGGAGGACTTCGAAGGTGACCGTAGTGATAGTCAGCAGTGAGGTATGGAGCACTTTCTCTAGGATGAGCTCGTGAAATTAATTGTCCGACCTCATAGCTGCTTGTTATGAGGAAACAGCAACCCGCACCATGCAATGACATTTCATTGTCAAAGCTGGCTCCTCTCACCCGGCCACGGCTCCCCGCTGGTCAGCGAGACAACACAATGCAATGGGCTCAGTCCACTGTCTAGTCAAAGGTGCCGTGAGGGGCCCCAGCAGGGTCCCCGCAGTATCAGGCACAGAGCCAGGCATGGAAGACACACTCCAAATTCACATGAACAGATACGAAGGCGAACGAACTCAGGAATCACCAACAAACACGTAAGGAATATACCTGTCCGTGATGAAAACATTTACAAGGTGGGTGCCTCCCACTTGCCCGCTGTGCCCTTATTTTTCTTCATAGCACTTATCTCCCCAGTGTACTAGAAGCTTCCCTTGTTTTGTGTCACATCTGTCTCCCCTACTAGAACGTGAGCTCCATGAGGCAGAGACTTTTGCCTGCTTTGACCACCGCCACATGCCCAGCACTTAGCAGAGTTTCTAGTACACCACCGATGCTCGCTATTATTTAAGTGAAGGCATGAGCATGACTTTCCTTGACACGACTCCTCTGTCTACTACCTTCACTTCCTCCGTCCCTTACCTGGGGGCAGGTACTCACTTTTCCGTTTCACACCAGGACGAACTAGGGCCAAGACTCTGACGTTAGGGGAGGCACTGCATAGGGTGGGGTCTGGCATACAGAGCCAGGCTGTCATTCACACTCCTTGATCATTATGGTAGGCCTGAAGGTGAGAAAAGTCTGCCTCGAGGAATACACTGCCAGAGGAAATGAGGCTTTAATCCGACAAACGGGCCAAATCCAACGGGTCATGCACCTGTCAATGCACTTTCGAAACTTCACCTTGTGCTTCTCCAGTGGGCCTCAGACCCACAAATCATCTCAGTGTATGCGCATGAGTAACAGAAATGATCCCAATGAGGACTTTTTTCTATTTCTCACTGAACCAAATTTTTAAATGGGTTGATAGAAAAGACAGGTAAGAAAACCTGTGCCACAGGTAAAGCTCTCATAAGGGGTACCACCCTCAGTGGGGCAGCTCCACTAGAAACTTAGTAATGAATAAGTAATTCGGGAGTTCCCTAATGGTGTGGTGGCTTAAGGCTTCGGCGCTGGCGCTGTCAACGCTGTGGCCTGGGTTCGATTCCCAGCCAGGGAGCTACCCACATACAAAAAAAAAAAGTAAAAGTCATTTGCTTTCCTTGATAACTCTGATTATGTACTAGTTTGAAATGTTCTGTTTAATTAACTAATAAATAATGGTCAGTGGCTGCTAACTTCTTATGTTCATTAAAATGTTATGTCTTACTTTCAAACCAGAAGGTACTGCTATCTCTAATAGATGGAATAGGAACCTGAGTTAAAAGCTATCTTTCCACAAAGAACAAACAATAAGCAGAAATTGTGTGTTGGTCAGGTTATTAATGGTTCTTTCCTGCTAGCCATATTGGGTCCTTCTGTTTACTCACACAGATTATGGTTTTGAAGGGCATTGTCTTTAAAGTTAATGTTTAAGCACCTGGGCCACTGGGAAAGATGACAGAATAAATGCAAGTTTATAGAAATATCCTTGCCCTTCAATACACACCACATCCAAAAGCTGAAAAAGAAGCTGTCTGTAATGACACTACAAAAGCCACCACCCCATACTGAGGACTCCAGGGCAGAGTCTGTCAGATACAGTAAAATTGGAGACCAAACAAAGGAGGATTCTTGCATTGGCCAAGCAGGCCACAGTGGTTGGGCTGTTCATGAGAGTATCCCAAAGGACTCTACTAATCATTTCTTCTTAAGTTAGAGGAACAGGACAGGAGGCAGTCAGGAGAGGCTGAGGGCATGCTACATGGGCACGTTTCCAAAAGCAAACCTAAGAGGGGAGTTTGAGGTCGCAGGTGAACCGACTGTGTGCAGAGGGGAGAAACAGTAACTCAGAAGCCAATCACATGAATTCTGATTAGAGTAAGTCCTCACTGTTATCAATAGTTTCCTCGACTTCAAGCGAAACAACGTTTAACAAAACCAATTCTGCCCTAGGCTGATATAAACAAGCTGGATTCCTATGGCATCTCATTAATGTTATAATGAAGAAAATGTTGTTATTAAAAGACATGCTGGACATATAAGCCAGCAGAGCAGAAGTACGAGCCCACCACACTCCTGCAGGAATGAGGAAAATCAAGGAAATGGGGAAAGTCAAGGGGAATCCCTCTCACCCAGTGGGACTCGCCACCCCAGGATAGAGGATTCCACAGCGTCCACAGAAGACACACAGAGACAACATGTCTCAAGGAGGCTCTGCTTCATTCCTTATTCCACTATGTCCAAAGAGCAGAATGAAAAACAACTGCTTCACCATTACAACCCAAGATTTAGCCTTACAGTTCAAGTGCTAAGTTGATAATTCAAATGCTTCTCAGTTGAAAAAGAGGACTCAAGGAGGGCTATACCCCTCTTGGACAGATATAACTAACTGGTGCCATGCAAACACAAATAACAAGCAAAAAAGGCCAGCATGATACTTGTGCAATAACAGAAGAGTAAAACAACACAGAAGAAAAGCAATGAAAGAAGCGACAGACAGACAAACACACTCTGGAAACAGAATGATTTCTGAAAACCACGAAAATGCCAATAATACAGTTCAGCCACTGAATAAATGAAATAAGGAGCCAAAAAGGACAACATGATGAGAGAAAAAGGGAGGAAGAGCTAAGCGAAGAGACAGACAAAAAGTAAAATCGTTTTAACAGAAGTGAAAGCCACATTGCAAGTCCTAGGATCAACACTATGGAAAACGGAGTCAGTGAAATGGAAGGTTAAGAGGTGAGAAAGAAATGACATAGCAAGAAGAATGACAAGGGGATGACAGCAAAAGATAAATGGGAAGGGCAGACAAGAGAGAGCCAATACCAGGACAAACTGCTGAAGAAAAGAACAAATAAACTGATGAGAAATGCAATAAGGCCCAAATGTCAATATCTAATGCTCATTGTGAACCAGAAAAAGCCAACAGACAGCTGTCAACTCGCAGGCACACTTGAATGAAGTTCCTGAATTCAAGGATAAACAAGAAATCACAAGCCCCCACGGCAAACAAGCAGGTCATCTACCAAAAGGGAAGAAAGGTCTGTCTGGACTTAGCTCTCTCAGCACCACCAGACACTAGAAGAGAATAAAGTGAGGTCTGCAAAGAATCAAGGTACAAAGGATGTGACCCAAGAACCTGAGAGCCAGCCAAGTTACTGAACATAAGGAATAACAACAAAGGTACATTTGTAAATATCCAAGAAAATCCAAATGAAGCCATAACCCAGTCTAGCGAAAGATAAACATATCAAGTCTTCAACGTGGAGCCTTTGTATGAAAGGGCTGGCAATAAGCACTGAGTTCATTTAAATATAGATTTAAGTCTCAATAACTCTAGTAATTACCTACAGCTATACACTTTAAGTTGCCTGTCTTCCTAGGTAAGAGTTGCCAAATGCATTCAATTATCTCCTCTAATTAACCATGCCAACACGAAAACACACATAAGAGAACCTCTCTTGAATTGAATTCTCTTGCACGATAGAAAACCTGTGGTTTATAGCTTACCCTTGAGGGTTGCTATACCCAAGCAATTCCTCAAAAGAGATGCTAATTACCTGGTGCTCTGTGGAGAGCAGGCCCAGGAACAAGAAGGCCCAGCTACTCACTTTGGTACTTCCATTCACTTCCCATGCCATGTCAGCAAACCAAGGCACTGCTTTGGGACTCATGCAAAACAGAGATAATACCTGCACGGTCCACCTCACGGCATGGTAAGGATCAAACAGGATGCTGTACGTTAAAGTGCTTTGTAATCAATAAGCAAGGCTGTACCACCATGCCACTTGGTGAACTGGAAAGAACCCACTCTGTTAAGAAGTCATAAAATATTCAGAGACAAAGAAAGGATCAGAAGGCTCCTGTGGATCCATCCCTACACCACCCTCCTTTCATTTCTCTACGTTTTAAAAGTCATCGCTTAGCCCTATAAAAAAGAAATTCAGTATTCCCACAGCTCCTGACCGGAATGATTTTTAATTTGGAAACAAAGATAAGTTTAAGAACTTTGAAAGATGTTGCCAACCCACCCAAGGTAAATGTGTCTCAGTTTTCATTCCTTGATTCAGCAAATATTTATTAAGCACCTACTATGTACCAGGCACTGTTGCAAATAGTAGACACCATCTCCAAATACTTAAAAATAGAATCAAGTGAATGAAAAACAAACAGGGAGGAACTGGGAGAACTACATTAATTTCACTGCAAAGGGGTCAATGTCTATTTAGATTACGACTTACATGCAGAAATGTGATAATCTGCTTAGAGACAAACCCATCAACAGGCAGAGGGATGTGCCCAAATTCAGAGAATCATGTAGAGTCGATGAAAAGGAAAAAGGAATACTTGGGGCCACTAAACTGTGAGAATGCCAGATGTTCCTGAAGTCTTCTATGGTTGTTTTGGGAGCAAAGTTAATTCTTAATGCAGAAAACAAAGAAGAGGTAAGATTGTATGGTGGTCAGATGTGTCTGAGCATACCAGCAAGTGTACCAGTAAAGGACTGCCAAGTAAGTCACTAATACATTGAAAGAAATCTTTACTTTGGGGAAAAGACCTGTAGAGGGGAGAAGGTGATAGGATTTTCCCACACCACATTTTCCATCTTCAGTCTTTACGTGGAGCTTGTTGTAAGGGCGTAACAATCCATGGGCATTCCTCAACCACATTGTGAAACATTACCAGAATGAGGCAGGAGGAAACACTTCCAGAATCTATTGCCTTCTGTCCCCTACAGTGCATCATACTTGAAAGTGCAACGGAGTATGGTAGGGAATGGAGACCTAGGAAGATGCTCATATACTATATCTAACATTTTTAAGGAAGTCAGGGTCTTTAAATGCAAAGAACCATTATTTTTACATCGCGGAAAAAAGCCCTGTCCCCAAGACACTGGTTTGGTCTCCATCTGGACCATCTCGTTACCTCTATCTTGAAAGTGCATTGGCCTTTCTTTTTTGGGGGGCATGGGGGTGGTTCCCTAGCCAGGAGTTGAGCCCAGGCTGCAGTGGTGAGAGCGCCGAAGCCTAGCCACTACACAGGGAACCCCCTACATTGGCCTTTCTTTTACCTGATTATATGAGTTTTCTGATGACAGCCTTCAAAGAATGGATGTGATGAGCTTTTTCTTAAGATGAAGGGAACTACCACGTAACAAAATGAAAGAAAATCAGATTCAGGGGAACTAAGAGAAACAGACCTGCTACCAACCCACATGCAGCTGCCCAGAGCGCAACTCCTCCCCAGGGAAAGTTTTCCTGCAGAATTTTCTATGCTGCAGTGGGAACAAATGCTACTGTATGACTCAAGGAGGAAGAATATTTTACAATTTACAACATTTAAATCAGTGTCCTCAGTACTTAAAAACTAGATCAAAACATCGATACAGGTGTTAAAAAAGAGGGCAGCAGTCAAAGTAAGTGACATATATGAAAAGTTAGTGACGAGAAACACATCCTATGGAGCTGCATGGGTTGCAGGTTGTAACCAGGACTCCGGATAGCTTCTGTGTCTAAGAGTAAATATAACTGCTCCTCTCTCCTCACCCCAAGTGCTTTGCCAATTCCAACTTTCAGCAAGAGGCCAAGGATTGTGAAAATCAGATGGCAATTCTAAAACTGGTTAAAATTCATGAAAATGAACATTATGAAGACCTAGGGCATTTCCCAAAATAAACCAGAAAGCACTTTCCCTTTGATAGTCTGTTTTACAACTAGTGAAGTACATCACACGAGGACTTCCAATTTCTTAGCGAAGTACAAAGGAATAGAATATGACAAAGGGATAGTATTAGATTTGTAAAATGTTTACGTAAGCATAAAAACTGCACTTTCCACTCTTTACAAACTTGATAGTGGCCAGAAGGTAGTTTTTCACTTAAGATCTTTGAAACCCAGCAGTTAGGTGAAAAATTCCAAGACAAGTTTTGGAATGCTTTAATTGACAGAACAGAACTGTACAAACGAACTGTAAAATAAAACCAATGCATCAAAGATTAAGATCTAATGTGCAAGGAAGGACCCATACCTCACAATGGAAGAAGGCAAAGTCTCAATCAGAGAGTGAGGAGGGGATGCACATGAGAGAGGAAGGGCCCTGGGACTGAATTATCAAGACACGCTTAGCTGATGTCATCAACTTGCAGATTCCCCAGGCCTTAGTTGGTGGTTTGGGACAAACATGGTATTTGGTCACAAAGTGCAACAGTAGAGATCTGCTGTATCTGCAATGGGGAGGGAGTTTAGAATCCTGAGGAGATTGTAGACACTTGACTCTATGCTAATAAGGAGAGAGGTATGAGGACACAAGAGCCCTGGTGAGGCTCTGTGCTCTCTTAAGACAGGTGCCAACCGAATCACAGCAACATATCATGAAAAATAACTGAAGTTACTACTTTAGTGAGAGATCTGAAGTAGCTATAAGAAGGTTTCTCTGTGAAAGGTCCAGGTGGTGCAGAGAAAAATACACATTTCAAGCACTGGAATAACTATGGTGCCACGCTCAAGAGTTGATAGAGGAAAGACGTGCTCTCTGGTTGACTTGCAGAAGATGGTCTTTCTTCACAGAGAGGACCAAGGCATTCAGTTCTCTACAAAGTTCTATTAGTCTTGATCTTGTCTCTACAAAGAAAATAACGAGAATATCCATAGTGAGTTTATGAGTACAACCTTCTCTATTTTAACCAAGACTTACTCAAAGCATTTAGTTATAGTGATACTTCAAATCTCCTTGCCTTATCTCCAAATTATTTTCCATAGTTACTACAGAAGAATTACCATTTAATTATGTATATACGAGGGTTGTCTGGAAAAAGTCCAGCCATAAATACCTCTACTTTTCATGTTACATGGCTGGATACTTTCTGGACAGCCCTCGTATACTTGAAAACAGTTCTTTACTCTCAGGTAATAACCTGATTAGAAATGAGGAATGACTGGTAATGGGTACAGGGTTTCTTTTGGGAATGACGAAAATTTTCTGAAATTAGATAGCGGTGAGGGTTACACAACTCTGTGAACATGTTAAAAACCACTGAATTGTACACTTTCAAAGGATGAATTTTACGGTATGTGAATTGTCTCTCAATGAATCTTGCTAAAAATCTGATTAGAGAATAAATTTTCTTACAATTTCTCATCTACCTAGTGAATTTACCATACCTATTAAATACTTTGCCAAGATCACCACCAATTATCCTATTTGTGCAATTTAACAATTTTAATTATTAGACTATCCACTTTAGAATTTTAAAAATTGCTTTCAACTAAAATATGTTCAATAATATATTAGAAATTAAGACTCACACAAAATTAGTCTACAACCTGCTAAACTATTTAGTTTTAAAATTACCTTTAAAACAATATTCAATTAAAGCTATCTTTCTACAATTCAAGTGGACCTTATTATCTATAAAGACTGCTCCTGTACTACACAAGTAACTACCCTATCAGATCAACTGTTTGAATTAATTGGTCACATTGGTGCCCAACATGCTACTTGACTTACATAGAGACTGCAAATGGAATAAAAGGAAATTGATCCAGGTCTTTCAAGGTGATTTAGCTTAATCTTGGCTGGGGATGTGGTGGGTGGGTGGGTGAGGGTGGAGGTGCACGTGCACGTTTGCACACGCATGCACGCCTGCACTCATATGCACGAACCAAAGTGTTCTAAATTCATCATTTGAAATGAGTGACCAGCCTAGGAATATTGCACAGAGGTCCATCACAACACTTCTATAGAAAAAAATAATACATTAGCATAGATACCCTTTATATCATTCAGCAGAAAAGACTAATGCTACCATAATTGTACAAAATTACAAAGCTATATATACTGTATTTGCAGACAAATACTTTCCTGTTGCATTATTTTGAGATAAGATTCTCAGGGTAAGAACAAATATGTACAATTAAAAAATATCAAAGAAACACTGCAATGTTAAATTTGAATAAAAAATATTAATATGAACTTAGGAAATATATATATCTTACATGTTTATACACACACACGCACACATGCACACACACACACACACACACACACACACACACACACACATCTTATATATATCTTACATATATTATACCGAGATGCCAAAACCTGCATACACATTCTAAGAGATGTTATCTATGTATTACTTTTCGTAGTTGAATTACAGTAGCAATGTGTAGTATGCTTGCTTAAAAGATGGCATTAATCAAGTGAACACTAGAGTCACCATGTGATAGGCCGGACAATCAAAGAAAATGGTGGAAGTGCGGTTGTCATTGGAGGAGCACAAGACCATTTTGAAGTGGTATGTGAAATTTGAGAACATTGTTTGAGTTTCCTCCACGTTCTCCTGACTTAACAACACCTCTTGACTTCTACCTATGGAGGACCTTAAAGGATGTGGTGTACTGTAGAAAACCAGCTCCCCTGGCGGTACTTTGGGAAGAAATTGGACCGGCATGCACAGCGATACAAGTAGACACCTTGATCAGCATTGCTGAAGCAGTAGTTCGCCATAATCAGAAGTGTCTGGATGCTGATGGCAACTTGAGCCCCTCGTGTAATTGCATAAGTCAAAAGTGACTTATAGTCATCTTTTGTTATCGGTATATATTGAGTATTCCAATTTTAATACCGTTTTCTCCTTTCTTATAATGTGTATACATTTTTTGGCACCCTCTGTATATGAGGTCGGACAATTAATTTCACAAACTTATCCTAGAAAAAGTGCTACCTATCTCACTGAAGAGTATCACCATGGTCATCTTCGAAGTACTCCCCTTGGGAAGCTATGCACCGACACCAGCGCCTAATCCACCCTTCAAAGCAATTTTGGAACTCTTTTTCTGGAATGGCCATCAGAGCTGTCGTCATACCCAAAATCTGACCTTTAACTTCATGAACTTGCCACCATGCGCTTAAGTTGGCAGCACTATACAACTCAGTAAGGTGTCATAATACCTTATGACATAGTGGTTTCTAATTCCCATTAAAGACAAACAAGAATCCTTGAGAAAAATGGCTGATTTTAGTACTGAAACAGGGAAGGTATAAGATGATCCTAGGATACCATCTTGGGCCAGAAAGCAAGGAAGCTTTCAAAGATGAATGGAGTTTTATCAATGGAACACAGAGGTTCCTGCTTAAAATAGCTCTTATTGACCAAAAGTATGCCAATTTAAGCATCAAAAAGATGGCTGCTATGTGCAATAGCATGGATGAACTTTACAGAAAGCCAGACACAGAAAGAATATACACTATGTGTTCCTTTTATTTTAGGTTCAAAAAGTGGTAGGGTCAGATACAGTGAGAGGTGGTAAGAGTCAAAACAATGGTTACATACTGGGGGAGAGGAGGGAGAAGAGCTTGACTAGGAAGGGGCCTCTCTGGTTGCTGCAAATATAGATGTAAAAATCTGTCAAGCCATAACTGAAGTATACCATCATATACTTTAATATATACATGTTAAATATATGAGGGCTATCTGGAAAAACTCCAGCCATAAATGCCTCTATTTTTCATATTACATGCCTGGATCCTTTCTGGACAGCCCTTGTATATTATAATGTGTATGTGTATGTATGTTAAGTACTGATTGAAACATATCAAAGCAAGAAAAACTTATAATATCCATAATAATACTCAAAAAAAGAGAAAGCCAGAAACTCATTATTTGTCATTATTTCCAGTGGTTTTTAACTCAACTTCTTACCTCGAAAACTGGTAATTAAAAGGAAAGATATAAACGCTTTTCCTACCTTGCCAGGAGAAACTGTACTTCAAAAGGTACCTAAATGGCTGTAGTTGATGGGGAAGAACTTTAAAGAGGAATGTCAGCTAGTAATTGTCAAAGGAATGATATTTTTAAAAACTCATTATTTTCTAAATGTTAAAAAAATTACTGATTCAGGCCAAAATTATCAACTGGTGTAAAAACTATGATGGTTACAGAGTAGCAAATATATATCTAACACTATACAGATGACTTTCCAGTTGAGAAGGGAAAAATAACTATACTGTGGAGGGATAAGACAGACATCATTAGAACTACAGTCAATCTTAACATCACTAATGGTATATCAACTCGCTATCGTGGGTCTCACAGTGTAAGATGCAATAGTGCTTATAAAGAAAGCATTCTAGCAAAAAAACAAAAACAAAAACAAATAAAGAGCTCCACTGAGCCTTTAGATGAACTTGAAGATTATAAGAAATACAGGGAATGAGAGATAAGACAAATGACATTTCAAAGAAGAAACCAAACAAATCAAGGTGAGGGAATTTTACAGGGCAACTGGCATGATCTCTCTCAACAACAAAAAACTGTTCTAGATTAAAAACAACTTGAGGCCTACTCAGATGTGTTATGTGCTCCTGGAATGAATCCAGGTTTGGACAAATCAGAGAATTTTCATGAGAAGAAAATTTATTGACATGGAAAAGTGGAGATGGTTAAATGAAGCAAAATCAGGTCATAAATAAGTATGACTAGTGTGATCTCATTTGGGGGAAAACACATATATATGAATAGCAAAATATCTGGAAAAACATACAAAGCTCTAATGGTGGTAATCTCTGTGTTGTAGGAGTACAGTGGTTTCTCTTCTTATTTATACTTTATAAGTTTATTTACATTTTCTAATTTTTTACAACCTTCTATTAATAAAAGCTTTTTTTAAAATTAAACAAATAAACAAAATACTTACTGATGCTTATAGAGTTGGAGCTTAAGGGTAGTCAGAAGAAAAAAAATTGAAAATCAAATTTTGGATTATTTTCCTTATTACTGAAAAATAGTGAAACTCATTATTCTGTGATTGGCAGTTTTCCCCTTTTTTATTTAAAAAAATATTATGGGAAACTATCCATAAAATTTACTATTTAATGACGATGGTTAAAAAAAGTTATTTTTTTTAAAGTAAGTGTGTTATCTTTATTTTTATTTATTTATTTGGTGTTCCCTGCCTGGGAATCAAACTCAGGCTGCAGCATTGAGAGCGCTGATGCCTAGCCACTACACCACCAGGGAAACTAAAAAAGTTATTTTTAAGTGTACAGTTCAGTAGCTTTAAATGTATTCACATTGCAGTGTAACCAATCTCCAGAACTTTCTCATCTTCCCCAACTGAAACTCTCTCCCTATTAAACAACAATTCCTCATTCCTTAGCCCTTGGCATCCACCATTCTACTTCCCATCTCTAATGAATCTGACTACTCTAGCTATCTCATATAAGTGGGATAATATGGTATTTGTCCTTTTGGGTCTGGCTTCCTTCAATTCACATAATGACGTCAGGTTCATTCATATCGTAGCATGTGTCAGAACTTCTTTCCTTTTAAAGGGTGAATAAGATTCCATTGTGTGGATGTACCACCTTTTCTTATCTTGACTGATAAGTTTAACTTCTTTATTTTTTTTTCAGTTTGAATCCAGAGAATTTCTCTGAATTTTTTTCTGTCATTCTCCACAGATGATGCCAACTTAATCACTTTTAAAATATAAGTCATGGCAAGATAAACTCTGCTCACTGCTGTTAACATCACCACAGTTGCAAGGACTCCCAGAACAGGAGGGCTTCTATTTGAATGACTACTCTGGCTACCTGTTCTTGTTCTCCTTCTTCTCTAGGGTGAGAAAGCTGCGCCAATATTTCTTTAGGGCTCACCCTGCTTTTCCAGTGATAAAACAAGGGAGACTACTGAAAGTATCAATTGTCTGGCTGGTATATTCTGAGGAAACATCAGATACTTTAGAGTATGAAGCATAGTGGTACGTTACTGTTTTGCCTTGTATTTTGAAGTGTCTCTGGGCTCGCTGCTAGGATTGCTCCAATCGTCAGCTTCAGGTGTGGTCTTGTAATGGCGCCATGCCGACTTATTGAAAACTGGAAGTCTCTCGAATGATTCACTTGAAAGTGCCTAATGGAAAAATAGACACCAAAGGGCCACAGTGTCATTTGTCTCACATGAAGTACTAAGCTAAATTTTACGATTTAAAATATTACAGACCATAATATATCATTATGGAATTACATTTTAGTTTACTTTGACTTGGCCAAGAAGAAATAAAAGCTTTTTTAAGGGAATAAAAAGATTCACTGACGTACACATGACCAGAACAATATTTTAGTTCAGTTAATATTTCTTTGAGATACTTTTGGCTACAGGCACACTCCTCATTTAATGACTGAGTTCCACTCCTATGACTAGGTCATTAAACAAATTGGTTGATAAGCAAAGAGCTTAAAGGTGGCTGTCTTATGGTGTGTTGTGGTGCCATAGCATCTGCATTTTTCAACAGATATCATACAACAGCACATTTACACATGAAATATGTACTCTTGAGTGACTGTAAACGTTTCATGTAGTGAATATTAACTGACTATGGAAACGAGACAAAGACTGAGAAAGGGGATTCCCCAGACTCACACAGACTGAGAGAGGGGACTCCCTGTGCTGGGGAACAGGTCATAAGTCTGAGCGGTTATTAAACAGGTAGGTTGTTAAGTGAGGAGTGGCTATATATGGTCTTAGACCAAGCACTACCGTTCACTGGGCAACTGCTCTCCCAAAGGGCCCAGAAAGAAATAAAGTTTCATACATATTAGATTTAAAAACATAAACCCATAAAATGATATCAAATATAACACCATTTAGACACAATGGCCATCTAAGATAAACACTCCAAATAACTGGTTAAATTATAGTGTAACATATTACATGTATATTAACATACAACACACTATATAGCTATGAAAAGAATGATTCAGTTTTACATGAACTGATATGGAAAATCTTCAAGATACACTGGAAATTAAAAAATAATCAGGGAAGGTGATCAAGATGGCAGCATGAGAGGACGTCCCTGAAACCTCTCCTGGAAATTACAAACTAAACAGCCAAAACCAGACAAGGGAATCCCCAAGTGACAGCCTCAGCTGAGACATCACCCACCGCAAGAAAACACCTAAAAGTCAGAGAAAGGGAGGTGAATGGGAGAAAAGGGAAGGAAGCAGTACAGAGACGGGGTTGCAAAATGCAACCTGGGGCTGGCGGAAGCAGGACCGATGAGGAGGCCGGGAAAAAATGGGCTGAAGCGCAGTACGATCCCAGGAGGGCAGAGGAGTGGCTAGTGGAAGCCCTGTGAAGGGACGAGAAAAAGCCTAAGCCCCAGCCGAGGAGCACCAGGGCCCCAGCCGGAGCACCATGCCCTGGATTATGACAGGGACTGAACAAAGGCATGCTAAGTGCCCAGGGCAAAAACACGGACCCAGCCAAAAGTGGCCCGGAGAGGGCTTATACTGCAAGATGCGTCTGTCCTGGCCCTGAGTGCTCCTGATGGAAGTATAGGTCTGTTTTGCAGCTGAGCCAGCACGCAGGCTAGTGAGCAACCTTGGGACAAACAGCAGCGATGACCTACACTGCTTCCACCGCTAGGCAGAAACTGTGAACACGGAGCCTGCCTGCTACCCCTTGCTCTCCCCCAAATCACCATTACCCTGTGCCACAAACAAGCCCTGAGCCCTCCCCAGCAGACTTCCTGCTACCAGGGAACCAGCAGGGAAGCTCAGGGATACTGTAAAACAAGAGCACAGCAGCCTCTGCCTGCACTGATCTCAGAGGCAGAGAATATCATTGTCTACCCCATTTTCCCAAAGAGGCGGCACATCGAAACCAAGGTAACTGAGTCCAAGAGGAAAAGCCCACCCTCCAGAAAAGCTCCAAGAGCGAAAAAATCAACCCACCAAGAGAAAACACAATAAGATGCTGCACCAACACCAACTGGGAAGTGAAAGAAAGACCTCTCCATATCTGCCATGGGAAAAAGTCCTTGTTCCCAGAAAGAGAAACACATCAATTACAATGAGCTCCCTTAGGAACAAAGCGTCTCAGAGAGAAAATGGAAAATCTCCAGAAAAGAAACTTATAGATTTGGCAATATATGAATATATGATCTATGTGACACAGAATTCAAGACTGCATTGCTAAAAATACTCAGAGAGCTCAAGGAATGCTGGCTGAGTACTCAGACCCACATAAATGATCTCAGAAAGGAAATCACTGAACAACACTTTAACAAAGAAACCAAAGCTACAAAAAACAATCAAATAGAAATTTGAAAGATAATCAATGCAATAAAAGAAATAAAGCATAAGCTAACTAGCAAAGGAAGCAGATCTGACCAGATGGAGGAAAGAATTAGTGACATTGAAGACGGAAATGTGGAAATTGAACAGAAGGAAAAAGATAAAAGATTTGAGAACCAAAAAAAAAAAAAAAAATCTCTACAAGAACTATCTGACTCCATTAGAAAGAACAACATTAGAATAATAGGACTACAAGAAGAAACAGAACAAATTTCTAATGAGAGCTTAAACAAACAAATAGTAGACAAGAACTTTCCAAACCTGTGGGAAGACCTGAAACCCCAAATTCAAAAAGAAAACAGGATCCCTAGCTACCTGAATCTCCTCAGACCTTCCCCAAGGCACATTATACTGAAGATGTCAAAAATCAAAGATAAGGAAAGAATCTTCAAGGCAGCTAGGGAAAAAAATCATAACCTTCAAAGGAAAGCCCATCAGGCTGTCATCAGAGTTCTCAGCAGAAACTCTCCAAGCCAAGAGGGAGTGGAATCACATATTCAAAATATTAAAAGAATGGTCACAGGGATATAAAGCACAGCCTAGGGAATGTAGGCAATAATACTGTAATAACTATGTAGTGTCAGATAAGTAATAGGCTTATTGGGGTAATCACTTTATGAGGTATATAAATGTCTAATCATTATGTTGTTTTGGACACCTGAAACTAGTATGAATGAATGAATGAATGAATGAATGAATAAATAAATAAATAAATAAACAAACAAAAAAACCACAAAATATTAAAAGAGAGGAGCTACTAGCCAAGAATAGTCTATCCAGCAAAGTTATCCTTTAGATATGAAGGAGGAATAAAAACCTTTTTAGACATACAGAAGCTGAGGGAATTCACCAACACAAGGCCGGAATTATAGAAAATACTGAAGAATACTTGACCTGAAACAAAATGCCAAAATAATTGGCAAAAAGTTGGGACAACAAAAACATAAAAAGAGAAGTAAAGATTTAAATTACCAAAAGAGAATAGAAATTAAAAGAATGCTTAAGAAAAGGAGCCATTACATATATGAAACTTTCCTTTTCATAAACCTTGGGAACTACACAAAACAAAACAAAAAACAAAAAACACAAACAGAACCAAGACACACAACCAAAAAAAGGGGAAAACAGAAGGAGAAATAGAATGCCATCAAACTAAAAAAACAAAAACAAAAAAACAAACAAAAAAACAGGCAGAGAGAAAAAAACAAAGAAGAAATTGAGACACTGAACAACCAAAAACCAGAAGACAGAATGGTCATAGGAAATCTTCATATACTAATCATCATCCTAAATGTAAATGGACTGAACTCACCAATAAAAAGGCACAGAGTAGCAGACTGGATTAAAAAACAAAACAAAACATTTATATGCTGTCTCCAAGAGACACACCTCAGCCACAAGGACAAACACAGACTCAAAGTAAAAGGGTGGAAAACAATGCTCCAAGCAAATGGCATCCAGAGAAAAACAGGAGTAACCAGACTTATATCTGATGAAACAGACTTCAGGATAAAAAAGGTAGTAAGAGACAAAGATGGACATTTCATAATGATAAAGGGAACAATACAACAACAAGGCATGACATTCATCAATATATATGTTCCTAACCAGGAAGCACCAAAATTTATAAAGTATCTACTTCAAGATCTAAGAGGTGAAACTTGATAAAAACAATTATAGTAGGGGACCTAAAACATCCCTTGACAGCCATGGACAGATCATCCAAACAGAAAATAAATAAGGAAATATCAGCTCTAAATGATACATTACAACAATTGGACATAATTGAAATTTATAGGACACTCCATCCTACATTACAAGACTATACATTCTATTCCAGTGCACATGGAACATTCTCAAGGATAGACCATATGTTGGGACACAAAACTAGCTTCAGCAAATTCAAGAAGATTGGAATCATACAAAGCACAGTCTCAGACCACAGAGCCTTGACACTGGAGATAACCTTCAAAAAAAAAACAAACGAAAAAAAAAAACAAAAAACCCCACAGAAAAAAAACCCCACATACACATGGAGATTAAACAACATGCTAGTAAAAGAATGACTGGATCAAAGAAGAAATAAAAGAGATTAAAAAACACAAAGAAACTAATAATGATGAAAATACAACATATCAAAATTAATGGGAAGCAGACTTACCTCAAGAAACAAGAAAAAGCACAAGTAAATAACCTAACATCCCATCTTAAAGAACTAGAAAAAGAAAAATTAAAAAAGCCCAAAATCAGCAGAAGGAAAAAAACATCAATAGTCAAAACAGCTTGGTATTGGCAGAAAACCAGAAATATAGACCAATGGAACAGAACTGAAAACCCAGAAACAAATCCACAAATTTATGAACAAATAATTTTCAATAAAGGAGCAAAAAACATGCAATAGGGAAAAGACAGCCTCTTTAGTAGGTTGTGCTGGGAAAACTGGAGAAACATAAGCAAAAGAATGAACCTGAGGGAGTTCCCTGGTTGGTATAGTGGCTTAAGGTTTCGGCGCTGGCACTGTCAACACTGTGGCCTGGGTTCCATTCCCAGCTAGGGAACTACCCACATACCAAAAAAAAAAAAAAAAAAAAAGAATGAACCTGAGCTGTGAACTCTCTCCATATACAAAAATAACTCAAAATGGATTAAAGACCTTCATATCAGACCTGCAACAATAACTGTATAGAAGAAAACATTGGTACTAAACTTACAGACCAAGGACTCAAGGAAGACTTCATGAACCTGACCTCAAAGACAAGGGAAGTCAAAGCAAAAATAAATGAATGGGACTATATCAAACTAAAAAGCTTCTGCACAGCAAAAGAAACCATCTACAAAGCAAAGAGACAGCCAATGGAATGGGAGAAAATATTTGCAAACAATGCCTCTGATAAGGGGCTAATACCTAAAGTATATAAAGGACTTGTACAACTCAACAATAAAAGAACAATCTAATTAAAAAAATTATCAGAGGACCTGAACAGACACTTCTCCCATGAAGAAATACAAATGGCCAGCAGACATATGAAAAAATGCTCAACCTCATTAGCTATCAGGGAAATGCAAATCAAAACCACAAGGAGATACCACCTCACACCTGTTAGAATGGCGGTTATCAACAAGACAAGGAATAACAAGTGCTGGAGAGGATGTGGAGAAAAAGGAACTCCGGTACACTGCTGGTGGGAGTGTAAACTGGTACAACCACTGTGGAAGGCAGTGTGGAGGGTCCTCAGAAAATTGGGAATGGAGTTAACGTATGACCCAGCAATCCCCCTTCTGGGGATCTATCCCCAAAATTTGAAAACCTTAGTCTGCAAAGATATATGTACCCCAATGTTCACAGCACTATTCATGGTGGGGGAGAAAAGGGACAGGGACACAAATATATGGTGATGAAAAAAGAAATGACTCTGGGTGATGAACACATAACACAAGACACAGATAATGTACTGTAAAATTGTACAGCTGGAACCTATGTAATTTTTACTAACCAATGTCACCCCAATAAATTTAACATTAAAAAAAAAACTAAAATGAATCATTTGTGCAGAAAAAATTCGATTTTTCTCCCCATATATTTATCAATAGAGAATCAACTCTAGGAGGACCCACAAGAAATTGGCATGTGTAGTTACTTCTGGGAAAGAGAACAGGGTGCTCAGGGACTTATTTTTCCCTTTTGTGGCTTTAAAATTGTGTACTATGTGTCTATATTACCAATTCAAAAAATACTCCAAATACTCTGGAATTTAAAAATAAGTAAAAGTCTAACACTACCAATGAATGAGAAAACCTGTTACAGAGAACTTTCTTATTAGATCAGCCTTTTATATAACTATACTATGATTACTGAATTCTTGTAACTTTGGGAAAGCAAGCAAGTAAAGACTACAAGACTCCAGGTTATGATCATCTGTGTCCTTTTATATTACTACTTGCAATAGATATGCAATATTTTTTTTAAGTGACAATTTAAAATCATGGCTTTAAAAATCAGTATTTTACTTTTTATATCTCCATATTTCATATTTTGCTGCATCTCAGAATAAAATCAAGAGTGAGACATAACATGGTTTTCACACAAAAGTGAAGTAAATCTGAGCTGAATATAAAAGATGACAGATTATATGGTACTATTATCTTTAAGTTATTAGAACTTACAGCTTTAAAGAGTAGATAGCTTCACTTCTAACAGAAATAAAATGGAATACCTTCAAATAAATGACAGCATCTGTACCCACTCCTTCCATAGAATACAGTTTTAGATCTCCTTGGAAATATCTTGCATAAAGACGAGAAATTGGCAAGCCATAACCAAATCCAGCCTATGGAGAAAAGAAAATGAATACAGTGAGAAAGGCACAAATGCTAACAGGTT
The DNA here is from genome assembly GCA_004026885.1 of Lyroderma lyra. Classification (NCBI taxonomy): domain Eukaryota; kingdom Metazoa; phylum Chordata; class Mammalia; order Chiroptera; family Megadermatidae; genus Lyroderma; species Lyroderma lyra. Next base: position 35,056 of record PVJL010000091.1, on the reverse strand, counting down.
TGGTATGAGGATCAGTCAGAAGATTAACATCAATTTCTGATTCAGATTCAAAGCCTATAAATGAGTGCTTCAACCTTTATAATATATATGTTCAGCTATGGCAAACAATCTATTTTCATTCTACAAAAACTCTTCTCATATGTTTGGAAAATAATAGAAATATTTGATTTTTTTTACTAGTGCTTTCTTAGCACTTTAAAGCATATTTTTATTAGCATTTTAAAAGCAAATCCCCAAATCATGTGGAATTTGAACTGGCACCAAAACGAAGCCACATCACTCCAAAGTTTCATTATCAGATTACCTTGCTTTTTGTAATGAAAATTAAATTGAACAGCACAGGAGTGCTAATCTACTAGCACCAGGGCTAATGCAGTAAAAGAAAACTTCCTAAGAGGCTACTTCCTAAGCTTCTGGGAATGCTATAAGATTTGGACATATGGTAGTTCATATATTTTTAGAGACAGAAAAACAAAACAAAACAATTCCAGTACCTGCCTATATCTCTATGTCATGTCAGCAGGGGAAGAAAGAGGTCTCAAGTATTGACAAGAATAAGAACAATTGAGACTAATTTCAGCAACACTGGAGTGAAGGAGAAGATGCTTCATTGCAAGCTTTGGCCCCTCTGATAAAATCCACCACCAAGGTTAGAGAAGGAGGTGGTGGGGTGATGCACCTGAGTTGTGGTTTCATGGGCTTTAGGCTCAGATAGACTCAAGTTGAAATTCACTTTTTGTGCAACTCTGAGCAATTTACTTAACCTCTTTGAGACTGTTTTGTCATCAGAAAAATGTAACAAAAAGCTTACCTCAGAGCTGATATAGGATTAAATGATATAATAAATGCAAAGTCTTAGCACAGTGCCTAAGATACAGTAAAACTACATACATGGAAATTGCTGTTATGGCTACTACAGAGCAGCAATTTTACCAAGTTCCATGAATTTTTACCATTTTCTAGCATCTTTCCTAGATTCCTTCCTCAGGGTAGGGCCTAACTCAACAGGCTGGGTGTGACAGAGTGTACCCTGCCATTTAAGGGTGTTATGACTGGCAGAATATGGCCAAGTAGTGAAGACAAGATATCCAAGATGGTGACTGAGGTCACCACAGTAAAGAAACCAGCACACTTCAGGAAGAGACCAAGAAAACTGGCCTCCTCCATTCCAGCAAGACCCAGAGCCTGCTCTTAGGTCTACCAGGCAACGGCCAAGAGTGCCTGAGCCCAGTGCAGTACTGAGTGCCAGGGGACAGGTCAGCTTAGAGTCCTGTGGAATGCAGAGGAGGGGCCTCTAACTCGGATTTGGTGAGGTTCAGGTAAGTTTTCCCAGGGTGTCAAAGGATCAATAGGAGTTGGTTAGGACACTTCTGAAAAAGGAATGCATGTGTCAAGGCACAGAGCTGTAACACAGTACGGTGTTTGGTGCAGAAATGGTATCTTCTAGTAGTACACATCCATATGCCCACTTCAAAGCCACGGACAGTTTCCTAACTGGGAGAGACACTAGTGGAAGCAACGAAGACATAGCCAGTGCCAGCTGTTCCATAATGAGCCCAGTAACTTTGGGCAAGGCACTAAGCTTATTTTCCATCTATAAAATGGGAGGTTGGGCACATAAGTTTAAATTCTCTTACTTCAACTGCTTAGTTGAACTATGGCATAACAGTAACCCATCCCATACTATTTTGAGACCTGGAATACATAACCCATATCCCTCTTAAACAACTGGGGAAGGCTCTAGATTTGCTTGTAGTGGTTTTTTTCCCCCTTTCCTTTGGCATTCAATTAAATAGGTACCAGAGCCTAAGCAAGGCAATGCCTTTCAAAGACGATCTTTCAGAAACTTTCTCAAATGCGATACAAGTGACTTCTTCTCTGTTTTCAATATGCTGTGTTAACCAACTCCGTCTTGAATAAATGATGAAGTGTTGGATTTTGTTCATACAAATAAAATACAATCTAATGTGCTTACTCAGGTAGGATTGGGAAATGAAACTTAATTTATATCTTGAACCATTCTGTAGACTGATAGATATATTGCTGTGTTTAATGACAAAGGGTTCAGTTGTTGTTTGTCAATTAGAAACACTCAGCAGGAGAAGGAAGTATGGCCTTACCAGGATCTAAATGCTTCCATGGTAACCAGAAACTTCTCTCACTGCTTTAATAGGGCTGAAGGTTGTTTCCAGAGTGAGAAAGAAAGGGCCCTGAAAATGCCTACACCACTTATGTTTCCTGCTTATGTTATTTAATGGAAAAATTCTGATGTGTTCATAATTTAATGTTTTAATTATATAAACAAATTTGACAGGGAAGTTAAAAGGCCCAGGATGATTTGTCCCTCTATGGTATGCAGTGTCAAGGTGCCCAGGACCACCCTGAAGCCATACACACTGTGTTATTCCTTTGCTCACCCACTATTAAACTTCCACCCTCTCCAAGGGTAGCACCAAGCAGTAAATGGTGCTCTGGTAGCAGTCTTAACCACAGGGCAATGCTTTTTCTCTGTACTTGGGAGTAAGACACTAAGCTCTCACTGTTTCTTAGACACAAATTAGGAAAGAAATCTAAGTCCAAAGGATTCACAAAGAAAGTAGCAATGGCATAAAATTCTCCCTCCTCCAAACCACACAGGAAACATTCCCACTCAATGAAGCTTGTGCCCAGCCGTGTCTGAGTCCTTGCTCCTGTTAACGGTCTTTCCTTAAGGAGCACTTGAAGATGCTTACCAGAGGGGCAGCTCTTGTAGGTTCCAGGCTTGGTCTAGGAGCTGTTGAATACATGTAGTTAAAGAGACGATCGATTTTTCGAAGGGGGACACCACCACCTAGGTCACTGATCTGCAATGTACAAAAGGAGGAAAGGGACGGGGAGAAGGGTGGGGAGGAAGGGGGAGAAGGAAGAGGAGGAGCAGAAGGAGAAGGCACTCTATATTTAGTAGGAAACACCAAGTTCATTAACTAAAATCCATAGATTACTCTAAAACAAGCTTATCCAACAGCGGCCTGCAGGCCACAAGCGGCCCAGGATGGCTTTGAACGCGGCCCAACACAAATTCTTAAACCTTTTTAAAACATTACAAAACTTATGCACAAACCTTTTTTTTTTTTTAGCTCATCAGCTACTGTTAGTGTTAGTGTATTGTATGTGTGGCCCAAGACAATTCTTCCAATGTGGCCAAGGGAAGCCAAAAGGTTGGACACTGCTGTAAACATATAAGGGCTTTGAACCCCCAATGAAATATGGTTCCTTTGTGAACAGTGTAAAACAAAGCAGGCAGGGAACTGAGGTAGGATCCCACAAGCTTGGGTCTGGGACCGTGTTTAGCTCCCTGAAAAACAGGGTACTAATAAAGTTTATTTTATTTATTTTATTTTTTGAAGTTTAAATGAGGTAACAAACCAAGGATCTAATACAGTACTTACAAATATGACACTCAATAAATGGTAGTTTCCTTCCCTTCCTTCTGACTCCTCAATGTCTAGATACTATTAAATTAACCAATAATTAAAGTATACAGGCAAATAAAGCAGTTACCTTAATGGACAAGTCTTCTTTACCCAGAGTGACAAGCGTTTTAACAGCCGGGTAGGCCTCTTTTCTATCTTCATAGAGTTCAACAGTTGCTCTCATTGAATTCTGAAATTTTAAGTTTTCTTTAAGCACACCAACTCACAAACCACAATTTAAAAAAAAAAAAAGAAATGAGCACAAGATTACTTATACGTAATTTTTTTGTGGGGCAAATAAATATTAGTTGGATTTATATGGCATTTCTTCCCTCTAAAGAATTTAGCTAACTGAGTGTTTGGACCAAGAGAAAAACTTCTTAATTCTTTATTTTGTTTTGCATGTCCTTTTAATCCTATCCATCATACTGAACATCTACTTTTCTCCCCTTCCTTTTTTCCTTTGGTTTTGCTTTTAGGGCATTTAAATAATTCACCTTTTACCCAAGAGGAGTGTTTTCATTACACAAAACAGAGCCTCAATGATGCATTTTAAACTCTCTTTATCAGTCTGCATTTACAGAGCACCTTTCCTCTAAAGAAGGTGGAAAATCCGAGAGGAGTCACACTTTCCACAAAAATTAATCATGTGGCTGAAAAAAAGTGGAAGAAATGTTAGTTAAAAAGAAATTCTGCAAAAGCCCCAGCTGTTGAAGAGAAAGTTCATATTGAATGCCTGTCTCCACCTTCAAGCATTATATCAATAACAGCATAATTTGGGGAAGTGAATCAGCATAACTGATTTTCAGGTGTTCAATTTAGGGTTTCACACATTGGAAGAAACCAAATTTTAGCTCAAATACCTTGTGCTGTAATACTGCTACTGTAAATGCCATTAGCTACTGGTTAACAAAAACAACAGCTTAAGCTGTAAAGAGTCTAAAGACTTTCTGTCGGGGGGAGGTCCTTCTTAGAGGTCCAGCCCTTCCACATCTTTCTCTTCTGCCTATGTGATCTTAGGAATTGTCACAAATATATAAAAGGCTTATGGTAACTCTCAGGACTAGAACAACTGCTAGTGCATCAACACAGTTAATGTTCAGAAACCTAACTATGAATAACATGTTTTCATTTTGATCTGGCTATCATCAATAAACCCTTTGCCAGGTTTGAAAATTAAAAAGCATCTCTAATCTCCTAACTAAAGGAAAAACAGTATGGATTTTACATAAAATCACTAAAGTACAATTAAGTTTCAAAATCAATATGTACTAATATTCATGAAAACTATAGTATACAATGCAATTTTTCTTTTCACAGTGTACAAATTATAAAACCCACAGGATATGAGAACAAGAATTTTTAAAATGGTTATACAAACCCTTTTTCTTATGCTAATCTAATGAATCCATTATGCCCTGAATCAAAGTAATTTAAAATAAGGACTTCTTTCTGTGTTGTTAAATTCCACTTACCTTGAACAACTCAAATAGCATGTGAAACAGATGTGAGGGCACATAAACTACCTGAATAGGTTTGTTTGGAGCTTTGGCTGAAAACAGAGACAAAACCGTCAATGAATAAGGACCAAAACTAGAAGAAAGTCAAGAAAGTATGCATTCAGTTTTCTGAGTACATAAAAAAGAACTCTACAAAAGGCTAATTTAGGGTTCCACCTCTAAGGACAAGGCTGGGCAAAAGCATATGCTTTGAGGTTCAACAAACCTGGGGTGAAATCTAGTTCCTTTACTTACCAGTTCTGGGACCTTGGGCAAATTACTCAATCGCTTTGAAACTTAGTTGAGTGAAATTGGAATAGTATTGCCTATGTCATAATGTTCTGGGCTTACATAAGGTCATCCAAATATCACTCAGTGTTTTACAAATTGGGGGACACCCACCCTACCACTGACCCCAGTGGTCAGCAGGGGGAATGTGAAGTCACAGAGGGAAGGGGGGCACATCTTTTTGTTGAAGTGGGCTACACAAAGACATTTAATTCTGTTAAATTACGACAAACAAGACATATTGTAGAGTAGAAAGTAAGGTTCAAAAAACTTTTTTCTACTAGTAACAAGATGAACCCCCAGAGACCTACAGTTCTTCCTCCTTGTATTAGGGATCTTCTGGGGAAAATCTGAGAAATGCCAAATTCCATATCAACCACTAAGAACAGTGTGGGCTGTAGAGATGCTAGAAAATGCAGTCCTTCCTCCTCCTCGTGACCTGAAATCACTTAAGAGACTGAAATTACGTGAACTTTCTCAAGTAAAACACAGACATATACCCACGTTATAATTTCAACATAACTACTTCCTCTAATAAAGTAAATAATTAACAGTAATATAAAGTAGAGCAAACATTTGGTTCTCAGCAGTTTACAAAGAGCCTGCACAGACATTATCCAATTGAATCCTTGGGACAATATTGTGTGGCTCATCGGGTGGGTGGAGTTACTACTATGGGTGAGGACACAGGCTTTGCAGAGGCTATGTGACTTGCCCACCATCACTGAAAGTGGACACCTGAACTAAGAGCTTTTGGTTCTAAATAGAGAACTCTTTGAGGACTAGTTATTTTTTTAATTATTAAGTAATATATACAAATGATTTAAAATTTTGTTTAAAAGGAGAAAAGTCAAAGTCCCGCCACCCTTTCTCATCTCACTCCTAGACCATACCCAGATGCAATGGCTCATTACTACTTCTGCTTTGGTCTTTTGGTTGGTAATATTTACATTCTGTTTTGTAACCCTAATTAACCCTTCTGTACTTTGCCTATAGGTTCTTTTTTACAAAGCTGAAAATTGATAGTGTTGGTGAACATCATAACTAGGTAAATACTGATCACAACAGAGCAGTCACAACAGCATATCAGAGCAACATTTCCTTCCCTGTGAGTCCAGTGACATGGTTCCTGTGTCACTTGAAGGAGAACAATGTTTTCGGTCTCAAAGTAAAATGGATTCTCTTTACCCCCAAAATCAGACTACCCTTTTTAAGTTACCCAATATTTGGACCATGTCTTTCTAATACAGTTTTATATATTTCCTGGAGCTGCTAACTGCCCTTTCTCTTGGGTAACTGGACAAAAGACATATTCTTTCCTCCATACATCACTAAGATCTTCCAGCTTCTTATTCTACTGCTTGGTACCCACTCCCTTCTCTAAGACTTTTTAAATTAGAATTGATTGCTTTCCAAATGGGCCTTGCAGCCATTGTCCTCAATTGTTTTTGATTGAAGTTCTAGAATGTTTTAGCTATTTCTTAGATCTCTATTAAACACACCATCAAATCAGTCAGGTAACCTACCTCAGAAAGGTGTGCGTGAGAGTTACATTTCTGAATCCTTATTCCTCTGATTCACTTGATTGAAGGTTTGGCTAGCTACAGAATTCTTGATTCAAAATCATTTTCTCTCAGAATTTAAAAAGGAGGGTGGCCTGTCTGGCCATGACAGAGCAGCTGATAAGTTTAATGGCAGTCACATTTTCATTCACGCTTCTGGCTTTCACCCAGGGTCTGATACATCTTGGATGTAATATTCTTGTTGAAGAATGGCTTATCTAAGTGTTAGAAACCTGCCTAGCTACAAAGCTCCCATCCTTCCTCTAAGCCATGCTGCCTTACCGTACGGATGCAAAAAGGGTAAGGTAGAAATGTTGATGATGACTGGTTAAGTCCTGCCAGTATTCACAAGATGTTTGACATCATGCTATTTACTACTTTCTCAGGGGTCAACATTGGGAAAGAAAAAAAATGCAGAGTAAAAAAGGTAGTATGTCAAAGTAACAGAACTTAAATTCTTAGGTAGCAAATAATTTTTCTTTTGGGTTAGTGGCAGCCTCACTCTTCTGAAGTACAGAGTAGAGGGCAGCAAACACCGTCACTGACTGTGGTCAAAGGCATCTGTTGGGGTAATGGAAGCACCCTGAAAGGTGATGCTATGCTAGTTCACACAAGGTGCTGAAAATAAATCCGTGGTATCCAGATCTGATCTGACCCCTCCCTGAAAACAGAGTCAGTCAACATGCTGAGGGAGACACTCACACATGACACTCGAGCATGACACTCGCACACTCTCTCATTAGGAAGTGACAGTGTCTACTTAAGGTGTTCAGGCCCAACCTCCGACCTGCATCTCTAACACAGACAAAGAAATTCTAAGTATAAACCATAAATATTTTACCCAAAGCAAGAGGAAACTAGAGGCAGCCTATAACCACCTGTATTCACTGATCTTAGTGATGGGAAAAACGGCTTCAAAAGTCAATGCATGAGACAGTGCCAAAAATAGTTGTAACAGTGCGGTGTGCTGCCCAGCGTGACAGGCTTGCTGGGAAGGAACGTGCTGTGCTGACACAGCTGGGCACCCAGGAATCAGCAAGAACAGGCTCGCTGCTCTGGCCTTCAGAGTGAGTGAGTCTGTCAGTCATCAAAAGAGCAATTGGACTACCTGTGAATTTAAGTCCCATGTTCGACAAATAGAAATCTGGATAGTGAGGTCAAGCCCCACCTAGCTAGGACGAAGAAAGAGAGAGAATATTAAGCTGCTTCTACTCAGTAATACGCAAGCAAGTCTACTAGGTTCTGGTAGTGTATTGATTGAAAACAATTCTTCTCAGACAGCCCAACAGACTTGGAAAGCAGCTTTGAGTCCATACCTTCTAGTAGAATTTAGGGGCAAATATCCTACAGCAGCCTGAAGTCTTCTTACTTTTTGATCTCATTATAAGAGAAAAATTATCTCTGGCATATGTTCAGAGGGAATTTGGTTTATCTTTAATTGTAAATGCCCAAGCCCTAAGACTCAGTCATTTCACTTCTGGGAATCTAACCTACAGAAATACTTCTGTATGTTCACTAATTTTCCCACCTTCCAAACACACACACACACACACACACACACACACACAACCCTTTATTGGGAAATGATTAAATAAATTATGGCAATCTGTATTATGGATAATCTCTAAATGATAATACATGCAAAGATCTTCAAGATGAAGTGAAAAACACATTATAGTACATAGTTTCAACTCTTTATGTAAAAAAAACAAAGCTCTGGATGGGACTAAGAGAGTAGTGGAGACTTTCACTTTTTACTCTACATTTCTGTGTTGTTTGTATTTTCATAACAAGCATGTCTTCTTTCTAACTTACAAGTAAAAATATAATGTGGAAATATAAACTCATATGGTAATATAAAAATCAGCTATAACCCTGCTATCCAGACAGCTGTTGTTTGTATCTAGGTGCTAGAAATCCAACTTGTACTATTACATACTTTTATAGCCTGTGTTAAAATTTTCAACTTTTCCAATATATTAAATATTCTTTTTTTTTTTTTTTTGCTTTTTGGTATGTGGGTAGTTCCCTGGCTGGGAATCGAACCCAGGCCGCAGCGCTGACAGCGCCAATGCCAAAGCCTTAAGCCACTACACCATCAGGGAACTCTCAAATATTCTTTTAAAGCATTATTTTGAATGGCTGCACAGTATTCTTTCTTACATGTATACCACAAAATTTATTTAAATAACCCTCTACTGTGGGTGTTTTCTAATTTTTTCTCAGTAAGAAAACCATTGTGATCACCATTTTTGTACAACATTTGTGCACATCTCTATTTTCTTATAATAGATTTTCTGAAGTTTGACTTACTCTACCAAAGAATATGATCATTACTAATTTAATATACTGGGTCAAAGAGAAAGAACACTGTTAGCATTTTTTGAAAAAAGCTGTTACCAATTTAAACTTACACCAGAAATGTATTTAAGTAAGTGTTGATAAGAGAATATTTTTCTAGGCACCAATTCAAATCAATAAAATGTTTTAATCACTGCTATTTTGAAAGACAAAAATGTCATTCCTCTGTTTTTGCTTATACTTTAATAAAGTGAAATACTTTTCCATTTTTATTGACTGTATTTGTTATTTAGAGAACTGCCTATTTATACTTTGTGCATTTTCTACCTGGATTATTTCTGTTTCAAGAAATTTGAGTTCTAATAGATTATATATTCCTGTACAAAAACTCCTTAAAACAATATACCTAGTTGACTACAGATATAGAAAGGCTTGGGAAAGGAAAATGATTTTAAAAGCAGCATAATTTTAGGATCTCACTGAAATATAGTTTAAGTATAATCAGTTTTTTAGTCTACTTCTTTGTATTTAAAGTTAAAAGTATTTTTCTTTTACCATTGAATTCCTCAACTTCCAGTTCTGGGGCTACCAGGTAATACTGTTCACACAGCATCTTGGCAGTTTCATATGCATCTGCAAGGAAAGAAAAAGCAGTCAGCTGTTGCATTAATAACATAGGCACAAGTAGATGACTGGATGGATGGATAGACAGACAGAAAGACATACATGAGAGAATAAGCAAACAAGGACAATTTCTAATCTGATGGAATGAATCAACTACTGCCTTTAAAAACAAACAAACAAACAGCTTTTTGGCATAATAGAATTACTAAGACTAAACCAAAATTTCTCCTTCTTTAATGTTTTAATGACCACAATATCAAAATACTGCACTAATGATGATATGGCCATCTCTACACTAAGCATACATTTAACTTTTAAATATTCCCAAAAGGCATTTTTCATGAAAATCTATAAACTCAAGACAATACTTCTGAATACCATGAAACTTGACTAAATTGTAGCAGAAAAGATATTTGTTGTAATTTAAAAAATAATAATACCAACAGACTTAAGATTTGCCAACTATTTTATTTGTAAATGAAACATCAATAGTATTTACTGAATGAACAGGTTTCCATGAGCCACACACTCTAAGTCCATGGTTTTCAACTGCTGGTCCGTGGACTGGTTCCATTCTGCCAGAAATTTCCTGCTGGTCTGTACAATGTTTTCATATCTCAGGATGTATTTATAAGAGAAGAATAAATTTACCTCAGTGTGAGTTAAACTATTTCATGGACTGGCAGGAAATTTTTGGCGGACCAAAGCCAGTCCATGGACCGATGATTGAAAACCACTGCTCTAAGTTATTGGAGACACTGCCATAGCTTAAAAATGTCCTTTAAGTTAGTTAAAAGTAATAATTTGGGGCTGATATTTATCAAAGTCTGAGGAGCAACAGTTCACTTTTAAAAGGGGAAAAAAAAGGACATAGGTAAGAGAATTAGGGCCATTACAGAGATAGCTGGAAGACAGAATTTCAGAGGTTACATCCCCCAAAATGGGGAACAATTTCAGAAAGCAAAAGTGCATTATTAAATACTACATGTGTGCCTGTTCTCTTGAAATATAAACAATCTGAGGTCAGGGTTTGTGTCTTACTCTTGTTTTGTAACTCACATAGATCTTAGGATACGCTGCTAGCGGGTCAGTCAATATCCCTCGGTTTGACAAATTTGAACCCTTTTGGTAATTTATTTTTAAAAACAGTATTAACAAGATACTACACAAGTTACCCATTTGAAGGGCACTGACAATTCAGTGGTCTTTAGTGTGTTCACAGAGTGGTGCATCCATCACCACAGTCACCTTTACATTTCCTCGTTCTAGAAACTCCGTAACCTTTAGCAGTCATACCCTCCTCCCCAGCCCTAGGCAACCGCAGACCTGCTTTGTCTCCAGAGACTTGTTATTCTGGATATTTCATATAAATGAAAACTTGTAACACATGACCATTTGTATCTGGCTTCTGTCACTGAGCATAATGTTTTCAAGGGCCATCCACATTGTAGTATGTATCAGTACTTAATTCCTTTTTTTTCCTGAATAATGCTGCATTGCACAGATATACCACATCTTGTCTACCTGTTCATCCACTGACAGACATTTGGAATGTTTCTACCTTATGGCTATCACAAATAATGCTGTTATGAATATTCATATCTAAGTTTTTTGTAAACATGTTTACGTATCTCTTGGGTATATACCTTGCAGAGGAACACTGCTTGATCATACAGTAGCTCTATGTTTAAATGTATGCAGAACATCTAGTTTGCTGTTCTTGGTTTGCAACCAAGAACTTCCAGGGCCACTTTACTTAACAACTTTGTTTTCCAAAGTGAGAAGACTTTAAGTTTCACCTTTACAATTTCCAAAGAGCAGATATTCAAATTACTTTGAAATGATTCATGGGTACATTTGCAACATTCTCAACCAAACAGGTCTTTGGAGAGAAGCTCACACTTCTTCAATATTCCCCACACCAATACTGTGCATAGTAGGTACTTGTTTAAGATTCAAGAGGAAAGAGAAAAAGGGAGGAAGGAAAGAGGGAAAATAAGCCTTATGGAATCTGAGTATGTTAAAATTTGACATATCAACCTACAAAGGTAAGATTAGAGTATGTTCAGACTGTAAGTTTTAGTTCATTTATCTCATATTGCTCCCAAATTAAAAGTTTACAAAATATTTGACCTCAGAATAAAAATTTTAACAATAGAGACATTAGAATAACTCTGACAAGATGAAACAATGTTAGCCAGAGGAAATGTTAGTAAGAGGAAAAAAAATAGTTGATCAATGTGAAAACAGACATTAAAATAAGACTGAATTTAAACCCTAAAAAAAATTAAAATTTAGAATTATATTAAACTTACAAAATTTTTCCTGTAATAAACTTCATAAAATATGTGTAAAGTACTTTTGTACAAAGAAAAGAAATCAAGACTCACTCTTTTTGTTTTGGCTACACCATCAAACAATGCTACATCTCCACCTAGTGACACAATAGCACAAAGCCAACCAGAACTTCCAGGGCCACTTTACTTAAACCCATAAATACTGAAACCTAAAAATGATGTTTCCTTATCCGTATATAAGGCTAATATATCTCCACAAAACAACTCCTCCAAGTATATAAAACACCTTTAAAGGTGTTTAAACATCGTTCTTCCATTCACCATAAAAGGAAAAGAATCCAGTCCCACTAAATATGCTAGCTCCTCATGGTATTCACTTGCCCAATGGCATGAGATTATAATAGCATTGTTAAGAAAAAAGTATCACATAACATGTAGAACAAGCTTGTCCAATCCGTGGCCCACTGGCCACATGATGTGGCTCAAAATAAATTGTTGCAAACTTTCTTAAAACATGACAAAAACTATGCATGGTCCTTTTTTTTTTTTTTTTTAGCTCATAGCTATCGTTAGTGTTAGTGTATTTTATGTGCAGCCCAAGACAATTCTTCTTTTTCCAGTGTGGCCCAGGGAAGCCAAAAGTTTGGACACCCCTAATGTAGAAGATGGAAGAACCCAGATAGAAGCAGCCAACTTGGGATTCAAAGATCCAGTGTGGGGGTTCCCTGCTGGTGTAGTAGCTAGGCTTCAGCACTCTCAACACTGCGGCCTGAGTTCAATTCCCAGTCAGGGAACTACCCCCCGCCACGCAAAAAAACAAAACAAAACACAAAAAAACAAAGATCCAGTGTGGTTCCTAAAACCACATATGAGTCAGAATTTTTAAAGCATCACTACAAATCATAGAGCATCAATGCTGTAATTAAAATTTACATTATGATACTTGAAAAACTCAAGATATGAGACTCACCTGCACAAGCCAGTCAAAAGTATTTGGGGGGCAGCAACAGTAAAATCTATATTCATATGCATCTTTATAATTTCCCATACACATCATAATGCCTTGGACACGACACACACCTAGCAAAGTATTTGATAAATGGAACAATCCTCTTGCCCATGAGAAAGTTCTCAAGATGGTCAATTATACTGATGAGAGATGTTCTTTTTGGTCAGGCTGGAAACTAGAGGCCTAGTGTGGTTCCCAAACCTGGCTACATATAAAATTTATTACCAAGTCTTTTTTAAAAAAAAAATACATATAAGATGAACCCCTGGAGAGTCTAATACAGTAGATCTGTGTTGACATCTGGCAATCTGTATTTTTTTAAAAAAATAGCAAGTTAATTTGAAGAGAAGCTAGATTTGGGAACCACGTGCCTAGAAAGTTAAGGCTGGGTCATGCTAATTCTGCCACTGTCTCTCTCTGAGGACATGCATGACCATGGGGTATATAGCAACACATATATATTCAAACAGGACACTTCTGTTTAAGTGATATAAAAATTAAAAAGCTTTAAAAATCACCAACATAACCACCAAAATTCAACTACTGGCTTATAATTTCAATTCCTCATTCTAGAGTAAAATGCAAGTTCTACCTTTAACAAGCTTTCTAATAAGATTTTTCTGTTTGTTAATTAGAAACCAAAAATTTTAAATATGATAATTTACCAAATTACATTTATCTGCAACATATCTGAGCCACTACTTACCATCAGTCTTTGAAAGGAAGTATTAAGAAATGATTATTACTACCACCAAACCTAAGTGCTATTAATTGTTTTAAGAATAATAAGGTAGGGGGTTCCCTGGTGTAGTAGCTAGGCTTTGGTGCTCTCACTGCCATGGCCTGGGTCTGATCCCTGCTCAGGGCACCAAAACCAAAAAACAAAAAAAAAAAATAATAAGGTAATGATCATAAAGTAACTAACAAAACTGCAGATGTGGCACATATTTACTTTCCAAGGCTAGAATACCCAACCTGAGAACACTTAAGACTAGTTATTTTTCATTTAAAAGGCCAAGCCATGAAGAGTAGGGTGAAGGTTCACACAGCAACTAGCCCAACAGATCCAGTTCAGGAAGGAATTAGTTTTAAGAAAAAGCACACAGGAAGATTTAATAGATTATGAAGGTTATTTTATTAGGTTTTAAAATTATATGTTCCTATTCAAAATTCACCATAGAATTCTGCTGTCAAATATTAGTCTCTATCATGAATATACACAACTGCTGGTTTAAAAATATTTTTAAGAGGCTGGACTAAGATGAATTTGAGTGAGTGCAGAAAAAATGAAACACAAAGGTGCCATGGTCCCTCATTTAACTTGGGTATAGGATACAGAAAGCTCAAGTTTAAGAAGTCACTGCCAGAACAAGGTAACATAAACGACCGTAAAGCATTACAAAGTCAGAGACATGCTGCTTTTTAGAAACCCTTTCAAGTTATGAAGCAATTCTAATAATGTATGTCTATCACCATCCTTCTACCCCAAATCCATCCTGAGTGGAAACCAGCAGGGTTTTTGTTTTGTTTTTTTTAAGCACTGGACCCTCTCCCACCACCAAACTAGAGACAACTGGAGAAGAGTGGGGCAAAACATCTACTGCATGGGCAACCAATCTATGGGCTAACCAGAATCCTAAAACTGTGGTCATGGGCAAAAAGACTGGTTGAGCCCATTCAATTCCTCTTTTTTTTTGGCTGGGGGGGGGGGGTAGCTCCCTGGCTGGTCAATTCCTCTTTTGAGAATTTAGGATAGAGGCACTCAGGCAGGGCAAAGACAAAAGGATACACTAAGAGTTATCATGATCTAGAAGGCTTGGAGTGGCCATTACTGCCCTAAACAAGTCCAAAAGTCTACAGACAAGAGAAAAGTAGAGAGGCCAGGACTTGGCAAGCCCAGTTGCAAAGGTCACAGAAAACAGCCTTGTTTTGTTTCCCAGTTGAATTTCTATAGCTCCAGCTGTGAAGTGCTTCCTGCCTTTGGATTACCATAGAACCGACTAGGTTGTCTCCATAAATCTGTTTCTTGAGCTAGTATGAGTAGCTCTCTGTTCCAACCTGAAGAGACCTAAGTGAGAACACAGGACACATTCTCAGGATACAATCTGTGGGCTAGCATGTATGCTAAGCAATAATAGCATATAGGAACAACACAGGCAAGCTAACATTTCTGTATTTAAGTTTGTATTTAAAAATGATCTTACCACAGGATTTTCAGTTTTATTTCCTGGTGTCTTACAAAGAAAGGAGAGGAAGGGTCACAATGGAAGGCACCTCTCAGAGGATAACAGAAACTGCTTTTCCAACACTAATTCTAGCATCCACTGCCACGAGTCTATAATTTGCAGATGTGTGAAGGTAGATATTAATGTGCTAAACAAGCAGCAAGGAAGCATGTTTCAGTGTTCTGCACATTCAATTAATGTTATGCAAGATGCTTTTTATTAGAACATTTCTATAGTCTGTCTCAAGAGATTTAAGTATGGAACCATTGTTAGTTTATTTAGGCTTCCTCAGACTGTAAAACATACACCCATGCATGCACAGGCAAGCACATGTGTGCATGAGCACACACATGGGTCACCTGGGCTGGACAGGTGGACAACTGACTGCACTTAAATCACGCAGGTTCTTCACAGCTGAGAAAATCAACAGTAGAGCTGTCATTAAAACCCAGAAACTCAATTCCTCCATATCAAGCTTCCTAAAACAAAAGGAAGGGAAAAATTATTAGAGATAGAGATGTCGAGTTAGAAGATTAACTGAGAAATCTAAGAGAATCTGAGAAGGTAAAAAGCCAGTGAAAAAATACCAACTACTCTGAAAAGAGAAAGGGAGTGGTAAGACTTCACTAAGTCAAAGAAAACTGACACACGACATTTCTTTCTCTCCTTGACAGCACCTGAGAGTGAGGCCTGGGCCCTTTGAGACCTTCTGAGTGTTGCTCCAACAGCCTTTGGAGGTGAAAAATCCAGTTCCTTTTTGCTAGAAGACATAGAAGAACTTCCAGGCCTTTTGACTGTTGGGGCTCTCTGCCTCGTTTGTCCTCTCTCAGTCTTATTTGGAGCCAGAAAGAGCATTTGCTCAGGTATTCTGACACTAAGAGGATTAAAAGTAGAGTCCAAGGGGAATGAAACAGAAAGCTGACTGTTAAAATTTGCTTTAGTCTACGCACAGGGGTATCCAACCTTTTGGCTTCCCAGGGCCACACTGAAAGAATTGTTTGGGCCACACATAAAATACCATAACCCTAATGATAGTTGATGAGCTAAAATTTAAAAAGAAAAGGTCCGTGCATAATTTTCATAATGTTTAAGAAAGTTTATGAACTTGTGTTGGGCTCCATTCAAAGCCCTCCTGGGCTACAGGTTGGAGAATCTTGGTCTACAGGGAGGAGAGAGACCTTCAGGTTTCCCGATAGGTGGCCCAGCCCGTTTTGCCATGATAGAAGAAAAGGTAACTGATTTAAGGCCTCGCTGAGTAATAAAGATTATATACACCTGGCTGGAAAACCATTTGCCTTAGAGATTATGAGGACAGCAACTCCAGCAATACTGAATACAGGGCAGAATAGAGGCTACAACTGTCAACTACTGAATTCACTCAGGAAGGTCATGTGTGATAGGCATTAGTGATGGAGATGGGGCAACACACAATGACTACGGATTACATAGAGACAAAGATTATTCATGGCTGCATATCCATCTGTAAACCTGGTATGAATTCAAATATATAAAACAATGTTCTCAATGTTCTACAAAAACAGGTCATTTTTATTCTCTTTACTCTTTTCCCACATTTTCTAAATTTTCTTCAGTGAGCACTTTTTATTATTTTGGTAACGTGGGATTAGTCCACTTAAATGACCCAACTGGGAACAGGAGTTGGATGATTGACAAAAATGTTGGATAAAGCAGGAAACTGTAAAATATGACTACCATCGTAAACATAACTTAAAATACACATGTGATATACAGTGTATTCCTCTGCGAATCCTTTCACATAAGGCCAAAGCCTCTTTGAATATGGATGGGTTTGGAGGTCTAGGTCATCTATCTTAGATAAACAATACCACATACCTCTACGAACATTCCATTTCCTATTTCTTTAAAGTATAATGAACTTAAAGATAATTGTGAAGCGATGTTGAGTGCAGGTCCCTTCTAAGATTGTTAGTCACTGCTGCCCTGTAACCTAACAGTGCCCTTGTTCAGACATTTCATTACATTTTTAAGAGACTCTTCTTCATCCAGTCTTTCCAAAGCATTCAACTAATTTTAATGGAAGTAAGGGTCTTTTTGTACTCATACTTCTTTAATTCATACAATATTTTAATAAATTCTGTAGTCAAGACAGGTGGTATAACTTACACCAATGTTTTGAGGACAAATAACTCACCCTTAGTAAGCATACACCTCACCAGATGAAAGTAGCACAACAGCGTTCTAGAAAGTATGCATGAGCCAAGCATACTTAGTGTGCTGTGGGTGTCTGTAGGTACAATTTATGAAAGGGAAAGGAGGGGGGCAGAAGAGTTGATTGTGTGCACGTGGCTTTACGTACTTACGCACTTTCAGAATCTGAAACCACCCTGCACTGTTGTTTTCCTTAAAAGAAGGAGTTGTCAAAAAATGCAAAAGATAATCTAAAAGATGCAGTGGGGAGCAGGGAGCATGCCAGTCCTTCTCCCTGACCCCATTGAGTGTGGGGGATAGGGGTGTGCATGCATGCACATGTTGGGGAAAGTGGCATTCTGATGGCAGAGGGGACTGGGGATGACTTTTTTGGACACAGCCTCCAGGAATACAGGTTTTAAGTTATGCCAAACGAGTGGTAGGAATGCATAAATGAGAGGATGTAGTAACCTTTGTTGACAGTACAACAGTGGTCTTGTGGGCAGAAAAGTCAAAAAGGGCAGGAGAAAGAGTGAAGAAAAAATCCATGAGTGAGCACAGGAAGAGTGAGGAGAGAGACGGGAATCTTGCCCATGGTTGAAATCATAACTGCAGAGGACAAAGAAAGCAGGAGGCTGAGAGGCAGACTGTAGGCATAAACTTCCAGTCTTCCCTTCAACTATCGACTAAAGTGTTCTGCACATGATCTTCAGCTAGTTTTTGGTATAAAACTTCTGCCTCTAAGAGTGATACAAAAGTGGGTAAGAGTAATTCCAGACCTTTAGAACTTCACACCCCAGCTGTAGAGATCAAGACCAGGTCATAGGTAGTAAGCCCAATAAGGGCAGTACAGGCAGTAGTAACTGCTGCAAAGGCAGATTTTTTTTGCCTTAAGAGTCAAGTCCAAATAGGTGCCGCCTCATCCCCTCTCCCATGAGGCCTCTGACTCAGTCACAGCTCACCCCTCTGCCCAACACAAGGGCTAACAGCTTCCTAGAACTCCCTGTCACTTACCTAGTTGTCCTGATCCATGGTTAAATCACTCTAAAAATTAATGAAAGGCTATTTGTGAAAAAACAAGGAGGTGATGAAAGTGAATACGTTTTTACACTTATGAAAAATTGCAAACATGTGCAAAAAGGACAGAGTGTAGTATAACGAATCCTCATGTACCTATTAGCAGCTTCAAGAGTTGTCAACACGTGCCCAATCTTTTTCACTGCCCCCGCTTTGTATAATTTGAAGTCAATCCCACATGTCATTTTATATCATGTGTAGTATTTCAAAATACCCTTCGCAAAGTTAGAACTCCTTTAAAAAAATAACGACACAAATATCACACCTAAAAAATTAACGATATTTCTTGAATGTTAAATATCCAATTGTCTTATAAATGTCCTAAATGACTTTTAAAAATATATTATAATTTTTGCCACAAACAAAAGTAAAGGCATCAACTTATTATATAATCAGGAGAAGCCACACGGTCTGCACAAGGGCCAAGGGCTACTGCCAGTAAACTTGTCTACACCCCCGACTAGGTGCTAGCACTGCTCTAGGGACTCCATGTATATTAACCCATTTAACTCTATGATATAGGTGAATTACCAACCACACCACTGTACAGATGAAGAAACTGAGGCCCAAAGAAGTTACATAACATATCCAAGGTTGCCCAGCGAATCCAAATGTCCACCAGCTGATGAACATGAACAAAATGCAATCCATCCATACAATGGAGTATTACTCAGCTATCAAAAAAGAATGAAATACTGATGCAGGCAACAACATGGGTGACCCTTGAAAACATGCAAAGTGAAAGAGGCCAGGCACAAAAAGGCCACACATAATAGGATTCCATTTATATGAAATATTCAGCATAGCAAATCTCTGGAGACAAAGCAGGTCTGTGGTTGCCTAGGGCTAGGGAGGAGGGTATGACTGCTAAAGGTTACTGAGTTTCTGGAGCGAGGAAATGTAAAGGTGACTGTGGTGATGGATGCACCACTCTGCGAACACACTAAAGACCACTGAATTGTCTGTATACTTTAAAGGGGTAACTTGTTTGGTATGAGGATCATATCGTAATAAAGCTGTTTTTTTTTTTGTTGTTGTTTTTTTGCTTTTTGGTATGTGGGTAGCTCCCCGACTGGGAATCGAACCCAGGCCACAGCGCTGACAGCACCAGCGCCGAAGCCTTAAGCCACTACACCATCAGGGAGCTCCCAGAAGGGTTTTTTTTGTTTTGTTTGTTTGTTTGTTTGTTTTTAAAGCTGTTTTTTTAAAAAGTAAATTTATCAAATCAAGGAATATTTTCTGACCAATTAACAGGTATAAGAAGGCTGTTCCAAAAAAAAAAAAAAATTCAGCCCTAAGTGCCTCTATTTTTCCATATTACATTGCTGGATACTTTCTGGACAGCCATCATATTCTAAGTTCTACGTGAGTTATAAAACAAGTGTAAGATACAAAGCCGGACCTCAAACTGTTTATATTCAAGAGGAAAGGCACACATGCAGTATATATAATAATGCGCTTTTATATTACGAACGTGTACCTTTTTCTGTAGAGGCAGCCAAATCTCTGACCCGGGCTTTCTGATTCATAAAAGCCACTGGGCTAGGGTCTAATGAACATACAATTCATGACAAGACCAATCCTGTCCCCTTCCCCCACTGGAGGCCTACAGAGGTTATCTTGTGAGAGAGCAAACTTTAGGATTCTTAGGGAGCTGAGGCTGGGCCCATTCACCTTATAAGTGCACTAACCTGAGTACATGTTCCCTCATTAAACAGAGGCCAGAACAGCCTGACACTCGTAGGCTGAGCTAAGGCCCCCAGACCGGGGTCCTCCTCCCTGGGTTTAAGAATGGTAAACAAACAGCATGGGTTTTCCTTCGCTGTGGCTGCTGCAGGTATGGTCTGTTCCGCTCCTGGGGAGGCTGCATGCACTGGGCCATCTCCCTTAGCCCTCTAACTCAGCAGTCAAGGTCACTGCTTGAGGTGGGCATGAGAGCTTTAGCACAGAGACAAGGCCCTCTTCTGTCTCCTACTCACTTAGCTACACAGTTCAGGAAAAGTATGAGCAACAGAGATCCTCGATGAAGACCAGGAGAGCTGTGGTCCTGAAAACTAAGTGTGTGTTTAGAGGGCAGAGAGGAGAGCCACAGTAGGAGATACAATCTTGGGAAGGGATAGCTGGGGGATCTGAGGATCCATAGTGACCTCAATGCCGAAGAAAACTGAAAATGTTTGGAAATCTGGTGGATCACTTGCAATCAGGAAGGCTTTCTGCAGCTAGCATCTATCTCAAATGAATTATAAGGAAAGTGCCGTTCACAAAGTGCCTGGGCACTAGTGATTTATGGCTCCAGAGCTCTGTTCTACTCCAAGGCTACCGGGACAGTGTCTAGCTCGATGTGCAGTGACCTCATAAAGCCCACATGCTATGCAGATTCTAAAGCTTGGGGTGCACATCAGAAAGATGTTTAAATTTTACAAACATGTAAATTCAGCCAAGTACTATAACAAGGATTTGCATTCTCTGAAATTTTCAGACAATGGTGGTGGCAATCAAAACTTAGAATTCACTTAAGCTGACAAATGTGTATGGTTTAAGACAGAACTACCAGTAAAAGCCTAGTCAATGAAGTCAAAACTCCTATTTTGAGCATTACGAATTATACCTCTTTTCCTGAACTGCCCAGAAAGAACACTTCATATTTGGATCAAGTGGCTTGGGCCACGAATGGCCTGATAACTCAGCAAGCAGCTCCAGGCTGCCTTAATTACACCATAATCCTATGTGAACTTCAATCGCTAACATCACAGAGGTCTCCTTACCTTTTACTACATCAGCCACGTTGCAGGTGGGATCAATACTTCCAATGTGTTTAGGATGAGCAGGATTAGTGTCACCACCAAATAGAAGTGCTAAACAAACACAAAAGGGAAAGGAGAAATTACAAACAAAGCAGGCTGGGATGATCAAGCGGAGAAATAGAGAGACTTATAAGTTTCGAAAGGATTGTTATTTGCAAGAATCATTTTAGCATCCACACTGACTAACAGAACATATACGATGAGGGGTGATCAACTATGGGACAACGAAGGAGGAAGGATCTACTCCAAGGCTACTGGGACAGTGTCTAGCTGATCTGTGCTTTAAGATCTGTCCGTTGCAGTTAGCAGGTCCTAAAGCAGTGACACATGCCAGGTGTCCAACCCTTTCTTCCCAACCCAATGTGACATGGATGAAAAAAAATGCCTGCCACCCTTAGCCAAGTTTACCCACCTTCTCAGTACTACTGTAGATATTTATTCCAACAGTCACTAAATATTTAGAAAATGCAGTCTGCACCATTAGGCCAGGCTTACAAAGTATCTTTAGAGCATTTCAAATGCTTCCACCATGGAGATTATTTTTCAATGTAGTACACACAAACAGTATTCAAGTATTCAAAAGTACATTCAAATACTTTCACAATACACAAGATTAGCAAAATTTCTCTTTTGAATAAAAGCCAAAAGGAACCCCAAATGAAAAACTCATCTGAATTCAAGTGTTTATAAGTGTAGTATTAATTAATTTATTGGTGTACTTATTTTTAAATTATAAAAATGGGAATAACTTAGATTCCACAAAAGGAGAAGGCTTAAATCAAATAGGGAGATTTTAAATTATAAAAAATGACAATACAGGCATTAGGCCAATACATAAAGTTCCAACTGATTAAGTAAAAGAAAAACAGAAGTGTACAACATGTACATATATATGTAGACACACATATTTAGGTCAGAAAGAAACTGCAGTTTTCTAAGCAGTTTACTTAAATACTATTTAGGTTCTTTTTTTCCTTCAAACTTCTCATAAATTGTCATACATTTCTATTTTTAAAAAGATATACATTTAGGACCAACATACATTTAATAGTTGTATAACACTCATTTATTCAAATAAAATTAGTAAAATAAAGTTGCAGTGTCCATTTTCTGATTCACCAAAGAGGATGACTGAGACTCTAGATGGGTGGATGCTTTTTCATAAGGATGATGAAATTGGGCAAAGAGACAACGCTGAAAATTAGCCAAAACGTTTTTTGTGGAAAGAATTTTTGTTGTTGCTTTCTTAACTGTTTATCAGCTTGGAGAGTGGACTAAAACTCTCAAGACAGGATTATGGTTTGAAAATTCGCTTAATCTGATTTCACTGATCACTATGAAACAGAAGATTGATTTTTCATGTTGTCAACACGCCAATTCAATAATTCTAGGATCAATGTTTTTAAAACCAAAAGAGAAAACACCTAACATCCTGGAAGACTAGAACATTCTCTCAGAGACACATGAAGGTATTCAGAGATGACTGCCCAGCTGCCATTAAAGCTGGACCTCACGCCGCCACCACCAGGAATGCAACAGCAGAGGCTCAAAAGGCAGGCAAGCAATCCTGTCTCTAATTTGAACAGCAACAAAACCTTTCAAAGATTTCTTTTTAACAAAGAATACTAATGAATAGCTTTTTAATAGATAGGATTTACTTAGAAAAATGCAACTAGAAATGGAATTTCCACAGGCAAAAACGCAGATCTGTAAATTAAAAGTGAGGCAACTGAAAAACACTGGGAGAAATCACTCCAGTTACTATTTCAAAACTGAACCAAAACCCCAACTTACTGTGCTGGTTAATAAGCATGCGGAAGGAGATACGGTTGGTATAAAACCGATCCAGAAAATACTGGATGTTACTGCTAATGAACGGATCAAACCCAAACTTCTCCTTGTATTCAATCACTCCTTGTGCCATTGTAGGAACCACATCATTGTGTCTGTTCCTGACTTTAATCAGAACTTGCAGAAAGCTGTGTGGGAGGGAAACAAAAGTGGTCAGTCTTTATACTTCATGGCTGACACATTAATCTTCCAGCTACATCTCCGGTCTGCTGGTATTTTTACAGGTAGAGACAACATTCTTATTACAGGCTACAAAAAGAAGTCATAAGAAACTAAAGTATTACCCAAGTGTTGGCTTGAAACTTTCTACAGAAATTCTTATTTCAGAGAAGAATTTACAAAAAGTAAGAGGTTCTAATAATAATAAAAAAATGCTCAAATACCTTTTTTAGGAATTCACTGACATTTTGGATGAGTGATTACTTACAATACAGGTTCTATAAATGTCTGCTGAATAAACAAATTGCAGAACATTATTATTTCTCCTGACAACATGAGGACAATACAAAAAAATTTCTAAGGATTTTATTAGGGAGTCCCAAAGCAATTGCTTTCATGAATAAATAATGTCAAACTTCTGAAGAATACAATTTTGAAATAAACTTCTCACAGCAGTAAAATATAGTAATAAAATGTAGATAGAACAAAGGCAATTAAAACAAACCTACTAAAGTATTATGCTGTATTGTTATAAAGACACAGAGGGGGAAATATACTAAGAATGGTAACTAAGAAGAGAAAGACAAGTCAAGGGAACCAAATAAAAAACTTGAAACCAGGCCCAAGGTTGAATGGGTATGTATATATAAAAATTTAGCATATTGATGAAGTGACACTCCTAGTCAGAGGGAAACAAATTAGTTGGGACAGCTGGCTAACAGTTTAAGTCACATCCCAATTTCAAGCCTTAAGCCAAAAAGTGCGTTAAAAGATTTCAATTTAAAAGATCAAATCACAGAAAAGATAAAAGAAAATCAGGTGAGTAAATATATAGTCTTGGAGTAAGGAAGGCTGTTCTAAGCTTAACACCAAAGGTAAAAACCATGGAGAAATGAACGACATGACTATGTAGAGCTTCAGCAATTCTATAGGGACATACATCATAAAGTCAAAACACAAAGTGAAAACTGTGGAAAATATACCTGCAAAAGTTACTATCCATAATAAAGGAAAAGATGAGCACCCTAACAGAAAACCAGGCAAGGATCTGGTGTCAATGGGAAATTTATCAGAGGAAATGCAGATGCCAAAAACTTCACCTTCACAAATAATAAAAGAAAAACAAATTAAAACAATGCAATACTATTCTTCACTTATCAGACTGGCAAAGAATAACCAAGGTCAGCTAGAGTGTGGAAGCATAAATGACACATTTCTGGGACAATTTATCAACATATACCCCAAGCCCAAAGAAAAGTCATTGCATTCCCAGGAAGTGATGCTACAAAAATAATGGGACAAAGGCCAAGAGCTGTACTTAAGAGTTGTTCCTTAGAGCACTGTTCATAGTCACAAGGAAATTACAAACCATTCTAAACCCAATGATAGGAGGTCAAATTCCATAACTTATCTGCAGATAGATCACTATGAAACTACTAATAATGGTGACACTGTTATTTTTGTAAAAATTACTTTATATTTATAGAAATACATATGCCTAGTTAAAAGTATGGATGAAAGGAAAATGTTAACAGTGGTTGTCCCCTGGCAGTGCAGTGGAAATCTACAGTGACTTTCTTTTTACTTATCTGAATAGTCTTATTTTTTTTGATTGATGAAATATTTTTGTAACAAATACATACTTGTACAAAGACAAGATGAACAAATCAACTCTGAGATTAGACCATAATTACAAGAAATTTTATGGTGGACAATTTGTCCTTTACATAGTACTCTTTCCAATGTATTTATAAATTAAATAGTACTAAAGGGAAACAATTCATTATACTAGACAAGTGCGCCTCAGCTTATCTCAGGGGAGGATTTGATTCTCAATGGTTCAATTCTCAGAATACTTCCCCAATCTTCTAGGGCTCTTCTAAATGCTATCATTATGTAAACATGTTTGTACTCTAAGCTACTTTCCCTTTATATAAATGATTTCCCAGCCTGTGACTCCTATATAACCTCTCACTGAACAGAAAAAGCTATGTGTAAACTGACTCACTCATTTTTCACTCCTTCCTTCATCAAGAGCATCCAGCTTCTAAAATCCCAACTATTCTAACTAGCTGCATGAACCTGGGCAAGTTTACTGAAACTCATTGAGTGGAAGCTATCATCATTATGATCTTGTGCACATTGGACCCCAGCATTTGGCAGTTTACAAAGCAGGCTCCGGTCCATAAATCGAATCGGACTGACAATCCATTCCAGAAACTGAGACAGGACTCTGGGAACCACACAGCAGAAATTCGGTATCACATTCTTCCCCAAATCTTTATCTTAAAATTTGTCAGGCTTAATTTTTAGGATCTCAGCCAAACAAACTGTTACTAGCTAATGACTTTTGAGAAAACAAAGCTTCTGGATTTGATTCATCTAATTTTAATATCCTAAATGACAGCAAGAGCTGACAGCCAGGAAAACACTGCATCTGAGGTGCTAAGCTAGTGCCTCCCTCCCACATGTCACAGATCCATTACACAAAACACCTAGCAAAGTATAAAACAGGTCAGGAGTTTTTTCTCCTTTATATTTTAATTTACAGCTAAACCTGAGCTAGCTATTCACAGCTCAAACTAGCAGTTCTGGAGTATGGTCGTTGTAAAGAACAGTATGCTAAGGAAAAGGAAATGTGATGTACAGATCCAGCTTTGCTACTAACTGATGTTATAATCTTGGGCAAGTCGCCTCACAACTGTGACCTCAGTTTCCTTATCTGTGAATGACAGGACTGGGTTAAAATGTCTCAAGCTAAGGTCTTGCATAACATGGTGTTTCATTCTTTTTATGGAATACCTATATGGAAGGTGTTCAGTCTCACAATTGCGTGGACCAGGTTTCTACTTAGAAAGAAATTCCTCAGCATATGACACCAGGCTTGTCATATGCATTCACTCATATGTGCATGAAACAGGAAGAAAGTAATGTGAAGGGGATACCTCATTTCTCTTGAGGGGAAAACACACACACACTCACAGCTAAAGTCAGTGTTTTCCAGTTCAATGAAAATGAAAAACAGAAATATTTTCCATCAGCATGAGAATTTAGCAGTCTTTGTGCATAACAGCAGCAATAGAATTCAGGTTGTTATATAAAAAGCATATTGTTTTCTGCTTCTCAAAAAAAAAAAACCCATCACAGTTTTTCCAAGCTCAAATGTAACACTGTACTGAAAATTAAAAAGAAAAAATTGTAAAGAACTGAGTAAATAAATTCACGTATATACAGAGGCCACTGCATTCTCAAAACGACCACTGGGTGGAACATTTACTGCAATATTCACACTGAGTCCCCATGAGTGAAAAAGTATTAAGAACTCACATTAGGTGGTAAACTTATTATACATCAAGTTGACAATGCACTGTAGAATTGTATGCCTGAAACCTATGTAATCCTTGCTAACAGATGTCACCCCAATAAGTCTAACAATAAAAATGAATTAAAAAAAAAAAAGAACTGGATCATGAAGCATAATTTGCAGTGTCATTATTCTTTTGGTACTATGTTAAATTCTTAACTCAAATTTTTTTTAAAAAAAAAATGCAATGTTGAGTCATTACCCATTAAGAAACCTAAGGCTTATGTCCAAATTATACTTCTTGGTTCTTAATGACATGAGTTCCATTTACCAAAACATTTTTATCTAGGTCTTTTTACTTTTGGGTAAGTTTGGTACCATACTTACTTATCCAAGACCTGCTGATCCTCAGGGCTCTTATTTTCATACTCCAAAAGTTCAAGAAAACTTTGCATATACCTAAAAAAGAAGAGTTATTGTGTCAGTTGCCTACCCAACACCATTCTTCCCTTCTCCCTTCCTTAGAGTACCCCCGATTTTCACTCAGGTATTCATCCTATCCCCCCATCCCCACATAGCCCAAGTGCTTCAGAGGAAGCTGATGCCATGCAAAGCTCCTGAGTAACCCAAATTTTCTCTAAGTAATCTTATTTCTCTTGTCACTAATTCCTAATTAGTCTGATAGTCCAGGTCTAAGCCTGTCACTGCACTGCAAATCCCTGAACACAGGGATTGGTTCAGGGATGGGCATACTGCCTCAGTTCAGACCAGTACAATAAGCAAGACTTGCTAAAGTCTTTGGGAGAGAAGTCAACTTGTTCTGTTTGTACAGTGTGTGTGAAGTCTGGAACTGCTGCAGCTCTTCTATCACCAGGAGGAAATCCAGCCTGAAGATAAACCTGACACTATGGAAAGCAGGATCTTGATAAACTCATGAATCTCTGAATCAAAACAACACCAAAAGCTCATCCGGTGGCTGGATCTTATAGTTACACAAGTCAATTTGTTGTTTAAGCCAGGTTTAGTTGGCTTTTCTGCTGCTTACAAACATATCCTAACTGATACACCAAGTCTCTAGATTGATTACCCAAAAGTGGGGATACAAATTATAAGAAGCACATGTGTGTCACTGAAGTACATGTGAAGATCTTAGAAACTAGAAATAAAGAAGGTTCCTTCTCAGAATTAAACTCTCTTAAGCCCTCAGAAACAGCTTCGGGATTAAGAATGGCTACATATCTCAATCAGGACTGATACAAAAAATAATGCCTCCAACCTAAAGATCTACAAAATGCAGAAAAATGGGATTTAGAGAGGCACTTGACTGTGGCAGTTACATCCACAGAGGACCTACTGGATCTGGTGAGGATTCAGAGATTCCAATTACTCAGAGGGCTGTGATCTCTGCTTTGGCTCTTAACATATCCTGAGAGAATTATCCCCTATTCTAATTATTCCTAACAATTAATTACCACTAATCCTACTAGCCAGCTTTGGATAGAGGATGAGGGTACTTAAGTAACTAAAAATGACTGTTAAGCACATAAATACATAGAGAGAAATGACCTTTCATTAATCAGCCTCACTTGAACTTTATGACAATGTGTGATATTAAAGAATGTTCATCTTTGGGTATATTTTTACAAAGTCTCTGGGTAGACAAGGCTATGGATTAGAAATTATTAAAATCATCCGGTCAAACCACCCTGGGAGGCCACAGTCAGCTATTCACAGTGATGCCCTCTGCCTTGCCACATGCCAATAGAATTTTAGGCAGGAATCCCATCCTTCCCAAAGGGAATAGTTCATTTAAAGAGCAAAGTCATAAATGGAGAACAAAGAGGATGCCGAGCTTCCTAGCCTGAAAGTCAAGAGTACAAGGAGAGCACGCTCTGACTGAATTGGGGTTCGTGGCCCATTATACATGAGAGTCACTTTTAAGAGGGAAAGAAAATGGCAACTAAACATAATGCATGATCCTGAACTGGATTCCTAAATGGGGGGGATTGTTAAGACAATTAATAAAATGGGAACAAGTTTTACATATTAGAAAATACTACAGGATCAGTGTTAAACTCCCACATTTGATCATCATACTGTGGTTTTCTACGAGTTGTTCTAAGGAAATACATACTAAAGTACTTAGGGGTGAAGGGGCATGATGTCTATCACTAATGTGTGCAAGTATTATATAGGTATATGTGTATGCCATATATGTGTGTGTGGTGTACCACAAATATGTATGTACATACATACAGAGAGAGAGAGAGAATATGAATGAGAATCATAGAGCAAATGTTGCCAAATGTTACTTTGTGAATCAGAGTGAAGGTACACATATGGAAAATTCCTGCTTCTAGTTCTGCAAACCTTTCTGGGAAGTAGGAAATCATTTCAAAATTGAATGTTTAAAAAAAAAAGGAAAGGAAGAAATGACGTGTATGTGTCTGGCTATGGAAGAGGAATGGTGAGGAGACATAAAATGAGTTGAAGGAGTATTTGAGTTTATACTTTGCGAGCAATTCACTTTGCAGTCCCTGAAGTAACTTTTACACAAGTGACAGTAAATGTTTGACTGTCACTGCCACCAGGACCAGGGGACTTGAATGTCATCTAGCCTGCCTAGGGTCCGGACCACAATAGCCCTCAGCAGTGCTTATATACTTTCTACTAGAAATCACTAACGATGGCCTTGAAGCAATGAAGAAGTCTCATACAAATGAGCACTTGCTGCTGCTTCTGAAACAAGCTATGGATTTAAGGTAGAAAGCAAGTGACGATGAGACCGAAGCCACAGTTGCCATCTCTCTGATCTCTCCTGGGTTCCAGGGCTCCTGTGTGCCTCCCACAGTGAGGAACTGCTGCCTGTCTGGGACAGGGACTGGATGCTGTTATCTCAGAGACCACCCAATTGATTGTTTCGCAGACAGTTCATTTTTGGCCCTGAGAATTTATTATAATTAATATTATTGAGGAATGACTATTGAATGGCCATTCTCTTTCAGCAACCTGGACTTCACAAACCCTCTAAATGCAAGCTAATTAATAGTTCCATTCTCCTTGTACCTGTCCACATCTTCCCTTCCCCTAAAATGCTCTCCCTGTCCTTGTCAATTTCACCCACTCATCAAGGGGCAGTGCAAAGCCACAGTTGGCACCCCCACCCCTCCAGGCCCCCACAGCACTTCCTCTGTACTGCCTTGAGAGCATATGCCACATCTAGCCTCCCAAACTCTTCTGGCTTTCCCCACGGTGACGTCTCTCTTACTTTTATAATAAAGAGGAGACGTGCAAGTCCCCTTCTAAAGATAGACCACCTGCTCTTACATCCTACCACTCTCCAACCTCAGCCTGCTTACCTAGTGGGTAGTTTACTCAGAAATCCAACTTGCTCAAGTAAATAACACATGTGTTAAGCATCTGAACTATATTGGGTTAAACTTTAAGTTATACTGTTAAGATTTGTCATACTTTTTACAGGGCAAATCCAGCACAGCAAGTACTGATATTTTTCCAATCTGAGGTCCCTTGAAATGACTTATTTATCCTAAAAGAAGTACTGTCTTCAAGGAACTTCTTTAAAAAAAGGAAAAACAAAAAACAAAAGGAGCATGGCTGAGACCTGCCTGTAGCAACAACTCCCACCAAAAGGACTGTAGATATGCTCACATGGATCATTATTCTTTTTCTATTTTTTTGTACTTTCCCAAGTTTCAATGAGCAATCACATTTAAACCAGAAAAATAAAATTTGAAAAGTCAAGGAAGTGTCTAGTACCACTCAGAAGTATTTTCATTAAGACAGTTTTAAGTTGTCAGTTAAAGGAAACAACAACAACATTTAATTGCCTGGAAAACCTGGCAATCCTGAGTGACTCATTCCCACACAGGCGGCATGTGTACTTCTAGGGAGAATGATCCCAATGCCAAGTGTTCGGAGAATCATGGGAAGACCCACCTGAAGCCACATTATTTACTTACCAACTCTGAACCAAGCCCACAGAGGGGCGGTTAAGTAAATTATCTGGCAGAAGGTTAACTTCTCTCATTGTGTTGGCCAGTCTCACAGGAAGTTCCTTTCGTAGAAACATATATGAAGTTTTCTCACATGCATTATCTCTCCCTATTAAGAAATGAAAAATGTTCCATGATTTACAATCTAACCGATGGCATAATAAATGCTTCCATGGTAGCACAGTTGCTGGTTGGGAAGAAAAAAATTAAACAATCCTACAGCCTCTACTTAAATTTTTATCCTCTGAAATAGCAAACTTAAGAAAATCACTTCAGTAGAATAGAAAAAGAACATGTACTTCAAGAAGCAACCTTGAAAGCAGTTTTTCTTTTTTTAAACACAAACCCCAGTGTTACCAGCTATATAAAAGTGACATGGGACCTAATCTGAATTTGTTTCCAAATAAACACTGTGGGAAAACTGCCAAGTACAAAAGTAGAACATGGAAATCCACTCCTGTTCAGAGGGCTTTCCAGAAGTCAAAAGATCCATTCCCTCTACAACTCTTCACCTACTGCATACTGAGATTTTCTTCAAATGTGTTTCTTTAGGGACCAGAGCTTTGCTACTCGGGAAAGCAGCCACAGAGCCCATCTCTGACTGAGACAGAGGACTCAGGAGGTGCCAGAGAAACAACCCCACAGGCCTACCATGGCCCATCTCAGAGGGAAAGACACTATGTTGACCCTAAAGACAGAGGCCAGGGCATTTTCTGTTAATTACCTTAACTGAGCTGGTTGTGCATCAAATTTACAACTCGGACAACTGAGAGAAAAAGTACCTGCCACCTGAAAGAGGAAACTGGAGCCCCTTCCCCAGCTGCTATGCGACTTGAGCAGTTCCATGACTGGCCCTGACCCCAGTCCCTCAGCCCTGCTGTAGACCAGATGATGGTTGGGAGGATGGAGGACACAATAGAAAGGACGTGAGCTTTGGGGACAGAAATGTGCTCCAACCCCAACTCCTCCATTCTGGGGCTGGGACACATTTTGGTGACCTGAGTTGCAGCTGCCTTAATCTGTAAAATGGGGATGAAACGTCAGTTTTCATAAAGACTGCGATGATGTGTATGGAGCCTGACACAGAGTAAGTGTTCAATAAATATTAGTTCTTCTTCTCATTTCTGTGATACTTACAGGTCCCTCTCAACTCACACTTGACAGGCCTTCCTGGGGCTCTATATTCCCTGGAGGTTGTTGGCGAGGCCCAGAGAAAGGGAAGCTCAACTAAGAAACTCTCCTCATTCTTTCAAATGCGATAAAGGCAGCAAGTTGGAGATGCAGAAGTAAATCCAATTTTCTCACACTCCCAGCCAAGTTCTGGTTTATTCCTTTTCTATCCCCACCAAGAAGACTAGAAATTAAAGAACCCACTTTTGAAAGTCATCTGCAGAACCTTTCCTCCCCCTATTGACACCTCACCCCACTTCTCCATTTTCAAAAATGTTAGAATAAAAGATTAGTCTTGAACAATCTACCCCTGACTTCCCTCATTCTAAGTGAGTATACTGAAGGCCTCGTAAATCTTTAACTAATCGGTAAATCGTTCACTCATCAATGGCTCTGTCTTCCACTTTGCCCCTAAGGGAAATGCTCCAAGAAAGGAAGAACCGTGTAATTCTCAGCAATGAGCTTCTAACTTTACTCCATATACATTCATTTGCCCTTGGAACAGTTGTTCTCAACCTTCCTAATGCCACGACCCTTTAATACAGTTCCTCATGTGGTGGTGACCCCCATAAAATTATTTTCGTTGCTACTTCATAACTGTCATGTTGCTACTGTTATGAATCGTCATGTAAATATCTGATATGTGTTTTCCGATGGTCTTAGGCGACCCCTGTGAAAGGGTCATTCGACCCCCAAAGGGGTCACGACCCACAGGTTGAGAACCGCTGCCTTAGAAAATTAACATTTAAAATGACTCTGGTTGCTTTGCTTCAGATAACATAAATCATCCCTAAAATACTTTGTATAAATATAATTTTCATAGGTGAATCATTTTTAATACAATTCAAATGCTGATATTTATAAACAACTTACAGTGAGTATGATGATAAAATTGAAGGACCTACTATTATCTAAGTGAAAATGGATGTCTACATTTTCACATACCAGAAGAAATACTTTGCACCCTGCTTAAAGAGAAAGGACTATTTTTTAAAAAGCACAAAAGAAATGTTATCCCTGTAGGAAAAGGAAGTTAGGGAATGGGGATGGAGAGAAAAAACTTTGTGGTGCTTAACTGGAACTGGGAGTATAAGTGTTAACTCAGGGTTTAAAAAAATTAGCTCCGTGTTTTGGGCAGTGAAAGTTTACATGCTTAGATTTCCACATCCACAGCATATCTGGAGCAGCAAATTAGAAGCACAGGACTAGGGTAAAGAGGGAGGGCAATGAGAAGTGAGGGTGGGTTGGCAGGTGCCAGGTAGCAAGGGTCAGTCAAGTCCTTATCAGTTCTAGAAATCCACAGAGATAGATGGTTTCAGAATTTAAAAGTTTTCAGATTTTTAGTGTATTATGGTCTGTTATATAGACACAACATAGCCGCACACTGAGTAGGATAAAGACCATGGCCTCAAGTCAGGTCAGGTTTTGCCATGCCATTATTTTTGGCACCAAAAGGTAAGGAAAAAGAACGTCCCTTTTTGGACTTCATAATTCAGACAGTGGAACTACAGAAGAGTAAAACCAAGGTCAAGTGCCAAAGGTACACTTGGATTTAAATCCTTACTTGAGCACCCACCCATAAGCTTCATGAACACAGGTTAAGTGTCACTACACTTCTAAGCCTCAGTGTCACCATCTATAAAATAAGAACAGGACTGGCTCACAGATAGGAAGAATTAACATCGTTAGAATATTCATAATACCCAAAGCAATCTATAGATTCACTACAATCCTTATCAAAATACCAATGGCATTTTTCACAGAACTAGAACAAATCATAGTAAAATCTATATGGACACACGAAAGATCCTGACTAGCCACAGCTATCTTGAGAAAGGAGAACAAAATTGGAGGGATCCTGCTACCTGATATCAAACTATACTACAAGCTATAGTAATCAAATATCATGTTACTGGCATAAAAACAGACACATAGATCAATGGAACAGAATAGAACCCAGAAATAAACCCATACCTAGGTAGTCAATCAATCTATGACAAAGGAGGCAAAAATATACAATGAGGTAAAGACAGTTTTAATAAATGGTGCTGGGAAAACTTGACAGACACACACACACAAAATGAAACCAGACCACCTTCTTACACCATATATAAGAATAAACATAAAATGGATTAAATACTTAAATGTTAAGACCCCAAACCATAAAACTCCTAGAAAAAAACATAGGCAAAAAACTCTGACATTGCTCTTGGTGATATTTTTTCTGGTATCTCCTCAGGCAAGGGAAACAAAAGAAAAGATAAACAAATAGTACTACATCAAACTAAAAAGTTTTTGCACAGCAAAGAAAACAGTCAACAAAACAAAATGACAACCTACCCATTGGGCGAAGATATGCACCAATGATACATCCAGTAAGAGTTAACATCCAAAACTTATAAAGAACTCATACAACTTCAAAAAAAATCAAATAACCCAATTAACAAATTGGCAGAGGACCTAAACAGACATTTCTCCAAAGGCATACAGATGGCCAAGAGAGATATGAAAAGATGCTCAATGTCATTAATCATCAGAGAGACATAAATAAAAAATCACAATGAGGTATCACCTCACACCTGTCAGAATGGTTATCATCAATAAATCAACAGTTGGGTCACCTAAAAAATCCATTGTGACAATTTCTGTCTTCTAATTGGTGAGTTTAGACTATTTCAATTTGTGAATTAATTGATGTGTTTGGATGAGGGCTAACATTTTATTATTTTTTAAAAATAGATTATTTTCTAAAGCAGTTTTAGATTCACAGCAATCATTTTATTTTTTTTATTGCCTCTGTTTTTAATTCTTTTGTTTTCCATTTTCTGCCTTCTTTTGAATCATTTGAACATTTTTAGCATTTCTTTTTAATTTTTCTATTTGGATTTTTACTGTATCTCTTTGTATAGTTCAAGTTTGCAGTAGGGATTATAATATACATAATTAACCTTTCACAGTCTATTTAGAATCATATCAACACTTCAAGTGGAAAACAGAAAAACTTCACCACCATGTAGCTAGCCTTACCCTCTCATTTATATTGGAGGCATCTTGTGTATTCCATCTATATACACTGAAAAGACCATTTGACAATGTTATCATCTTTGTTTTCAACCATCAAACACATTTTTAAAATTCAAGAGGCGAACCATCTATCACATTTACACAGATATTTACCATTTCTGTTGCTCTTTATTCCTGGATACGTTATAAGTGTCCTGGTGACATTTCCCTTCTACCAGAGGAATGTCC
>PVJL010000090.1:552013-638049 GCA_004026885.1 Lyroderma lyra | reverse complement strand
GTGAGAATGGCTGTTATCAACAAGACAAGGAATAACAAGTGCTGGAGAGGATGTGGAGAAAAAGGAACTCTGGTACACTGCTGGTGGGAGTGCAAACTGGTACAACCACTGTGGAAGGCAGTGTGGAGGGTCCTCAGAAAATTGGGAATGGAGCTACCATTTGACCCAGCAATCCCCCTTCTGGGGATCTACCCAAAAATCCTGAAAACCTTTGTCCACAAAGACTTGTACCCCAATGTTCATCGCAGTGCTATTCACAGTGGCCAAAACATGGAAACAACCAAAGTGCCCTGCGACAGATGACTGGATAAAGGAGCTGTGGTACATATACACAATGGAATATTACTCAGCCGTAAGAAAAGATGAAATATTGCCATTTACAACAAAACGGATGGACCTGGAGATCATCATGCTAAGTGAGATGAGCCAGACAGAAAAAACAAAGAACTGTGTGAGTTCACTCATATGCGGAATATGAAACTGAACGCAGCAAAGAGAAAACAAACAAACAAAAAACCGAAAACACCCATGGACACAATCAATAGTTTAACGATTATTTGGGGACATAGGGAGAGGGGGTGGGAGAAGGGGAGGGGGTGGGGGCGGAGGGAGGGGGAACCAAATACACGGTGATGGAAAGAGAACTCACACTGGGTGGTGAACACATAATGCAACACATAGACGACGCACTGTAGAATCGGACACCTGGGACCTATGTAATTCTTCCTAATAAGTCTAACAATAAAAATATATATTTATTAAAAAAAAAAAAGAAAATGTAAAATCCTTTCCGTTTTGTTGAGCTTTACCCAGAGCCCATCTTGAGGGTATAAAATACTTGCAGCTGGAGATGAGACACGATTTCTCTGGAGGCTATGACTGATGTGCTGTGAATGCGCCCCTGCCACACGGGAAGCGTTACACTTGCCCGACGCACGGGGTGTCCGACGTGTGCTTCAAACACTGTCACCGACAGGCAACTGCGGGGCCGGCCCTGCCTGCGGCCGCGGGAGCGGCGCCTTTGGGAAGTCACCGTGCGCCCCCTAGTGGCGCGTCGCAGCGGGGCGTTTCCCGTGGGCCCGAGGTGAAGCTTCTTGGGCGAGCCTTGACCGGTTTGGTTTGTCGTGAAAACTGTGGGACAACGTGGAGGTCGCAGCAGCAGGAACCCGGAGCTGGTCTCCCAGAATCAGACACCCAGGAGGTAGTCCTGCTTAAATCGTAGAGAAGCAATGTGGAGAGATGCCCGGTGGGATGGGAAGGGCTCTGAAGGACTCAGAAAACACCCATAGTCCTGCTTCTTCCCCATAAGGACCTTATTTTTACTCAGTCGGTGTAAAGGGAAAATGATATAAAATCATTAAGATTCCCCCCTCAAAATCGTATTCTGGGAAGCTTTGTTTTCAATTTCTGGAAGACTATAAAGCCTATTTAATACCCTTTGAGCCATACAGTTTATATTTTTGTGCACACATTCACAGATCCTTCTACTTTCCTCAGTAGGAACTAGCTCAAGCGTTTGCTTCTAGTCGGGGCAGTAATATGTGCTCACTGTAAGAAAGTTCAGAGTCCCACAACAGTTTAAATAATAGCTCATAATCCCAACCATCAGTGTTAAATCCTGGTAACATCTTGGAAAATGTTCTTTCAGACTTTCACATTCTCAGAGCTGGAAACATAGGCTTAGAGATGATGTACGTCGGTGCCCCTGTGAAGGAAGCACCAACCTCTAGCATCCTGGATTGCAGCCTCGGTTGGAATACTTCTTGTGACTGCAAGTTCATTATCTCACAATTCCTTCCTCCCAGGCAGGTGGACTTGGGGTTCTCTCCATCCAAAGTATGGCTCTGCCATTGACGACTTGTGACCTTGGGGGAAATTCAGTCCCTCTGTCATGTGAGAACTTCAAGTATTTGAAGATGTCCCTCATGCTGTTTAGTGTCTCCGGATGTCCACAAGTTTGTGGGTGTCCACATCCCTCAAAGGGGTGCAGAACCCAAGGCACGTGCCGAGTGCTAAAGAGCAGGGTGAATACAGTGAACACTTTGTTAACCAGAACTCATGCAACCCACCAAAGGTGGCCTGTGATTTTGCCAATTGCTTGAAAGTGCCAATTGCATGAGTTCCAGTTAACCAAGAGTCTACTTACATTCATCCGGCATCTACCAAGCCCCGTGGGTGCCGGTTAGCTGAGAGTCTCCTGTCATCGGTTACTCCCACGCTGTCCTCGCTGCTTCTCACCACACACAGTCTCCTACCGATCTTTGTCCTGGGCACTGATCCCATCCATTTTCCTCTCGTTTGCAATTGTTCTTGTAACCGTGTGAAACGCTTTCCATTCACATCTATTCGTTTCCATGATTAGACTTAGTCGACTCTTCTTTTGGAATGTGATTGTGTCATAAAATGAGATGGTAATTCTCTTCCATCTGTGCTATCCACAACTTTGTGCTCACTCGTGCCTCTTTTTTTTTTTAATTGTGATATAAATGGCAACCAACATTATATTCGTTTCAGGTATACAATATAATTATCTGACCTGTGGACATACTGCAAAATGATCACCACAATAAGGCTAGTTAACATCCATTACCACACATAGTTACAATTTTTTTCCTTGGGACGAGAACGTTCAAGATCTGCTCTCTTAGCAACTATCAAATATACAATACAGCATTAACTATACTCACCACGCTGTACATTACATCCCTAGGAACTTAATTTATCTTATAACTAGAAATTTGTATGTTTTGACCACGTTCACCCATTTCACCCACACCTCACCTCCACCTACCTCTGGCAAAAAATCTGTTCTTTGTTATTTATTATACAAGTTCATTTTCATGTTGTTATTGTTTTGATTCCACAGGGAAGTGAGATCATACAATATTTGTCTTTCTCTGTTTGACATTTCATTTAGCACAATGCCCTCAAGGTCTATGCATGTTATTGCAAATGAAAAGATTCCGTTCTTTTTTATAGCTGAATAATATTCCAAGACTTATAGATATACCACATTTTGCTTATCCATTCATCCATGGATGCTCAGGCTGTTTCCATGTCTGAGCTCTTGTAGATAACGCTACAGTGAACATGGGGGTGTGGATAGCTTTCTGACTCAGTGTTTTCATTTCCTTTGGATAAATATCCAGAAGTGGAATTGCTGCATCATAGGGTAGCTTTATTTTTAATTGTTTGAGAAACCCCCATTCTCTTTCCCACAGTGGCTGTACCACACTCCTTCCTTTTCTTAGTTTCACAAACAGACTCTTTAATAACATGTTTACATAATTTTTCCAGGATTTGAGAATAAGCTCACTGGCTTTAAATCTTTAAAATCTTCTTCCTCTTAGTATTTCTCTCCATTAAGTACTTTGCAAACCTCCCTGAGTATTTCAAAATTATCATTATGAGTTTGACAAAAGACCAATAAATTCATCCAGTATAACACACCGGGGTGTGATTCAAGGACCCATCCTTTCAACTTGCTTCAAGTGTGGATTTCTTTCATCCAGGCCTTCCGTTTCTCTTCTCCAGGATAAAGCCATGCATCAGAATATACATGATATATTTTATTCATAGTTTCCTTGTTTAACCATATTTATATAGAGGTGTGACTATGTCGTTTTATTTGTCATATTGTTGGCCTATCACAGCACTGGAAATACACACGTCCATTGACTTGCTTAAGAGATGGCTTAACAAATGTGATACAATCGTGGTGGTGATGACGATCATGATGAATTGGTGGGAAATACTAAATCGTATCCATTCCGTGTTTGCCAGGTTTCCTCTCTCTAGAGTGCCACCTTCTTGTTCTCTATGATCTTTCCAGCAATAGTCATTTTAAAAATAGAACTTTTTGTCCTTCGAATAATAAATAGAAACTGGATTTAGTCATCTCAACCGAGTTTGTCTTTAGTACTTTTATAATTTTAGCTTCTAGAAATTAGTGTCTTTCTTGCAATTGACTAGATTGTCATTTTTAAGTACACACTGTACATGTAATTAAACTAACGTTTTAAATATGTTCTCAACATTTTCTTATACAAATTTCATTCTATACATTGAATACAATACTTTCTAGGCGTTTTCTTAAGAGCAAAGTAGTATCTCTCAATTGATTTCATCAATTAGAGCATGATAAAACACACTGAATTTCTCAGGTTCTAAAATCCATTGATTATAACAGATGATGGAGGAAAAGAACATGTTGAATATATACATTGATTTTCTGGTTCATTCTGTCTTTGTGTGCTGGCTTTTCAACTTAACACACCTTATCGTACAAAATGCCCACACTAAGCTCTTGAGTTTATATGGTACAGATACCAACCACATAAAAAGACTAAACCAATCACTCTTCTCCTTTTTAGCCTCCTTGTATTTCTGCTGTTCCTCTTCCTCCTCCTTTTCTCCTTTCATATTTTCTATCTCTATCTCTGCTATCTCTATCTCTATATCATCTTTATCCTCTGTCTCTATCTCCATCATCTTAACCTCTAGCTCTATCATCTCTATCTCAATCATCTATCATCTCGATCTCCATTTCTATCATCTCTGTCTCGAGCTCAATCTCTGTATCTGTCTCTGTCTCATCCTCCCATTTCAAATGGTCAACAGGAGAGACTCTGGCAGGCCTTATTTGAGTTAAGTGACCACCCAGTCCCATAATCAGCCATGATGCCAGAAGCTCCCCTTGTGAATTGTGAGGCAGTAGCCAGATGGGGGCATTTAATTTGGGAATGGGGCAGACATTCTGGAAACCGTCTGCTCTGAGAGCAGCATGACCTACACTTCCTTAAAGCTAAATATTTTAAACCAAATTGAACCAAGAAAAGAGCTTTCAAGAGTTTAGCCAGTAATTTCTGCAATGATCTAATTTCGGGGTCAATGTCTTTGGGGACAGTTATGTAATAGGAATACCAAATAACCAACACTTAGTTCAGTTTTACTTATGTCATCATTTTGCCACTCATCATCCCAAGTTGTAACTAAATACCAACACAAGGATGAGTGAAAGTCCATGTGTTTTCTTAAAAAAAGAACTCAGAATTCTGGATGAACAAAAGTAAATTTTTCAGTTCTTGGAAAAAAAAACAAAAGCTTCAGAGTTTGTTAGGAAACTTGCAAGATTCCTGGCATTCAAATCGCTTTTAGAAAGCAATACTGGGATGAGTCAAATATAATTGAATCAGGAGCATATGGATTAAATTCTCCCTTAAATACACATGGGTATAAAAATGAAGGGGAAGAGAACTTGCCAATGTGTTACCAAAACAAAACACTTTCAAAAATAACTTGAGACAGTCAACAGACCCCAAACACAGCTGTATTCTCTTATGCCTAAGAATGCGTTTTTCCTTCAGTGTCTTTACATGTTAATTTAACTTCTGTTGAGCGCCTACAGCATATGCCACACCTTAGAGAGCTCACCAAGTCTGAAGTGAGGGCTTCCCATTTGGAAGCATGGATTCCTACTGAAATGGCTAGCATAATTCTCTTCCTAGTTGTCCACTTCTATCTGAAGAACTGTTTGCTTTTTAAAATTGTGTAGCTGTGGACACTGTTGTCAGTCCTGTTTCTGCAATGAATTTTTACAGCATGTATGCACTGAATGGGGAGTACACTTCTTGGAGAAGGGTGAGCTTCGATCTGGTCTGAACCAGAGGAGTGGTGGATGCCAAGGGGCTCTGCCATGTTAAGAGATAGCCCCCAGGGGAAGAAAACACCAACATGGGTTCTTTTGGACACTGACTTGGCTGTGCTGTTGAGTGCTGTGACATGGTGATCAGAGCTTAGCTTTATTCCTGTTGCCCTTTTCTTTAATTTATTTTTTTAATTGGAGTTCTATCAATTAGTCTGGGTGATTTGGTGAGGTCCAGGATTTTTTAATGTTCGTCTTTTAATAGAATGAGATAGAATTTGGGTCATAGCACACATGAGAGTACCTAGTCGTCTTCCTCCAGGACAGTTTTCTCTTCTGGTCTCTACATGGGTGCTATGTGGTCCACCAGGCAGAGACGGGGTTGGTTAAAGCGGCCTTCCAGAAAGGGAGTTGTTTACTTGGTTTTAATGACTGTAGTCACCAGGTTCCTAATAGCAACCAATAGTCAGGATACATCCAGACCAGACAGGCTTCAAGAATAAGATCTCAACGTATTCATTAACTCCAGGATTTATAAAGGCAACAAAAGACACGTTGATGACAACTGATTTTTACATTAAATTATGTAATAACAATTGATGAAATTTTTAGTATACAACAAGCTTACCCAACACAGGCCTCATTTGGACCAACATGACTTTGAACGTGGCTCCACACAAATTCGTAAACTTTCTTAAAACATGTGAGGTTTTCCTTTGTGACCTTTCCTCTTTTTAGCTCATCAGCTATCGTTAGTGTGAGTGTATTCTACGTGTGACCCAAGAAAACTCCTCTTCTTCCAAGGTGGCCCAGGGAAGCCAAAAGTTTGGACACCCCTGATATATAATGAACAAGCAGAAATTCGCACAAATTATATCTAGCAGGCGGTGGAAATAGAACAAAAATTTCCAGTTCCCCCTCCCTGGGAAGCCGCCAGAACCCCTTAGTCAGTATGGCTAAGAGAAATTTTTCCTCTAAATCAAATCCCTTTGCTTGTTCTTACCAAGCCCTGCTGACACGCAGCTTTGTGTTCCTCAGTGAATCTGTGTGGGGTCTTGTCGCCTGTATCACAGTCCTTGCTACAGTTTGCACAAACATTTCAGCCTGTACCTGTGTCATTTCCCAAGAATTGCAGTTGCCATAGACTTCGTCAGGCCAGGATGCATGTACATCGTCATCTCACTCCAGGAGCGTTTCCTCGTTCCACTGGAGAGCCCTACACTCTGGCTGATTGTAAGCTGGGAGCTGTTTTCTGCACAACCCGGTCTGCTCTGTAGGGTTTTCCCATCCAACAGCGATAAAAATGGCGATCATCGCGAGAGTAGCTTCACGAACGGAGGGTAGAATTCCCGCCCCTCAACATCCCCCGGATCTGCTTTCCACCCTGCAGGGACATTCTACCCAATAAATATTTATCAAGTGCCTCTCGGGTCCCAGGCGCTGGGCCGAGTGCCAGGGACAGGCCCATACGTGGTCCCTGCCCTCCGGGAGCATACGACCAATGGGGGGAACGAGAAATGTGCAGTTAGCACCGTGCAATAGAAGAACGAAGTGGACAGGACGCGTGCGCAGAGGAAGCGGGGAGAGGGCGACACCTCCGGAGGGAGGTGAGTCAGTTCTCTGTGCTGCTATGATAACCGCAAACTTGGTAGCTTAGAGAGACACACATGTCTGCTCTTGGAGCTCGGGAGGTCAGAAGACTGAAATGGCTTTCCCTGGGTCAAGGCCGAGGTGCCGAGAAGCCTGCCCTCAGGGAGCATCCACACGTTGCCTTCGCCAGCGGGAAGGAACGGCAGGACAGGGCGGAGTGGCGTGAGTCAGCACACCGTGTCTGCGCACCAGTCACAGTTTAGAACGGTCGGAGCATCAGAGGTGAGGCGGTAATGCTTAGGCAGGAGGAAAGAGCCAGCTTGCCGAGGAGGACATGTGCCATGCGAAGGCATGTGGGTTTTATTTTGTAGGTTATAAGGAATCTTTGAAAGTTTTGAAGTAGGGCGATGATGTGGTCAGATTAGCAATTTAGAGAGATCATTCTGGAAGAGAGACTCAGGCAGGTAGATGCTGCTCAGAGCGGGAGTGTGAACCCTGCAGGATAGGGATTAAGACGAGAAGATTTATTGAAAAGGAAAGTTTTCCTAGCACAATCAATAGAAATAGTCACTCACTGAATAAGGAGGTGAGGGAAAGGAATCTGGGGTGATTCCCAGCTTTTTGCCTGAGTAGACAGTGGCCTCATTAACTATGCTAAGCACAAGAAGAGAAATTATGACCAAGGTAGTGCAAATTGTCATTTAGCTTGACTTTGTTAAATCTGAAGATGACCTGTAGGCAGGATTGACTTCGTGGGTTTATGACCTGTGCCATCGCTTGGGCCCCTACGCTTAGAGGAGCCTCATGCGTGTTCATTGCTCCCCTGCCACCATCTTGAAACAAGAGGCACCCTACTTTTATTGTGCGCTGGGTCCCGCAAATGCTTTCCTCAGTTCTGCCTGTGGACTTATTAACAGAACCCAGTGTTAGAGACATTGTCTTCAGAGAAAGCTTTGAACTTTCCTTAGGCTGCAATGTGGATGCACAGCTTCTTCTGGGTGGTGCTCTCGGTGGTCCTGGTACCCAGTTAACCACTTCAAGCCCACCAGTATACACCCTAAGAGAAAATCGTCTACCTCAAATTAAAGGGCTCTTGAATCAAAACTCCATGAATAAAAAAAGGCCCTGATTGAGGATCTCTCATCTCCGTGTGCCTCAGCTCTGAGACCCACAGAAGTTAAATGTCAGAACCTAAAGGCTTTTATGTATAAGTTTGGTGAACAGAGTCCATCACTGTCTTGGAGCTTCTTACATCCTCCTGACTAATTAAATACCTAGGACACCTCCCTAGATAACAGTAGAGCAGAAATTAACATTTACAGGAGAAAAGGCCTAGATTTATTTTCTTTCTGAATTGGGAAGTTCCTACAATTAGAGTAACTAATTCCTCTAATTCCCTGCACCCACCCACCCCCCAGCTGCCAGCCTCCTCAGCCCCCCACCCCTGATCATTTGCACCAGTCAGGCAGATCCAGTCCATCTTCCTTTGCAAAGTCAGGCTGTCCACATTGTCAGAGAAAGTGGGAGCCTGTGAGAAGTCCCTGCCTCACAAGGTAGCTACCTAAATAACGTGTCCCATCTTTTTGTTTTACCTAGATATTGAAATCATTTCAGACTCCTTTTCCTGGCTTTCAGATCTCAGGTTCCTGGTTTTAGTTTTTGATCTCATCTTAATCGATCCTTCTGGACTTACTCCGTACTTTCTGGAGTGTTCTGACCTGCCACACT
The DNA here is from genome assembly GCA_004026885.1 of Lyroderma lyra. Classification (NCBI taxonomy): domain Eukaryota; kingdom Metazoa; phylum Chordata; class Mammalia; order Chiroptera; family Megadermatidae; genus Lyroderma; species Lyroderma lyra. Next base: position 629,087 of record PVJL010000090.1, on the reverse strand, counting down.
CGGATGCCTCACTTCATGGTTTGAGTTAAATGATACTAAGGGTTCAGACAGAGACCCGGGGTCAGACGGCAGGATATTCATGTGGTCCCTGTGTTATGGGCCCCACCTACATCCTTCCAGACCCAGAAACTATTTTGAAAGTGAATGCAAAGTCAAAACCTACAGATGCATAAACCGGAAAGAGAACTTATTGAAACAGTAGGAGCAAGAGAGGGAAGTAAGCAATTTCTTTCTAGAGATAGAAAGCCTGGCATCATCTGACTCTTTGGGGATAACAAGAGATGTAGGACACTAAATTATTTATTAGAAAATTCTTTACAGCAATAGGAGTAGATTTCTTTCCAGGGTATTTTATCCAGACCTGGTGAAGATCTACCCTCGAACCAAAAGACAGGCATCTGCCATGTTCGGGAGATTTCTTCCCCGGAAAGTTGGCAGAAACAGTGCAGGGGGTTCCCTCAACCCACTTGGACACACAGGAAGGTACTTTATCCAGAATCCTTGCATCCGGGTGGGGCTACGTCACTGGTCCTGACCAATAGGACAGGAGCAGAAGTGATGTGTACCACTTCAGACCTGGTCCCTAAACCTCCCACTTCCACACTGGCTCCCTTTTCCCATGTCATCCTCTGATAAGGTGCAGAGATCCCATGGTGAAACCACTGTTGAAAAGCCTGGTTCCCTGAATGACTGTGTGGAGACCCACTCCTGTCTCCCAACGCACTCCCGACGTGAGAGGGAAATAAACCTTGGTTGTGCTTAGTCATTGAGATTTCAAGATTGTAGGTTACAATAGTTGACCTGTCTTGAAAGCTAGTGTTATCTAGTAAATGTTTCATGTTGGTTTTTAAAAACTTTGTTTTTAAATTAAATATATTACATATTTTTTAAAGACTAGAAAATATAAAAACTTATAAAGAAAACCAGCATCAGAAGAAGGTGAGTCATCAAAAGCTGTAAGATGCCATATTTTCCCTCTTGCCACCCCTACCCCTGCCCTCTCCAGCATTCCAGCCTCCCAATAACCTGGAGCACCAGTTGGGCATGGCTGGTCCTATGCTAATGTCCTATAAGGAATGAAAGGCCTGTGAGAAACCATATGATGTGGAAAAGTTGGCCTTCACAACCTCTCTCTCTCCCTCTCCCTCTCCCTCTCTCTCTCTCTCTCTCTATCTATCTATCTCTATCTCTATCTCTATCTCTATCTCTATCTCTATCTCTCTTTCATTTTTTGCATTCTGGCATCTCCAAACCCATCCACTTCCTATAGCACCTTGCACTAAGCTGCTGCTATAAAACAATCCCTAAGAATTCCTCTGACAATGGCTTAAGCATGCATACTCTCTTTGGAAGTACTTTCAGGATGTGTGTGTGTGTGTGTGCGTGTGTGTGCATACATGTATATACATATATGTATATAATCAGGACCCGTTGGTGAGAGACATGAGCAGTAGAACCTGCTCCGAGATTCATAACATCATTCACCTTGACAGCTACTTTCTCCAAGGGGAAAAACTTGCTCAAAGAATCACTATATAAAGTTTTATGTTCAGCATGGTGGTACAAGGAGAGTTAACCTTTGTTAAAAGAATCATGCCCAGAAATTGGGGCTTGGATATTTAACACCTTCTAAAGATGATATCCTAGGAGGAGTAAGGAAGATTTCCTGGTTATGCTGATAGAGAGAGGGAAGTGAATTTGGGCAAAAACTAGGAATTTGAGGGGGCCTGAAAAGCAGAAAGTAGAAAATGACAGTGTCGTGAAGACCCTAAGAGGTGGACTGATAGAAATTACAGGGTCTGCTCAGCAGCACTAAATATAGAAAGAAAGAGAAAAGAAGATTATGAAGAAATTTCACTGGGGGAGTCCAAGTAGATGGCAGGGTTATATTTACTTGAAGTGAGGTGGTTAGATTTTATACTAAAAAGGAGGAGGGAAGGGTGAAACATCCAGAGAGGTCAAGATCAGAGCAGGACCCAGTAATTGGAGAGCCCCTATGCCTAAAAAGTTTGTACTTCTCCTGTAGGAGAAGCTCAAGTTTCTTAAAACAGCTGGCCAGGCCCTTTGTAATGAGCTTCCTAGTTGATTTTGTCTCTACTCAGTGCAATTCAGTTGCATCTACCTTTTCAAACACTTCCAGGGACAGCTTGTGATCCTGACCCACTGTTTCTGCCTGAAATGCTCTTCCTGGCTGTCTGAACACCAAGGCATCCTGCAGCAGTTAACCAAAATATCACCACCTCTGAGACGCCTCCCTGACTACACTTCCCTCCAGGCATTCTCGCTCTGCTGTGTTTTTGAAATACTGTGTGGGTTCATTAATATTTATCACTCTCCATCACATTATTTCTTTGATAGAGGCTCCAAGCTCCTCAATGACAAGGAGAACCCATACTTTATATTTGAGTATCCAGTCCCTGACATAGTGCTTGGAAAGCAGTGGGTGTCAATACATTTTCAATAAATGAGGAGGCAAAGGAACAGGAAGATTCCAGAAGAGAAAGGGAAATATTTTATGACATGATTTGATGAAAATCATGATGCATACCTTTGACTTAATTTCCTTTTCTTCTTCTTAAGGTGGAGATGATGAGAAGTTACTTAAAAGTAGGATTGGCTCATTGAGCAACTCTTGGCTCTGATGAGGAGGACACCTGTCATACAAACCTGTTGGCACCTGTAGTACCAATGACACTGAGAGTCTGGGCATGTCTTCCCTGCGAATACCTTGCCCAAATGTCAACAGCTTCCCCACCGTCCATGAAGGCAGACAGAGCAGAACATGCCCAGCTGGCACATTCCTGAGAAGTAGCCCTGACATGTGGTCACTAACTCTAGCTAGAAATCCGTGGTTCTCAACCAGAGCAGCAGATCTGGCTCCTTCCCTCAAAAGAGGCTCTGAAATGTCTGGAGATATTTTTTGTTGTTGTAACTAGTGTGTGTGTCGGGGGTTCGGGGAGGCGGGGGGCATGCTACTGGCATCTAGCAGGTAGAGGCCAGAGATGCTGCTAAACATTAAACATCCTACAATGGACAGAACAGCCCCTCACAAAGAATTATCTGACCTCAGATGTTAATAATACTGAGTTTGAGAAACCCGACTGTAAATAATGGTGTCATGGGAGAGGTCCTAATTCTCCAAAACACTGTGCCTGAAACTCTCAACTCTAGAACACTCCACCCAGTGTCTTGGGATGGGTACCCACTGAAGCACACTTCGGACTCTCAGGAGATGCTGGGTCAGGTGACACTTCAACTCCAAATAGTCAAAATGGCCACGACTGCCCATTGTCCCATTGGGGACCTTGTCTTATGGTCTCCTGAGGAATTACTGGCCATCAAGCCCAACTTCTCTTAACTGTCTTCCCCCTTTCTTCCCAGTTTACCTGCAACAGCACTGGCTCTTGCTTCTTCACCCTTAGTCTCCATGGCTATGATCTCGACCTTGAACTAGAGGTCATTCCCTCCAGATTCCACTGAGATCTTATTCTACCTGTCATCCCTTCTATTTATGTCCAAACTCTTCAGAATCTTCGGTTCTTTCCTTAGTCTACAAATATGTATTAGACTCTGCACCCTTTAAAAAAATAAAAATTTTCTTACTTTAAACCCTCTCAAGTTTTCACCTTCTATCCCTCCATCCTTGTACCATCTAATTGATTTCATTTACTTGAATATACATTGTCACTGTAAAAAATATCTCCAAAATTTTGAGTAACACTTGTCCGCCTATGATTACCCTCATACCAACCAGCAACAAATTATACACTAGAAATCACTTTGGTGTTTCCTTCTAGACCAAGCTTGTCCAACGGGCAGTCCGCAGGCCACATGTGGCCCAGGATGGCTTTGAATGCAGCCCAACACAAATTCGTACTTCTTAAACTTTCTTAAAACATTACGAAAATTATGCACGGATCTGTCTTTAGCTCATCAGCTGTTGTTAGTGTTAGTGTATTTTATGTGTGGCCCAAGACACTGCTTCTTCTTCCAGTGTGGCCCAGGGAAGTCAAAAGGTTGGACACCCCTGTTCTAGACCTCTCCTCTGTCTGTGTATTGATTCAGCTATGTAATCTAGATTTATCTTGTGAAGGTTTTATTCTCCCATAAATGGCATTATTCTGCCAATATTGTTCCACTGTTTGGCTTTTGTCGTTGTTGTTGCTGTTTTTATAGATTGACTGTTGTAATCTCAGCATGCTCTCTGCGTCTTTCCCTGCATTGCAGGGCTGGGAATGTGGACCGTGTACGTCCCAGTCTCCCTTGCCATCATGTCTCCATTGATGCCCAGGCTTCACTTGAGCTTTGGAAGGTAGAAGAGAAGCAGAGGCCGTTACTCCTTTAGAAATGGGAAGGTTAATGAATGGCAACTGGTTCCTAGACAGGAAGTGATCTTTGGTCATGCCCCCATGAATCACTTGCTTGGGGGCTGCAGGCAGCTGCGATCATCACTGGCATTTTCCTGTGATTCTTGAACTTCCTGGTTTCCCAAGGGCTAGTATTGCCTTTCCTGACTGGCTTCTCCAGTCCTTTCAACAGTTGTGTGAGCCGGGAATCCCCTGAATGAAATTTCCAGTGTAAGTAACCTGAATGGTTTCAGTGTTCCTGACTGAGCCCTGACCGCTGGAGTATTGTGTCCAGAAAAGGTCTTAGAAAACAGTCCCACAAAGGTGCAGCTCTTGGGTTAGGGATCTGATCTAGTTAGATTCGAAGGCCGTGGAAAATGAAATACTGATGGCGGAGTGTAATAGGAACTTTTAAAAGTATCACCTGGAGTTGGTCAGCAAGAAGAGCATATTAAAAGGCGGCCTTGGCTGCTGCAACACAACAGGATGACAGAAATGAAGACTGAGAGCATTGCAAGTGGGCTGATGCTTCGACTGCCTTAAAGAATAAAGGAAACGGTCAGCTTAGCACATGGGTTTGTCAACCAACACCCTGGTCAGAGGACCAAAGAGCTTCTGCGACTGCCCTAAAGGGAGCGCTGGTCTCTTGTAGCTGCCAGGCCCGCGCATGTGCAGACCAGGCCCAGTATTCGAGTCTAGGGACTGAAAAATCACAACCTATGTTTAATTCAGGGCTTCTCTGGGTCTTTTTTCATACTATGTTTAGGGAACTGATTTGGAAAGAGTGGGACATGTGTGATCACAAAGAATCTGAATAACATAGACCACCCTTGAGGAAAAGCAGCCCCTTTCCTGAGTCTGAAGAGAAATTTCCTCTTGTTTGAAGACCCTGCAGAGTCCTCATCGAACATGGTGTGATTACAAGGAGATGCCACATTATTTATGAGACCCACCCTTATACCTCCTATGACCTTTAGACCCAGCCCTCTTGGGACATCAAGTACAAACACTCATCATGGAAAAGAGAGATGACACTCTGAAAGAATCACAGATTTTGACAATAGATTTCCCTGGAAATCTGGGATAAATGTGTGGAAATGAATTCTAACAGTGTTTGTGGTACAGACTGTTCACCAAATGCATTTTCCTTTCTCCTTCTTCACTACACTGCATTTCCCAGCTACCGTGCAAATTAGATGCAGCCAGGTGATGCAATTTTGACCAATGAAATATGGGCAGATGCAATGAATTTTATTTCTAGGACTGGCCCAATAAGAAGTCCCTCAGAGAATTCTTCTGTTTTTCTCCATCTGTTGGCTGGGCAACCTTAGAAACTGTGGGGAAAAGATGGGTCTGTCATCCTGAGGTCCTGAATGACTGTGTGGAGCAGACCCACCCTTTCCTTTGCTGCTCACTGTGTTTTACCTGAGGAAAAACGTTAAACTTCCATTGTTAAACAACTGACATTTTGTTGTTTGCCCGCAGTAGAAGTTAGCATTTCCTTAACTGATATATTCACTTAAGAATATACCTTGTGGCTCTTGAGCCACTCTCCTTGCTCGAGCCTGCTCCTACCTCTTTGGAGTGTACTTTCTCTTCAATAAACTATCTCTTTGCTTCACCACTATAAAATAAATATATAGATTTACCTCATCCTTTTAAACTATTACATAATGTTTCACGTTATAGACATACCATCATCATCATTTGCATTACTATTTTTCTGTTTTCAGTTTTTAATGTTGCAATTAAATGTTGTGCATGCCTCTTTGTACACAGGTGTTTCTTCATATCTAGAACTGATACAAAGAAGTGGAATTGCTCAAACGGTAGGTTTGTGTTAATTTCTCATCGATAGTGCCAATTTGCCTTCCAAAATATCTGTATAATCTGTTCTACCAACAGCAGTGCATAAGAGGAACTGTTTCCCTGGCTTCCTGCCAACTTCAGTAATAGGAATAATATTTGGAAAATATTAAGCTAATGTGTTTTTCTTTAAATTTCTTCCTTATATCAGATCCCCTTGCAGACTTCACTTCTAAGGCTGATGCATATGGCTTAATACCCTGGGAAAGGGAGGCAGCCATGCTGAAAGAAAGGCACTATCAATTCTGAATCTCACATCTGACTTCTCTGAATCAGAAGCAAGTTATCTGAAGCCAGTCTTTAGCAAGAGAGTTCCTTTAAGACCCATGAACAGATTAAGAGTGAAGCCTAGAAAGCTACATTATCAGTTAGCTTTGATTGCATGACAAACTACCCCAAAATTTAGTGGTTTGGGACAAGTGTTCATTTACTCTTGATTCTAGGGGTTGGTGGTTTAAGTGGGTTTCAGCTAGGATGGTTGCCTCTGCTTGTGTCATGACCGTGGGTTCCCTCATGCATTTGGACTGTGGCTGGAGAAGCTGGGATGGAGAAGGTCCTCTCCATGTGCTCTCATCCTCCAAGAGGGTAGGCCAAGCTTTTCCCACAGTGGTGGAAGCAAGCAGGGGCAAGCACAAATGTCCAGGCACTTCTAAAGCCTGTTCTTGCATCCTTTTACTGTTGTCCTATTGGCCACTGTTGCATGGCCTAACCCAGAATTCAGAGATGGACAGACCCAGCCCTTGATGGGAGGAACTGCAAGGACACATACAAAAATTGTCACGCCCATGTCGACTGTCGTCTCACATGCCTCTACTCCAGACCTTCTTGTCTCCAATCTTTCAGTCCCTTTTTTTTTCAGGTTCTTGATCAATCATGCCACTCACCACAGCCCATGAGTTTATAAAGTAGATGATCAACCCAAGGGTTGTAGTTTCTTCTTTCGATAAGAGATGCAAGCTGCAACAATTAATCTTTAAACTGAACAAAATGTCCTGGTACACCCCAACTCCTGGACACTCAAAATCTTTACCAAAGTGACAGGTCCATAAATCTTCTTAAAGATTATCTCTGACTCTATGGAGCCCATGTGTCTTACCAAGGCCCCCTCTCCTGCTGGCACTTCTTGGTCATCCTGTCCAATCAGCAAATGTCACAGATCAGTTATATGGTCTACAGGCTGCCCAGGTGATCCAGATTGCTTCTGATTATATTACGACAACCAGTGAGTGAGTTAAATTAGCCCTAGGGAAAAACGGTAATTGTGTATTTTCCAGTAGATGTAATTGCAAACTGTTTGAGATCCTCTTTTCTGATTTTGCCAAATCAATGGCTGCATAACATGTACCTGAGGTCATATTAATCTTCTCCAGCAACGATACCTTGCCTAGCATGGTAGCTGCAATTGGGACCATTTGGTTTGGCTGGTCACAGGCTACAGTCATCCTCCAGGATCCATCTAGGTTCTGCAGGGGCCAACCTAGGAAATTAACTAGAGATATGATAGGAGCCACCACTATGGAAAAGATGGCAAAAGGGGCTAAATGTGTGGATTCGGAGATGACGAAAGAAAAAGAAAACATAGTGGACATCAGTGTCAGGAGGCTGAAAGCCGAGGAAATATACGGTTATATTACCCAGGGTCAGGAAAGCATTAACCTCTTCTGGGCTAGTGCTGGCTCACACTTTTCAAGAGGTAATGCAGAAAGGCGGTTCCTGCCTGCTGAGTGCTGGGCAGGAAAGGGGTTATGTGGAAGAGCAGGTTTTCTATGCTGACGAGGCTGGTCTGTTTTCCAAGTGACTGGTGTTGTGGTTGATGCAAATGCTATGACCAGAAGCTTGCAGGAACCTAACCCTGCATTTCCCCTTGGAGTTCAGTATTAGCGAACTCAGCATTAGTGGTGACTTCATGGAACATCACTACCCTGAAAAGTGTGTACCCTGAAGAGTCGACTGTATGTGAATTAGAGAATTAAGATGTGAAAGTTAGAGTAGCCCCTCCACTTCTATGTCTAATATTTTTATACCCTGATATATTATATATATAGATAGAGAGAGAGAGAGAGAGAGAGTCAGACAATTAATTTCATGAACTCATCCTAGAAAAAGTACTACATACCTCATTGCTGAGTATCACTACAGTCACCTTTGAAGCACTCCCCTTGGGAAGCTGTGCACCGACGCCAGCGCCTAGTCCACCTTCAAAGCAATTTTGGAACTCTTTTCCTGGAACGGCCATCAGGGCTGTCATCGTACCCAAAATCTGACAATTAAGTTCACGAACTTGCCACCGTGCGCTCACATTGGCAGCACTGTGTTATATAGGCATCACCTATATAATAGTATATATTATTTTATGCCTTCAATATTATGATTCTGGGCTCTGATGGTTTAGAAGTCAAATACCCAGGAAATGAATTTTCCTAGGAAATACACTATAGTCTCTCAAATATTTTCTAAATACTTTATCAGTCATAGCTATGTCTTGGTCTTAAGGTGCGTTTGTGTGGGTATGAGTGTGAGATGGTGGGAGCAAGGACTTTCTCATAAACTCACCCTGTCATCACATGTCACCACTCTGCTGCTCACTACCTTCCACTTTTTTTAAAATTCATTTTTATTGTTAGACTTATTGGGGTGACATCTGTTAGCAAGGATGACTACCTTCCACTTCTAACCTACTCTAAACTAGTTTTCATCCCATTACTTCACAGAAAATGCTCATCAACTTCACTTAGGCCCTCCATATTGCCAAACACAATGAATGTGTCTCCAATCTCAAATTTCTCTAACTCCGAGTAGATTTTGACTTACTTGACCACTATCACTTTTTTTATTGTTTGAAACTCTTCTATCCACTTCTATAATACTGTATTCTCGGTCTACTGTTTCCCCTGTGTTACTATCCTCTCCTTTTCAGTCTCCTTTGCTAAGTTTTCCTTCTCTGCTCAATCTTTAAAATTTGATCCTCCTCAAAACTTGGTCCTGGGCCTTCTTTTCCTCAGTGTCTTCTGTCTTAAATATTCTCATCTACTCTAGTATGTTCCCATAAAATTCATATATCATAACTCCTAAATTAATCTCTCCCTAGCTCCAAAGTATCCAACTATCACGTATCCAAAGTATCACGTATCCAACTGCACACTTCACATCTCCACTGGGCTGTCTCACAGGTATCTCTAAGTCTCCCAAACAGAACTCCTGATTGCCACCTCAAAGTTCTAGTTTCATCTGCAATCCCATTCCTTGTTCCCTACTGACATTTACAAATGGCAACACATTGAAGCAAGAATCAAAATTAGAATGCTAGACATTATTCTTGACTCTTTCCTTTTGCATCCAATTAAACCCTTCAGCGGGTTCTACTTCCAAAAATATTTCAATTCCATCTACCTTTCTCTATTCTGGGTGCCCACTGTGAAGCAGTGGGTTGGGGGGGGGCAAAGAAGGGGGAGTAGGAGAGCATCATAGACAGTTCAGGCTTTCATAATCCCAAATCTGTGACCCTAGGGAGGAGACAGCTTCTCCCTCTCAGCATTAACATATAAAATCCCAGAGAAGAAGTGGCCAGGTATGGGTTACATGGTGGAGAAAGGGCAGTTTCCCAAAGGTATGGTGGTGCTGATACCAGCAGAGGACCAAAAGGATGTCAGACAAACAGAAACAGTATCTGTGAACAGGAGAGGCTGGTGACAAATAAGGAATATCGCCTTCCTTATTTGTGCCTTGCTGGCCCAGGCAGACCAGACCACTTGATGTAATTTTCTTAAATGAGTTGTTACCATTATAATGCCCACAAGCTTTGAGGAGTTATTGGAGTAGGTATTGTACAGAACTTGGAAGTAAAATAGAGCCTGTTAAGATTTTGAAAGCATTCTGTTACATTTTGTTGAATTAATGGTTCTGGTAATAAATAGGTGTCTACTTTTGTGGGGGGTTGTTTGTTTGCTTGTTCTTTCATCTTTCAGGATGCTTTTAACTCTGGGTTCCCAGATTGGCAGGGTCCCAGAACATATATATTTATGTATTAATACCTCCTACTCATTAGATGTATGAGGTAACTATAGTTATCCACATGAGAAAATCCATAGTTGAAGAACTAAACTGTCTAAGATATATATATATAAAGCCATCAAGCTATTTTTTTCACCCCCAGACCTTATCTCCAAACAGTCAGTAGTTCAAATTAATATAATCCATTAAAACTCACATGGCTTCTTGTAACAGTTTTGTAATGAAAAAGTTTTAGTTTCCCAAAACAAAAACAAACAAGAGAAGTTTCACAGGGTCAGAGAAAGTATTCTAATCATCATGCTCTTCTTCCGAACAACCAGCAGAGGGAGAACAAGATGGCAAAGAAAACCAGGAGAACCCACAGGCCGACAGTAGGTGCTTTCCACACATTTGTCCAAGCTCACGCAGAACCAAAGTGGCAAAAATTATTTCTAGCTCAAGAAATTTAGTGGCATAAGTTATGGTCTTAATACTCATTTGACTTATTGCTGGTGTTTCCAAGTTATTTCTATAAAATTTTAGTCTATGATAGAGATTAATTCCTTTGTAACCAGGACACACTCTGTCGCCACCTCCTAGAGTTTTAGAAAGGTAAGTACTCAGAAAGTGTACTGAGAGGGGTCGAGAATGCCATCATATTTCTTGTTCTAATGATAGGACTTTGCATACGTGTTTAATAGCAACTAGAACATAACTTCCCCTGACCACAACTTAAAAGGAAAGAAATCAAGAGAAATAAAATGTATTCTCATATAGCCTAGGTTCACAATGAAGGCACACAGAAGTATCATGATAAGAAAAGATATGAGTTTAATAGATCTTAATATTAGATAAAGGTGAAAACACTATAAAAATTTAAAAATAAGAACACATGGAATACTGTATTTGCGACAACATGGATGGATCTTGAGCTTATCGTGCTAAACGAAGTAAGTCAGACAGAAAAAGTCAAGAACCATATCATTTCACTCACATGTGGGATATAAAATTGAAAGCAACAAACAGACAAGAACACAAGCAAACAAAAACTCATAGACACAGACAACAGTTTAGTGATTACCAGACGGTAAGGGGGTAGGGGGACACAATACAACACACAGATGATGTTTCATGGAATTGTACACTTGAAACATATTTAATTTTACTAACCAATGTCATGCCAATAAATTTAAGTAAATAAAAAACATTTTTAGCTGTATGGGAAGTATAACCACATGAAAACTATCTACCCATATATATAATACCCTTCAGAAGTGGTTTCTTCTGGGATGAGGGACTGATGGAGGAAAGAGAAAGACAGGCATGTTCACATTTTCCTGTATGGAAGGAAGGATTTCTATTTTACATATACAAGCACGAATTCCTTGTATGAAGATATTTAAGTACCAAAATGAACACTTAGGTATATGCACCTGCACACAGGGACACCTAAGCCAGGGTTCCCCCAAGGGAGCTTTAAAGTCACTTAGAATGATGGGTCTGGAAGGTCAAAGGAGGCAAAACCTGCTGTATTTTGCCATGTATAATGTTCACCCATGTTTTTGGCCCATGTTTTTAATATTTTAATTCAATTTTTTGTTTATATTTAAGTACTTGTTTTTAGTATTATAAAGGGATTTTAGCATTTATTTTTTTAAAAATATTATGGTACAAGAAATTTTATATAACAATTACAAAACATAATAACAGATACAAGGTGCAAGAAATTCTATGTATAAAACTTTTTTATATGTAAAACAAACCAATTATCATATTCCAGGGTATTATTTTGCATATGGATATCATTATTGGTTTCTAGAGTTACACTTTTAACTCAGAAGCATAAAGAAGAGAATTAAAAACATTTATATAGATACGGAATTAGTACTGCCCATGTATAATGCGCATCCTTATTTCTCCCTCCCAAATTTGAGCCAAAAACACACATCATACACGGCAAAATACAGTAGTTTTCCATGGAATGGCAGTTGATCACCTAAACATTTTTACTTTGTGACTCTTCAGATCTGAATTTGAATCAGCAATATGGAGTTAATTATTGACCTAATGATCCCTTGAATCAACCTATATTATAGCCCAATGCTGATTCTCAACTACCTAGCTGGAGGCATATCACATGTAATTGCTACAAAATGCAAACTATATAATCCCAGTCTAACCGAGTAAACTACACAACCCATACAGCTTGATTTCTAAATGCCATTGGAATGCCTTAGTTAATATATATTTTCAAGAAATATTCAGAAACAATCTTTTCCTGACTCTGATGCCTCAGACCACTTGGCCATCCTGACACACACACTATCAATAAGCTTTCCTTTTGCCTTTATTTTCCCATTAATGTGACCACTGTGTCATTCAGGTGGCCATTGCGATGAGGACAATTGCCATTTTGAAAAATTCTATTTGCTACAGCATGCCAGACGGTGGCTTTAGTGACTGACCAGGCATGGCCCGTTCTTGGCCCAGGAAAGGGTCAGTCTTAGGGTGGGGCAGCGCTGGCGAGGCCAAGGTCTGGTCCGCCCTTTGCTGGGCAGCCTTCTCCACAGCACGCCTTCCTGCTTGCATGGCATGCTTCGAAGTAAAATTGTTTCCCTGTCACATTCTATATATTCACATCTCTTCAACCTCATCCTGATTTTCACCCCATCTGGTGTTCCTCCCATCTGGTTTAACTGTGTCTTAGCCTCTCGCCCGATCTAATCTGACAAGAACTCACAGAAATGGGGAAAAGAGAGCCAACATGAACAGGCATCTAGTGTGTACCATGGACTATGGTGAGGTGTTCTCTGTACTTTTGTCACTTAATTCTCCTAACAAGGTTCAAGCTAGGTCCTGGGACTCTCATTTTCCCAGTGAAAGAACAGGTTCAGAAGAGCTAAAAGCTGGCCTGAGATCATGTCACTTGTAAGTGACAGAGGTGGGGCTGGACCCTGTGTCCGTTGGGCTCCAACATCAAAGCCTTTTCCAATATGCCACATTTCACCCAAAAATGTATTTTTATTTCTCATGTTTGTATCACTTGCTGTCTGGATTTTTCTGAAGGAAAGAAAAAAAAAAAAACGACAGAGAACTCCTGGGATTTTGACCTGCACAACTGAGTGACTGGCAGTGCCATTTAGTGCAGTGAGGGATTCTAGGGGAGGAGCCAGAGCTGCCGGGTGGCAGGTTGATGACATTGGACCTTTTCCACCAGGGAAGGGGCCACGATTGTTCTCTTTGGAATAGGCACTTATTCCGGATTTGGATTGGTTTTCCCTGGCTGTGGTCACGCTGTGACCAGCACTCTGGACTTGCCGGATGGCTTATACTCTGTCACGTCTCCCACACAATATTATTTCTGTCCAAGGAACTCATTTTACAGGGAATAAGTAAGCCAATAGGCTAATGCCCATGAGATTCCCTAATCCCACTATGCAGCCCAATACCAGAAAGCAGGTAGCTCAGGAGAATCGCCTGTTGGCAGCCAGTTCCCACGCCAGCTGGTGAAACCCCTCACAGTGATGCAGCATGTGATCCTGCCAGCAATGCTGTGACTCCCGTGGCCAAGATATCCTGGGCCAGGAACCCACGGCATGGCAGTGGTGGTGGAGGGGACCAACGTGCCCCAGACTGTTTGCCTCCCTTACTCAAGACTCTGTTTGGGAGATGTTGGTACCTGGAGAAAACAGTGCTTTCACCTGGAGACGTGACCTTCCAAAAACAAGTGGTGGGGGAGCCTGCTAGCCAAAGCAAAGAACATTAAGCCAGATGTGATTGTATACAGAGAAGTAAAACAGTGGGATGTTCTCGCCCCTGAATATCATAGAACTCGTCACACCCTTTATATGTCATCCACGTGCCCAGGTCTCAGCATCTCCCTTTATATCCAGCAGTCCTTGGGCAAGTCTTCCTGCGGGGTGTACTTCCTCCCCAGCACCTCACTGCAGTTGGAGATGTACTGCCCACAAGGCTGCCCGGAGGAGACTGCCTGCTGTCCTTAGGCACGTCACCAGCATCTCTGCCAACAACTCTTTAACCAAAGGGCTCCCTCAAAGTCTATCCCCAAAGCAGACACTTCTGTCTTTTCTCTCTGTCTCTTGCCTGAAAACAATGACCAAAACCCTAATGGAAACCCTTTTCTACAGGAACTAGCACTGTCTTCATTCAGCTCCCAGTGTTCACACCCCAAATCAAGAAAAACGCCTTTCCCTCGAATGCACAGGACACATTAGCAAAGCAAAACACCTCCCATCTACCATCCAGCTCAGGGTGACTCCCCAGTTTCTTCTAGAATAACAGTTACTCTTTTGTGGTATGAAAGGGCCTGTTCTAGCAAACTTCCTCAAATAAACAGAGTGGGTACCAATTACTCAGGCTTTCAACTCAGATGTACAAGAAATACATAATAGCTTTATTTCATTTTTTTATGACAATGATTTTTTTTTTTTGGGGGGGGGTCTCGCCATCACCACTCATCATCACTCAGTCTGCATTGGCCTTCGCCAATTCAGATCACGATTTCTCAAGAGTTCAGGTTTCTCCTCTCCCTTTCCTGGGGCTGCACCTAATTTCTGGAAACGGGGTGCGAGGTAAGGGGGCTTGCAACAGCCCTGGGAGGGGGAGGGGAAGTGTGACGTCGCCGGCCCCGTCTGAGGCGGCCCCAGGCCTCCGAGACGGTCTCGGGCTGCGCCACAGCACCCCCTAGCGGTGCTCCGGCTCTCGGTGCGGCGTGCGCACTGCTCTCAGTTTGCAAAGTCCCCACACCCACCCCAGCTTCCGCGCGACGGTCCCCTGCCAGATGTTCCATTTCCCCCTGACGGAATAAGAAGCAGAGAAGGCATTTGTTCTTCCGGACACGTTTCGAAGGTGTCTCAAAAGCAAAACAAAAGGAAAGTCTCATCCCCTTTGGGATGGGGGATGCTTTCTCCCTCCCGTGGGGGAACCTGGAATCCTCTTCCCGAGCACAGCCTGTCTGCAGCGGGAATTCACGGCTAAGGGGAGGCCCTTCTGCCCGCGGCTGGGGAGGCCCTTCGGGCCCGCTTCCCCGGGGGCCAGAGCTGGCGTCCCTGATGGAGGCTACGAGCTGCAAGATAGAAAGCCTGTCCTCTTCCAGGACAAAGTTCAGGTCACTTAGGAATAGGCTGACCAGATGTGCCATTTTAAATGCGACAGAAAACAACAGTGTTGGCCCATTTTAAATGGTACGTGTGGTCAGCCTGGTCTCACTGGGCTAAATTCAAGGTGTCAGGAGGCTGACCCTATGTCCCGTTTGAAATGGGAGAGGACCGTTGTTATCTGTCCCATTTCAAACAGGACGTCTGGTCAGCCTACTGGAATTCACAGAAGAGCTTCTAAATTCTTTTCTTACCACTAAATTTCTTCCTTTTGCTGGCTTTACTGCAGAGATTCAGAAACTATAGCATACTTTTCCAAGGCAGTCTCATCTTGGCCCACGAATACTTCTAAATCCACGATTTCTAGAAAGTTCGCCTGGTCTCGGCACACCAGTTTTCTCATGTCCTGGAGTGACATTCCATGCCAGGGTTTATTATCGGTCTATAGGGCCTTGGACAGTCGTTTCCTCTCTCTGTGACTCAAGTTTCATCTGTGAAATGGAGCAGATTATACAGCCTACAGTATAACAACATGTGAAGCCCTTAAAACAGAGCTTGATATGGACTGAGCAGTCAATAAATATGTCAGGTGTCCCTCGGGATTCAGGGAGACGAGGTCCAGGAGCCTTCCATGCATACCTGAACCCGAGGATGATCAAGTCCCTTATATAAAATGGTGCGGTATTGGCATGTAACCTACACACAGTCTCCCAAATACTCTAAATCATCTCCAGATTACTTATCATACCTAATACAATGTAAATGCTATGGAAGGGGCGGTTATACTGTATTGCTGAAGGAATGACAAGAACAACATGTCTGTACACGTTCAGTACAGACATAGCTACCTTAGACCTAACTACGTAGTGCACATCCACTGGGTGGCAGGAACTTCATTCCAGTTAATTCAGGGTGATCTCACTCAATTCAGAGTCTACCTCTCCCCTGGGTTGTGTCTCAACTCCTGCTAATGATCATCTCTCTCCTTGTTGCCTAAAGTCATTCCAGATGGTTCTAGGCCAGGGGCGCGCACCCAGGACCCTGCCATGGAACTGAGTCTGCAGACAACTCAGTTCAGACCCAGGGCTTACTGCCTGGGGAGTGGGGCGGCTGAGAGCACCTCTAGGACAAGTCACCTGTCTCTGCAAGGTCTGGAGAATTACAAGAGGGAGCAGTGATGTGGGAGGGTACGTTTTTAGAATCCCATACAACGTGTTTCTCATTACTGGTCATTTGTTTTTACCCCCTGGCCCTTTCCCAGTCCAAGTAGGCTGAGAGGCATCCGTTGTGCACTTCAGGGAAGGGTTATTACAGCAGTGAAGCAGAGGGAATGCTTTTAGGAGGTTCGCACAGCTGGGCTTCTCAGTATCAAAGCCTGGCCTTGAGCGAGTCATAAGCCTTCCTCTCATACCATAAACACTAGATTGGAAAAAATAGGAGGTGATGGCGAAAGCCATGCTTTCCAAGCCAAAATGAGATACAGATTCTGTAGGTTGGAAGGAGGCGTGAGGAGAGCTGGGCAGAGGACAGGTAAAGTAGATTCTACCTGGAGAGGAGGACCTTATAGTTTACCTTCCAAACTGGGACACTTGGTGACCTAAAAGGGAGGGCTAGTGACAATTGTGCTGGGGCCACAGGCACAAACCAGGACGGGCTCAGACAAACCAGAGGAAGATGTCTAAGGGCTGTCTGAAAAAAAATCCAGCCATAAAAGCCTCTATTTTTCATGTGACATGGCTGGATACTTTCTGGGCCGCCCTCGTATGGTCATGTGGGTCTCACTCCCCACTCCACTCCGAGCTCAGGACCAACTGTAGGTGAGTGTTTTTAGAAACCATTGATATGCTCGGGGAATGTGAGAGGAGAGCTCATGTTTCTCCTGGCTTGCAAGAAAGCTCCCAGGGTCCCCAACTAGCATGGGGCAAGAGCATGGTGTAGGAGCATCACTGTGTGGAGCAGGAGCACCACTCTGCGGAGCAAGAGCAGCACTTCTTGGTGCAGGAGCATCACTGTGCAGAGCAGGAACTCACTGTACGGTGCAGGAGCATCACTGTACGGTGCAGGAGCATCACTGTACGGTGCAAGAGCATCACCGTGCAGAGAAGGAGCATCACCGTGCGGAGCAGGAGCATCACTGTACGGTGCAAGAGCATCACCGTGCAGAGAAGGAGCATCACCGTGCGGAGCAGGAGCATCACTGTATGGTGCAGGAGTATCACCGTGCAGAGAAGGAGCATCACCGTGCAGAGAAGGAGCATCACCGTGCAGAGCAGGAGCATCACCGTACGGTGCGGGAGCATCACTGTGCAGAGCAGGAGCATCACTGTACAGTGCAGCAGCATCACCGTGCAGAGAAGGAGCATCACCGTACGGTGTGGGAGCATCACCGTGCGGAGCAGGAGCATCACCGTGCAGAGAAGGAGCATCACTGTACAGTGCAGGAGCATCACCGTGCGGAGCGGGAGCATCACCGTGCGGAGCAGGAGCATCACCGTGCGGAGCAGGAGCATCACCGTGCGGAGCGGGAGCATCACCGTGAGGAGCAGGAGCATCACCGTGCGGAGCAGGAGCATCACCGTGCGGAGCAGGGGCACAAAACTTGAGGTGATTCCCCATGCACCAACCTGGCAGGGAAGCACAGCCCAATGTTTTCTCTACCCCCAAGAGGTCAGCGGCAGGTGAGAAAAAGCCAGACCTGGCACAGCCACAGGGCAGAGATGGGCACGGTCCCCCAGGGGCCACATGTGAGGCCGACTGCCCTTGCAGGGCCCTATGAGAGTAAGTGACAGTGAGAGAGGACTGAAACCACTCAGCCTATTCCCACCAGCACCCCTCTGTCTTCCATAACAAACAAGCAACAAGCCCTGGGGGAGAAAAAGGGGACCCCACACTAAGTAACATGTGGAATGGACAGAGACCCCATAATCTGACTGAGATTTCATTTCAGGTTCCAGGGAGACAGGAACTTGATATAGAAATGAAATGGTTATGAATATGCTGACATATTTTGCACCTCTGAGTTGGTGACCTGAGATTTACCCCCACTTTACAATGAAACAGAGAACCCCAAAGTTAGAGTTTCAAGTTCTAGAAACAGAACTCTTTTTGCAACGTTTAAATAAAAGTTCCTTTTAAAAAAAAATATTGCCTTAGTGTCTAGTCTTCCAGGGCACCCCATTATACAGTAGATTCTCCATTAACTGGCCCCCACGCTGGATAAATGAAATATTATTTCTTCCATTTTTTTGCCGGTTGCTCAAGAGTGCCAGTTGCTTGAGTTCTGGCTGGCGAAGAGTCTACTGTGTACTCGTGTGTGTCTACACACAGAAAAAGGCCTGGACTTTGGGGAGGTACTTTGATAGTATACGTTAAAACAAAAGACAAAAATGCACTTCCCTTTCAGCCCAGTTTTAGTTCTCAGCATCTGCCTTTGAGAAATATTAATAATTGCCCCTGTATATTAAAAGGGGTGTACAAGCATTTCCAGACTTATCTTGTTTCCGATAGTGAAAAATTGGAAATGTCCTAAATGTCAGTCAATAGGGAGGTGGTTAAACAGTCTCATCTCCACACTAAAAAATACTAAGCAGCAATTTTTTTTAATGTGTTGGGTTTTACATTGTTGTGAAATGGAAAAATCCTCAAGACAAATTTGAAAAAGTAAGTTAAACAAGAGCACGTACAGTGATACTATTTATGTAAACACACATCTATACACATCCCACCAATGTGTGGGGGGGACCCCCAAAAAACCCCAGAATTATCTTTCTTGGATGTGAGAGGGATTGTGTACTCAAAATTTATTCCTCCGAATCAAGCGGTCAGCCAAAGTTTTTATCTGGAAGTTGTGAGAAGGTTGTGTCACGATTTGCAGAAGACAAGTCCCAAGGTGTGGCAGACAGACGGCTGCTTCTTCCACCATGGTGACACAGCTGTCCACACTGCGCTGAGTTTTTGACCAAAAACGACCTGACCCCCGTGCCCCACCCTCCCTATTTCCCTGATCTCCCTGTGAACAACTTTTGTTTGTTTCCCCAGATGAAAAAAGTCCTCAAAAGGGAAACGGTTTGCCGAGGTGGCAGGGGGGAAACAAAACCCAGCAGGAGCACTAAAAGGCATCAGTTGGGACAAAGCATCTCGATGGGTGCATTGCATCCGATGGAGAGCACTTTGAAGGTGACTGAAGTTTAAACATGTAAGAATACACAAGTTTTTATAAATAAATCTCATTTTATGGAGGAGGGGGGTATCCTCCCTCGGATACATTCATATGTGTAAGGAAACATAAGAGAGAAAGATCTGGAAAGATACACGCCAAATTGAAAACAGTAGTCACTTCTGAGGCAAGACTACAATGGGGAGATCGAAGGTTAAGGTAGATGTTTTCATTTTATAGGTGGTGTTCAAATTTTTTACAGCAAGAATATGGTCAGGTGTTACTGGTGTGCTCTTGGTGGTTTTTTGTTTTGTTTTGTTCTTGAATGTGGGTGGCTCCCTGGCTGGGAGTCGAACCCAGGCCGCAGCGTTGACAGCCGAAGACTAGCGACGACACCACCAGGGATCTCCCAGCTTGGTTTTTTTAATGGCCCCTTGTGACAGCCGGAAAACAGATGGGGCAAATTAGGATCCTTTGAGAGGAGATTATTTAAGGGACCATTTAGAAAGTTATGGGAAGGGTTTAGGAGAACCACTTAGGACACGATGTGCCCCAGCGATCTCACAGTGGAGCTGTTACCACCCTGAGGGAGGGGGCAGTTCCAGGAATCCAGAAAGAGACAGTTCTGTGGTGAGGTTTCCTGGAGGCAGACTGTGACCTGGGCTCTCAGGACCCAGCCAGTCTGAGGCGTTAGGAAGGAAGTCCCTGACGTCATTCTCCTCCAATCACCTTCTGGAGTTCCCCATTGGCCAAACCCAATGGGAAGCCGGAGAGTCAGGAAGCTTGTTGATGTGGTCCCTACAGTGACAGTGGGAGAGAGTGGGTTTGGAGAGGATACACAGGGACGTAGCCACCCTCCTTTAAAACTGCTGAAAAGGAAAAAATATCTACAATAATCTAGGCCGATGGTCATCTCTGAGTGTTGGGATAATGGATGTTTTCAATTTCTTCCTCTTGCCTTGAAAACCTGTATTTTCTAATATGTTTTGTAATAAATACGTATTGCTTCAGGTTTTCAAAAGTTATGGCCATTTGAGAAATTGTAAGAAGTCAGGCGATGGCTGCAAATAGGAGAGGCAAGCACTAAGGTGGTGGAACCTTCGAGTAATTGAAGAATGCAGAAAAGGGAGCAGTTAATAAGCTCGAATTGGGGCATCTCAAATTGGAGGCTCCTGTCAGATATCAGCAAGAGATGTTTGACAGGGAAAGGTTGGTTTTTAAAATAAACAGTGCTGGCATAATTGATGATTCCTCTGAAAAAAAAAAATAAAAAATTGGACCCTCTTCAAACTATATGCAAAAAAAAAAAAAGGTTTCCTATGTATCAATGATAAAAATATAAGCATTCAAATACTAAAAAAAAATTTTAGGAGAATGTTTGTATAACTTTTGCATGAAAGGTGCCAAAAAAAAAAAAAAAAGACCAACATATTTCAATACCTAAAATCAGACACTTAAATAGAGGGAGAAAAACCATTAACGAAGTCATAAGACAAATAGAATATACTACAAAGAACATGAGATACAATGATAGTTACTAAACCTGCTCTACAGAGGGCTACCATAACTGACAAAAAGGACGAACAACTCAGTAAATGTTGAGATTTTGAATAAATGTCACCTCACCCCACATTTTGACCTGAATTCTGAACAAACTGAGTTGACAAAGAGTAAGGCAGGTGGCAGCCAACCACCACCTTCAGTATTGAGTAGAGGCTAGGATGGAAGACAGTCTGGTGTGAGAGAGGATGTCTTCCTGATCCTGAATGTGAGAATGAGACAATGTGCTAACCTGTCGTCGCAGCGCTGTAATAGAGCAGACCCCTCTCCAAGACAGAAAGTGACCCGAACTGAGCTCAACCACCTGACGTCTCCTACATTCTCCTCTACATTCCAGCACCTGAAGGGGAAGACTGTCCCCAAAGGCTCACACGCCCTCACGTGGACTGAACCATCAGGAGGGAGGGCCGATGTGTTTTGGGTTAATAACTGACCGAAACACCAGGCAGTTAAACAAAAAGATATTAGGCTATGAACAAGAAGTTTAGATCAAATGAGAGGAAGGTAAAGAAAGGGAGGGAAGGAGGCAGGGGAAAGGAAGTTAGAAGGGGAGAAAGGAGGAAAAACCCCCTCTCCCTGTGTGTGTTTATGTGGGAGGAGAAAACAATATAGAAGATTCTTCTCAGGGGAAGATTGAAAACCAGGAGAGCAAGAATGCTCACTTTCTCTTCATAGGTTTGTGTATTGTTTAAATTTGTTTAAAGTGTCTGTAATTTTTTTTAAATCCCAATAAGTGAAAAAGTCATGGAGTTCCCTCATGAACAAGAAAAGAGGGAGTGTTAATTTTGTCACATGCAAATACCATGCAGAGATTAAGTGCAGAAGACCTGAGCCTTGACTTTCTATTGGGCATGAACTAGGAGCTCCTTCTAAACCTCGACAAGGGCAATGGCAATGCTTGTGGCCGGAAGTCTTATTTTGGTGAGATGAGGAAATACAAGTAATGAATGAACATGGCACTTTTAAAGGAGGAGCTATAGAAATGGAAAGATGACATGGTAGCTGGAGAGAAACATAAGATTATGGACAGATTTTGTTTTATAAGAGCAGAGATGTGAGCATATTTGTACACAGTGGAGAAGGCTACAATGCACACACACATGCACATGCACACACATGCACAAAGAGGATATTCTAAGAACAAAGATTCAGTGAGACAGATGAAGAGAAATCTTAACGTGTAAAATAGGTGGGAAAGAAACAAGGTGAGTACAGTTGCAGGTAAGGGTGCAGGTGAGAAGGGAAGACATTTCTGGTCAGACAGAAGGCAAGGGCACCTCTGGACAAGGAGGTGTGGGAAACTTGAGGAGAGAGTTCAAGTTTCAAAATAGTAACCGACAGCCCAATTGAAGCTGGAGACCAGTCATTTCAGCAGTTTGGTAGGACAGCAATACGGTTAGCACAGATTAGTCTAAGTTGGATGGTTTGCAAGGCGAGCAGGTAAGATGATGAGAGAGTTGTGGGAGTCCAGAACCCTTGGAAGGTGATTCAATTGAAAGCTAGTTGGGAAAAAAAAAAGCCAAAGAAAAGTCTCTTCATGTCTATAACACTCTATACTACTGCAAAAACTGCCTGTTTATTTTCTGCCACTGACCCCCATGAAGCATTAAGAATCATCTCCATCCTCTGGCTCTCAGAGTAGGAGCTACTTGTATGTGGCATATGGTGATTATTTGGTGAATACCCGTCCACTGAATAACAGAAAAAAGAAGGGTTCAGAGAACAGATTCATAATGAGATAGAGAAAAAGTATAGTGGGGTCCAATTTAATTAGATGCAATAAATACGGGCATCTCTTCTCTGCCTTAGGCACTAGGCAAACCACAGCACACAAGCAGATGCAGTCCTGACCCTACAGAGCCTGGGCCAGAGGAATGCATGGAGGACATGGAGGCTGTGATCACAGGTTGATGCATGGAATTTAAGACTTAGAGGTGGGACTGCTGTAGGTGACGACTCTGTCCAACTATCTCTTAATTAATGATGAGAATTGCCCAAGCCAGACGAAGAAGGGAAGAAAGTTTCAGCCTGAGGTTATGGCAGGGGAAAGGGTATAGTGTACTCTGTCGGTGGGGAGGTAAATTGGTACGGCCACTCCGGAAGACAGTATGGAGGGTCCTCAACAAATTAAAAATAGACCTACCTTATGACCCAGCAATTCCACTTCTGAGTATTTATCCAAAGAAATCCAAAACACTAATTCAAAAAGATATCTGCACCCCGACGTTCATCACAGTGTTATTTACAAGAGCCAAGATAGGGAAGCAACCTGAGTGTCCACTGATAGACAAGTAGATAAAGAAGAGGTGGTACATACATGCAAAGGAATATTACTCGGCCATAAAAAAGAATGGAATCTTGCTATCTGCAACAACATGGATGGACCTACAGGGCATTATGCTGTGTGAAAAAGTCATACACGGAAAGACAAATACCATATGATTTCACTTACGTGTGGAATCTAAAAGACAAACAAACAAGCCAAACAGAGACAAACTTGTAGATACTGAACACAAACGGATGGTGGAGGAGATGGGCAAAAAAGGTGAAAAGGATTAGGAAGTACTAATTGCCAGTTACAAAAGTAGTCACAGAGATATAAAGTACAGCCTAGGGAATATAATCAATAATATGTACAGTGCCAGGTGGGTACTAGATTTACCGAGGGGATCACTTTGTAAGGTATCTAAGTGTCTACTCACTACGTTGTACACCTGAACCTAATATAAGACTGTATGTCAACTGTAATAGAAAAATAACTCTCAAAGGAGTGCAGTGTAACTGGGGACAGGGAGCAGAAGTGTAGGAGGGGAAGTGGGGAGAAGAGCTGCAGCGCATTATAGTTAAAAGCATAAACTTTGATTCAGACCTGGATTCAGAATCTCATTCCCCCTCCACTACAAGACTTGGGTGAGTTACTTAACCTGCAAGACAGGCGTTCTCAATTGGATGTGATTTACCCTCCAGGGAATATTTCGCAATGTCTGGAGATATTTTTGGTTGTCCCAGCTGGGTAAGAGGAGAGTGGAGTGCCACTGACATACAGTGGGTTGAGGTCACGTGCCACAATGCACGGGCCTGCCTCCGAACAAACAATTATCCAGTCCTAAATATCAGTAGCACCAAGGTTGAGAAATTCTGCTCCAAGTCTTACCTGTACATCAGTTCTAAGAACACCCACCTTTCAGAAGTCGCATGAGAATTATGATTTAATGTATACCAAACACCTGCCATATTGTATATGATAAGAATGAGAATAAGAAAAAGAAAAGGAAGGAAGAATATTAAATTATTAAATGCTAAAGGCAAATTCCTCATTGCAGTTTTGGACCCAGCATGTATTTGCAGGGCATGGAAAGCCATCTTTTGTTTCTATTGCTGATCAGAATAAGACCAGGCACTGGACTGGCTACAAATCTGAACTCAGCTAAGACCCTGAAATGACCAGTGTTGGGAAGGTTCACCTCCATGAGAAGAAAGAGGAGATGTTTCCAGGGGTCCCCTTGGAAGAGTTGGGGAGTTGTGGTGAGGCCAGCTACACCTGAATCCAATGAAATGGTGGCCTCTGTATTAACACTGAGGTTGGGAGAAGAGGAGGTGCCTTCAGTTCTTTTTCTTTTTCTTCCCCTTTCATTTTAATAGCTGCAAAATATCCTAAGCTCAAATCTGAGAGAAAGTATTTTTTGGCCAAATCAAAGGGCTTCAATCTCTACTTGAAATTTTATTTATCTTTTAAATCTTTATGTAAGTCATTCCATGTTCACTACAGGGGTTTAGAAAAACACATGACAAAAAGAAAAAAATTAAATCTAACTTGACTACGCAGAAATAATTACAATTCTTTCAGCGTGCCTGCCTTCGTATTTTTTTCTATGCATACATAGCACTATGTTTGCCTTTTAAAAATACAACTGGAATCATCTCATTCAAGAACTGTAACTTACTTTTAAATTTAATAATACATCTTAATTTTCAATGTCTTTAAGTATCCTTCTGTATTGTCAAAATATAAACAAGTTTTTTCCTACTTACAAAAAGAGTAACCAATAAATAGAAAAGAAATGCAAGCAATATGGAAGAATATAGAATAGAAGAAAAAAATTCTATAGTGTTTAAATTAGGAAACCATGATTTCAACTGGCGTAGACAACTCAACAACAGAAAGTTCCGAGGTAGGGCTCAGCTTCTGCCTCTCTCCTCTGCTACTTCTCCTGGCCTCATCTACAAGTTGTGTGTCCTCATAGTGACAAGATGGTGTCCAGTGGCAACCAAAGCTAGAATTTATATGTCCCCCTGCTCGTTCTATTGGCCTAATGGCATCAACTTGTGTCATTTTCTTCCTGATCAGTAACTGTCACTAGGGCAGTCCTATTTACTGAAAAGCTAGGACTGGTCAGTATACAGAATCCAGTCATGGGTCAGCTTATTCTGAAGTGCACGGCTGTGTGAAGGAGGGGTGGACACCTAAACGCAGTAGGAATTCTGTCAGGAAAGAGAATGTACAGTTAGAGAAGCAGTCAGTGGCCTCTTCTGCACACCTCTGTGGCTATCCAACGTGCCTGTACCCTCTCCATTCCATAGATTATAAATAATATACACAGCTTCATAAAATGCACTCACTCCCTTCCCAAAGGGAGGCAACCAGGAGTGTTTCAACTATTGCATAGACTGCTGAGGCCTGCGTCTTTGGGAATTCTGCAGTCCTGTCCAATCTTTTCATCATGTGGCATTTTAAGTTACTTAACACATGTGTTACGGGGCAATTGCACCCAATCTGACACTGGGACCTGGGGGCGATTTCATGGCATTTGGCTAGGTTATGCTGGGTGCAAGAAAATCTGTTGTAACTTTTTAATGAATGCTATTTTTCAAAATCATTTAGAGGAAAGTGTGTTAGATTACTTGGCTATTTAATAATTTATACCTTTTAACTTGCGATTATCAGTGGTTCTCGATGCATACATGAGTCATCCAAAGCAATTAAGAGGAGAAGTAATTTTCTAAAATTTTCTTCCAAAATAAGCTCTTTTTCTTAAGCATTTTGAGCTCCTTTCCTCCTATTCCCCCCCACCCCCCCAGGGGTTGGGTGACAGAATTATTGCACAGACTCCAAGTTGGGTTCCTTCTTGCTTAGTCATTTCGAAATAGTGGCAGTTCTACACCAGTTGGCTATTCACCCCAAAATAATACCGATATGGTCTTTTTGCTCATCTCCCTCTTTACCTGAGTACGATTTGCATCTTCCCTATGGAACATGAGTAATCTGGGGCGTAATCAGCATCACTGGTATCTGGTCCCAAGGCTTCCTGCGAAGAATGGGGCAGGCAGGTGAGTGGTGCTAGGACCTGTCAAAGCTGGGGGCTATTTTCATACTCATTTTTTATTTTGTTGAAACCCTGACTAGAGAGAGCCCTGGTCCAATGACTAGAGAGCTCAGCCTGTCCCACGGGTGGTGGTGGGTCTGGACATTTGGGTCTGTCGGTCCTCTCTGGCTAATCGAAACTGAAGTCAGAAACGAGCCACCAAGGCCTGGCCTGGTGCGAGCGAGGGCGCAGGCCCTGACCCAGCTCGCTCGGCGCCGCTGCTGGCCCCGCAGGGACCACCCCCGCTAGGAGGTTATTTCTGGACTTTCCCCCATCACCACGGCCTTCCACTGATGTTTGGCTTCACAATGAGGACAAGGGCCCCGCGTGGAACATTCCAGACCTTTTCTCTTGCCAACTCAGGCCCCTATTTCCTGTCTCTCCACAGTGAGATGTATTTTCAATGGGGTTTTTCAGAAATTCTGCCTCTTCTTTCCACACTGTGCATCTCACTCCAACACGGGAGGAGGGTGGATTCCCAGAATTTTCTATCTATGTGGGCTCAAGTGTTTGGACGTTGGACGGATTTGGATTTGGATTTCTTGAAGTCTGTGGTATGAGGTTGGGAAAATTTCCTGGATGCCTTGTTGGATGGTGTTTCCTTGGTGTATCTTGTTGGATTCATTCTAGTCAGGATTGGAAGGAATTTTTGTAACCCTGCTAATACATCGCTGTCTTTCCTGGATGCCCTAAAGCACTTTTGATAGTCACACAGCATCCCAATTGTGTGGCAGAAACCAAATGTACTCAGCCATTTTCCAACTGGCAAACATTTAGGTGATTTCCAATTTTTTCGTCATTATAAAAATGTGGCAAAAGCTTTGGACATGATATTTGGACACCTCTCTGATTATTTCTTCACTAAATTCATCATATTTTTAATAAGTTCAGCTGTAGTTGGCCCCTTCTCGGCATTGTCTTAGTTCTTCATTGACATGGTTCTAAATAAAACCATCAATAACAACCCTTTGCCATATTGTGGGACATGTTCAGCACCTTGCCTTTCCACGAGACCATATGTTGACCCAGATAAATGAATCCCCGTGTCCAGCAATGTGGCGGGTCTCCCAGGGATGTTCACGGTCCTCGTTTCCACTCCTCTGCACCCTGTCACAGTCCACACAGCCTCCGGGTTCCTCACAGTGGACTTGCTGCGTGCTCTGTTTCCGTTTTCAGTTTTTCTCTTCAGGCCTCTGAAGTTTTGGGATCCATTTCTACCAAGGCTTTTGTATTGTGAAGATGAATGAGATAGAAGTAATAGCCATCTGCTACACAGCACTCTACTCCTTCCTCAAAATAACACCTCTCTCTCTCTCTCTCTCTCACACACACACACACACAGAGAGAGAGAGAAAGAGAGAGAGAGAGAGAGAGAGAAACCCTGATATGATAAGAAGGCAGAAACCAGTAATCTTGTGTTACTCAAACTCTGAAGGCCACCTGCATGAAACCCTCAAAGATGCTCATTAATATCTAAATTCCTGCACCTCAGGTTTACTGGATTAAAACATCTACAGCACAGGTGTCAGGAATCTGTGTTTTATTGAGCTCTTTAATGATCTGGTGCTCATTAAAATTTGAAAACTTCCATAACGTATGAGAATTCTTATATCAAAGCTCAACTCTGAATAAGCTGGCACTGCCAGTTTCTTCCTATCAGATCTTTTTCATAAAAATTCTATGAATCGTATTTGTAAATTGTGGTAACACCAACACAATCTACACAAATCCAAAGAATACAGTGTGGTAGACCTTACAAGAATCACCAGATCAGATGCTCCTCTTCATCAAAGCACCTTGCTGTTGGGTTGGAGCCATGTGACCAGTAGTTCTGGCCACTGGGTTATGAATAGGATTTAGTTGAGTCCTTCACACTGTGCCTTTGGAAGCACGTGCTGATATGGCAGTGTCATAAGATAGGGGAACCAATGTCAACTTGGGTCTCTGATGGTCTGTGCAGCAAAACCCCTGTCAACCTCCAGTGGATGTGCAGCACCAGCTAAAAACAAGTCACTGAAGCACAACTTAGTCTTATTGGAACTACTGCAAGCATACATCAGTGTATCTGAGGATCTTACGTTCATTTAAAATTAAGCTATCATAAGAAGTCTCCAGTTCTATAGATTGGTGTTTTATTAAAATATCGACCCCTAGCTTTATAACTAATGTCACCACACTTGAATTGGTGCAAATAAGAGAAAAAAGCTTTTTGTGGGTGAGAAAAAGGTATTAGGAAACTTAATGACTTGGAAATAGTAAAAGAAGTAAAATGGGACGGTCAGTGGCTGACCTGGAGAAAAAACCCAGGACTTGCTCTGCTACTTGGTTTGACAATACACTTTTTTTTCACATCCCTACCATTAACCATGACAGGACACCCCAAATTTCTCTTCATCTAAAATACATACGTACTATAACTACTATATAACCATCTATACAATAGTATATATTTAACTTGCTAGATCATCTATCCCATCATACTCAACTCTAGATGTGACTCCGTTCAGCCATATCTGCTGATACTTTAACTCGGTGCCAGTCTTAAAAATAGTGCCAACACTGCTACTCTCCAAGGGTAGAGTGCCTTTCTTCATCTCCCAGCCCTACCCTCAGGTCTATAAGACAGAGGAAAGAAGGACCTTGCATTTTGGGGGGTTTGTTTGTTTGTTTGTTTTCACCTCTTGGTATTAGTTACTGGAATCTCAAGGCCAGCATTTGATCCTCTGCAGTTAACAAAAGTAGTGGGCAAAGAACAGCAGGGAGAAAGGCGGGGAAAGGAGGCAAGAACGGCTTTGTTCTACTCTGCTCTTCTTTTCTTCCTTCTTTTCATTTCTATTTGCCATCCTTTGTATCTGTGGACACAATCTCTGGTTTCTACTTCTGATTGTCTTTGCCTTACATGCCTGGTCATTTAGCATGTAAATTATTTAAATGTGCTTGGTGTCATAGGCATCTTTCAGACTCTGATGCAATCTATGAACTCTCTCCTGGGAAAATTGCACATGTACTATGTTGAAAACCTCAGATTAATAAGCCCTCTAAGAACCAGATATTTGGTCCTCAACTAAATGTCTTGAGTCTTTTTTCCCAAAGTAGTCCTCTGAAATCCATTTGGACCATAAGAATCAGCCCTGGCACTTTCTTGAACGTTTTCAACTCTCCTTTCTTAGTAACAGGTTCTTGGTTTACTTAGAAACCTTCCTCAGGAGTCAGGCTGAGGTGTTGGAAAGAGCACCAGCTTTAGGATAACCCAAACCTGGATTAAAGAGTGGCTTTAATGCTTATTAGCTATGTGACAATGGGAAACATATGGAGTCCTTTGAGGGTCGCTGTCTCCTCTCTCAATTGCTTCTCTTTTGCATACAAGGTACCAAATGGAGTAAGGATTCTAAAACTAGTTTGGGCCATTGGATGTATTTAGCCCTTTCTTTAGAATGGGTGGGCTCTTAGCACTCATTGTCACCAACATGAAAATGAGTGTAAACCCCCAAGACAACAAAAAACAATACAAAGTAATGTTTTCTCCCATAAGCAAGACTGAAATGCAAATCATACACATTACGAATTGAAGTGATGAATCCAGTGCCTCCAAAGGATTATTTCTTCTTTTCCTTCTCTTGCTTTGAGATCCCTTTGCATAAACTTACTGATTTTGGTGTTTTGGTTTTTTTTAAATTTCTTCTTCAGATATCATGCAGTATCTGTTCTCCTTGATTCCTTCTCTTATTACTTTAAAATTCTTTTTAAAATAAAAGAATACCTTCTGATTTCAACATGCCGTTCTTTTTTTCACAGTGAACATTCTGTTTTTTATTTAATCCAAGATCTATCAGCTCCTCGAAATTTCCTCACTAACAAGAAACAAAAGAGCTGTACTCACACTCATGCCAACTAGTTTTGCATTGTACATACATAGAACCGTATTTGATTCTAATCCAAATAAAGTGACTGGCAGTGATATGTTGTTATTCAGTACTGAACACCAAAAATTTCAAATAAGATATAAAGTAAAAAAATAAAAGTGTTCTGTAAATATGAACAAGTCACAGAACCTGTATTATGTTCTGATGCACTCTTTACGACAGTCAATTCCAAAACTTTGAAGAGGAACATTAATACATTCGCTCTTCCTAACATCAAAGAGTGATCTCTTATGGTTTTGAAGTGATTCTGCCTTCTTCTTCTTCTACTTACCTGTGTGAGTTGAACACACAGCATTCCAGAATGTCAGAAGGTGGTACTCACTTCGACAGGTCTGCTCCACGATGGCCTTAGAAGCGTTTGTCTGGGGGTTCATGCTGAGCCTGGAGGGAAGGAAAGGGCATTGAGCTCCGAGTAACTGAATGAAGGGGGGGGAAGGGAAAAGGGGGGAGGGGAAGCTACAGTTCCAGAAAAATTGCCCCTTCTTCACCTTGGGTCATGTTTTTGGGTTATCATAAAAGGACAAGCTGATTTGTTTGGTTGAAATTTGAGAGCAGGAGTAAGACTGGAAGGGGTATAAAGGCAGGTCTGCCTGAGAACATCTGGAAAGCCAACTCTTCCCCTGGGGGGCTTGTGGAGGGGGTCATCTATGCCATCCACCTGTGTCAGAACAATGGAGGAGACTTGGGTGGAGGGGCGGAGCATAAATTTCCTTCTCTACTCTTCTTTCTCTGACAGCTATGGTCAGAGTTTGCCTATGGACCAGCTCTGATGCACACAGGTTTCTGTCTACCCCACGGAGATGTGCCATAGGTTTATGTGACTCCTTCACTTTCAGACTCACAGTGTGGCATGTTCTTGCAAAAGGGCACCCTGGCTTAGTGAACCCTGAAATGCACCACCTAGACTCTCCTTCAGCAATGAAGTCCATAGACCCCCAGCTGTGGGAGGGCTGCCAGCAGACAACTCTCAGCTGTTGGCCTCCTTGGGAATTGCTTCAGCTAAAAGTAAAGCGCCTCATACAAGGTTGTACACCCTTTTCAGGGTGGCCCACAGCTAACGACCCACTGATCTAGCCCATCGCTCACATGGAACAGCTCTGAGGGGCACCCCCGGGTTCAGTGTTGTCTGCAGACTGACAGGAGCTTTTGTGGAAGCATCCGCACAGCCAATGTGTGCATTTGCCCCACCCTGTTGTCTTCCCTTCCTGACCTGTGCCTGGTGAGATACAGGAGCACGCCTTCATAAGTGTGCTACACACTCATCTCCATCTCAGGGTCAGCCCCCTGGGGGAAACCCAAATCTAAACATTGGTAGTCGCTTCACCACTGGAAACAATAGCACACAGAATTTCACAGAAAGGTCCGTCTTAGATATGGTACGATTTCTTGAGAGATTTCTGATGATTGGCTATTAATATTGAGCTGACATTATAAAATAAAAGATTAAACTGGCCATGATGCTTTACTTTTACTTTGAAAATGAAAACCTTTCTGAATTGAAGGCTTCATAACACAGGAAAGCAAACCTGGAGCCTGAGGAAACAAGTAAGTTGTACACAAGGGCTGTCAAGAAAAAATCCAGCCATAAATGCCTCTATTGTTCACATTACATGGCTGGATGCCTTCCAGACTGCTCCTGTAGTACACGTCTCTCACGTACTAAGCAGAAAGCCCCTCATACACTGACATCTCAGTGGATAAAAATTGGCTGTAATTTATGTACAACTCCTTGGAGAAAGTTTTGGTGTCTCCTGAAGGAGGTATAACCACTGGCATATCAACTAGCAAATAAATAAAAAGCAAGAGAAAAGATGCTGATCCTTTTTTTTTTTTAAGTTTATTCTCTTGCTGATACGTTTCACCAGAAAGCAACTGTTTAAAATTGAGAAATAGCTACAACTCTTCTGTAATATACTGTAGGGAAAGAAAAAAAAAAGAGGAAGGAAAACATGGACAGTATTACCAAAAAAGCTTGTGTTGGGTGTTAGGTTAAATTGGAAACGGTTTGGTCCCTCACCAGACGGGAAAAGAAATGTAGGAAGACATTAATGAATCATCAGAGGAACAAAAATAAAATTCTCATTATACACAGGACAACTTAAGCTATTGCACATAAGAGAACTTATGAAAAGTACCCACGTTAGCATATTACTTTGGACAGAAGTGGAAAATGTTGTCTCGTGTGTTCTCTATTTGATTATGATCTGGCACAGAACTTTAAGGGCGTTAGTAAAGCAACTGGCAGTTGTGTCTGCTGGTAGTGGTTATCATCAGCCACCCCCCAGCCCACAACCTGTAGGCCTATGACCCCCCAACCATTCCAACCCGTGACTGAGAGGCCCAGGGTGTTCGTGTGTGGAGATCACAGGGGAATCCACGAAGAAGCCTCTTGAGTATGTCCTCTATAGACCCCCTAGCAATTCAACAAAAATGCAGATTATAAATTTTGTATATGGTGTGGCTACAAATTTAAGTGCAGTCCTTTAGGTACTTAGATGTATTGGAGATCATTGAAGGTAGAATTTTCTTTCTAAAAGAATCATAACTCATTGAGTTTGGATGAAATATGTTATATGAACACTCATCTCTTTATCAGTATTTTACTTTCTGTAGTAAAACAATTTAGATTTCAAGTCCCACATGTATAAATGAGTGAATGTTAAGTGATAAGGGACAACATATGGATAAATACTTGCCCCTGCCTTCCAGGTCAGTCTTTACGTGAAGTCCACCCACAGAAGCAGTCTGTGATAAGTACTTTGTGAAAGCGGTTTGTATATTTTTCTATCTCGACACCAATCATGTCTATTTTGGAATGGAAGCCTTTCCAAAGATGGTGTGGTGGTTTTAAAAATAGATCCACAAGTTCTCTGTTTCTCCCCTCCTCAAGAGGTGAGGCCTCATTCATCTCACTGTGCATGTGGACTGGATCTAGTCACTGACTTCCAGCCAACAGAAATGATGAGATGTTATTTTTTTTTATTTGTGGTGAAATATACAGAACTTATTGATTGATGAGTTTTCAGTTAACGGTTTAGTGTACAGTTCAGCCTTGTAAGAGATTCCAACCCAGACTCACCCAGTTAAGCTGTTTCGAAATTCCTGACTTTTAGAAGCGTGAGTGTCACTTTTTAGTAACTTTCACGTTGTTGTGCCACCATCACCGCCATGCAGAACCTTTCATCATCCCCTTAAAGAATTCCCCATTTCATCCCTGCCCCTCGCCTGTAGTGACCACCATTTTACGTTCTCTGTGAGTTTGATTGTTCTAAGTACCTCATATAAAGGCAACTATGTAGTTTTTGTCTTTTTATAACTGGACTATTTTGCATAATTATTATGAGCATAATATCCTCAAGGGTCATTCATATTGTAGCATGTGTCAGAATTTTCTTCCTTTTTAAAGGCTAAATAATATTCCATTGCAGATAAAGTAGATTCTCAATTAACCAGCGCCCGTGGGGATTGGTAGATGCCAGATAAAATGTAAGTATACTCTCTGTTAACCAGAACTCAAGCAACTGGTATTCTCAGGCAACTGTTTTTGACAGTTGCTTGAGAGTGCCCATTGGTTGAGCTCCGGTCAATGGAGCATCTACCATGTATCTTGCTTTTCCACTCATCCATCTTTTTGTCTCTTGTGAATAATGCTGCTATGGAGATGGGTATATAAGTTCCTGAATTCAATTCCTTTGGGCATATACCTATGAGTGGAATCACTAGGTCACATGGTAATTCAATGCTTAATTGTTTACAGGCAGACCTGTGAGCACCACTCCCAAGTAGTTGCTCTCATCCTCTCCATATTACTGTTCCATTCTCTTCACTACAAACTTTATCTCTTTTACTTATTTATTTTTTACTTGTTTCTCTTTTGTCTCGTCCACCAGAATATTAGATCCAGGTAAGCAGAGACCTTTTCTGTCTTACTCACTTTATTCCCAGTGCCTGGTCCACAGCGAGTGCTAGGTGAGTACTCATAGTCATTGGGTGAACAGCATGAGTGGGAGGGGAACTTGGCAGGAAGGAGAGAAAGCTGTGTGCCTGCAGCAGAGCAAGCAAGGTGACAGCGACTCAGTGTGATGCCAGAAGACTGGCAGAAGCCAGCTTGCAAGGCCTCTGAGACTCCTAAATGGATTTTGGATATATCTCCAATTTGCTCTCTCTGAATGGAATCCCTGCACTACTCTTCACCGTCTGACCAATTCCTTCAATTCCCACTTGAAATGTCTGCCTGCCTGCCTGCCTATGGATATCCTTATCCGGCTTCCCAAGTCAATTCATACCTCGATTTCATGACTTATATTGTATCATTGGTCCATGTTTTTCCAAACTTATCTTCGCCATAGACTTGAACTTCTTGAAGGCAAGGCACTTGTCTGACCTCTTCTCTTGAGGGCCCACCACCCTGCTAGTTGTAGAGGAGGAACTCAGTGGACTTTGTTGTGTGGATGAGCGGATAGATACTGAGGAAATAACGTGTCTCTCAGGGCCCTGTCTACCCCTGGCTAAGCTTTAAGGCAGTGCTGTGGTTTCTAGGGTGCATGACCTCTTGTCAAAGTTCATTCTGGGGCACCTAGAATTAGGAGAACTGGCTTGTCCTATCTCTTTCCTTTTGGCTCTTCCAATAGCTCTTCCAATCTTAGGGCCTTGCTTTAGATATTTTAAATTCTTCAGAACTGGGATACTTTTCTGTATGTTTACACCAACAGAGTTAATTGATCACTATAACTCACATATATATTTTTTCATTATGAGGTCTTCCTTCTTCTAATGAATGATATTTGCTCTGAATTTAGAAATTATGCTTGGTCATTTAAAACAAAATATTTAAATAATGATTTAGTCCAGGTTTTCTGAGAAGCAGATGGTAAGAAAGAACTAGATGTATAAGTGATTTGCTGGGGAAAACATCTGGGAGGGATAATGGGGCGGAAGCAGGGAAAGGCATCAGATCATGAGGCAAGTGTGATGCTTGTGAATGAGAGAAGAGAGGAGGGAGAGTGGGAGGGAGGAAAGCCATAGACAGCTGTGCAGTTCTAAGACCATTTCAGCAAGGTCAAAAGGGGGTCCTTGAACCAAGCACCCATCAGAGGAGGCCCTGCCTCCCAGGAATGGGCCTCCTTGGTACCCCTGCCATGCACAGTCATTGTCTGGGAGTGATGGTCTTGCTGCTAATACACAGGCAGCTAGGGCTGGAGGGCAATTATGCTTCCTCCAATAGAGGAGGAGATCTAAAAGGCATATTGCATTGTCTGCAACCCATAATAATTTGCATAATTTAGGTTTAGCTACCCCATGATTTTACCTGAAATAGTGATGATACTCGTATGATCCAAGGCAGGTTTGGGGTTTAGGCCTTAATCTTCCATCTGAACCTTGTTGCCGGGTCTACTTCACTTTGAACAGGGAGTTGTAGTCAGACCATCCTAAATGAAAATGGAGAAAGGAATTCATGTCTTGCTGAAAATGTGAAGCTATAGTTCTGCAGCAAAATAACTCTGCTTTCATTTCAAAATACAGTAGGTGCATTACTTCTGCCTCAGAAAGATGCTGATGCAAGATGTTGCATGTCAGATGCCTGGGTAACACACTAAATCTAGTGACTGCTATTCTGAAGCCTTACTTACTTTTATAAACTGATCTGTGCACCAAGAAAGCTTCAAATTTGCTTTTGCTATAAAAAGAGAATGTCCCCTTATGGTGGGCCATCTTTGCCTCCATGCCATAGGTCTGCTAGAACGTCTCCTCTCAAGAACACTGAAGACTTCAGTAACAATGACATTAACTAGAGTTGACTTTTGCCCCCGTAAGATGACTATTTAGGAAGCCAGAGTTCTCAAGAGGGCTTCTTTGCAGAGCCCCCTCTGCCAAATCTCTCATTTTGGGGGACTTTATAAAAATGTCAGGATTGGTAGTGATAGGATTTAGTATCAACAAGCATATTCTTTGGAGGGATAAATTTCAGTTCTATCACACTGCTGTCAGCAAAAGCAGATGACTGGAGGATGTCCAAATCCCAAGCTACTAGAAAAGCTCCAGAAGGAAAGTGGGGTCTAAGAGTAGCGTGACTAAAGTGGATACTTAGTCACAGAGTAGTGACATTTAGAGGAGTAATTCATCCACTAGGCTAGATGAAATTGGGGAAATGGAGGAGAATTCAGTTTGCAGGGGGTGGGGGCAGTAAGGCATAGGGAGAAAATTGCAATCAAGTTTCCAACCTTCCAAAGTAGAAGGCGAGGATTAAGGTACAGAAGTATAAATGAGAAATCAACTTCCTGGAAATATTGGGGTAGGAGGGTCAGGTCCTATCATTAGTTAGAGCCTGATCCAGTGTTGGGCTGATGATCTGCTGGCTTAGGGTTTCTTATCCAATACACATAGAGGGTCAAATTATTCCAGAATTTGAGCTGGAATTGTCCTACTTTACAGGCAGGGACTATGCAACCCTAGATGCAAACTCCTAGGATTCCTAATTAGGGAGTCCATAACCCAAGTAACTAGAAGTACAATTCTATGTGTTCACACTTTAAGATGATAATTTCTTTATTAATATACTACACAATAGGAAATTCTTGTAAAGCCATGTAGGATCAATCCAAAAGGACTACCTGAATTCTAAGGAGAGAGAAAAGAGATAAAAGAGAGAAAAGAAGAGAAAAAAGGAGAATAGACATAGTAATCGAAGAAATAATAGAGAAAAATCTCCCCAACCTAAGATTGATAGGGCCATCATACGCTAAGTCAAATAAATTTTAAGGAGACTGATATTTAGCTGCATCCTCCTGAAATTTTATAAGAATGATAAAGAGCTCATAGAAACCCTGTCCCTCAAATAAGATAATAATAGATCCTTTAGCCTTGACTCTGGCTGGAGGTAGGTGGGTAGGAAGAGTTTCCCTGAGAATTCCTAACAACAAGCTGGTCCTCTGAAATTTTTAAGGCATGAATTCATACTAACTATGTGCCCCTAGGTACCTGGAAGAAACAAATGTAAATCCGTTCTGGTGTACCTAACTTAAACATAGACTTCAAAGAATATTAAGTGACAAATATACAACAAAAGTTAATTCACAATCAGAAACACAAAACACATGTGGAAACAGGCCACCATGAGTGGGAGTCAGTAGACTCAATAAATAATAGAATCAGACTTGCAAAGACTAAAGGTGTTTAATTCTTCAGATTTGGAACATTAAATAAGTAAGCTTAATTTGCTTAAATAAATAAAGAGGGTATCAGATGTATGACTAGAAAACCGACCATAAAAAATTACCAGAGATTTAAAAACAGTATTATACAGAACTCCTAAAAATGAAAATATTATAATTATAAAATTAGATATACAATGGATTGGCTATGCAATAGACACAGTTAAAGAGAGATAATGGAATAGAAAATGTGCAAGTGAGGTTTAGAGACATGGAATTAAGAGTTAGAAACAGAGTGGGGCAAGGAAATACTTAAAGATATAATACCTAAGAATATTCCAGAATTAAAGACTCAAATGATCCATTTCAAGAAGAAAGTCAAGAAGAAATCAAATGAAAGGAGGCAAAAACAGACACCTTCCTCTCCTGAATTATCCTTCCTTTTTGAGGCTCCCAGAATACTGTGCTCATCTGCAGAAATATGGATTTAAGATTTTTGATAATAGGTAATATCCTAAACAATTAGTTTCACATAATAAATGTAACCTAGTTTTTAAGTCCATATTTTATTTTAGGCTGATTCTGGTTAATGGTTATCTAAAACAAGTTTTAAGTATATCATGTCTTTCCAATTACGTAAAAATTATGTATGTGAATTTAGAGGACAAATCAATACATTTTAATACAAGGCAAGTTCCTTTGTTAGCATTTACTCAGATAAGGAAGGGTTTGTGTTCCTCTTTACCTGTTGACTATAGTCTTCATGTAAAGATTAGGAATAGTGATTTTGCAGTTTTAGGTGTCTACCCTTTCACCAATGGAAAATTATTTTCCACTTGCATCCCGTGGGCTACAATAATAGGGATGACAACAATGTATGTTTATGATGAGAGGGAGTTAAGCGGGAAGCGCTAGAACAGGAGTCAGCAAGCATTTTCTGTAAAGGGCCAGATGGGATTTTAGACTTTGTCAGCCCTTAGGCTCTTTGTTTCAACTACTCAGCTCTGCTATTATAATATTAAAGGAGTCATAGATAACATGTAAATGAATGAGCATGGCTGTGTTCCAATAAAACTTTATTTACAAATACAGATCAGGGTCAGGATTTGACCCTAGTGCTGTAGTTTGCTGGCCCCTGGATTAAATTACAGACATACTTTAGAGATAGTGTAAGTTCGTTTCCAGACCACCCCCAATAAAGCCAGTATTGCAGTGAAGTGAGTCATATTGCTGGTGGAAGGCCTGGTTTTCAATCTGTGAAAAAATCAACATCTGTGAAGTGCAAAAAAGCAAAGCACAATATGGAAGACATGCCTCTATTGAGGCTATTTGAATTTCAGTGAATTACTTAATTGTAGCTAAGTGTACTTCTTCAACTCCTACTTTAAATTGTGTTATTCTTCAAAATGTGTAGTAAATCAGTATAAAAATAAATATATATTAGATTTATTTTAATCTCCAAAGAAACCACATCCATCCTCACATCATGAATGTTTGTTAAAGCCTTGTAATGACAATTTTTTTTTTTTATAATTAAACTTATCAAACAGTCTGGTTATGGGTGTATGTATATGTTTGGGGAAGTTTTGGACACATCACAATGGATTGTTCAGAAACTGTGTAGTGATTGGTAGAAGAGCAATTTGGGGAATGGTTCATAGCTGTAATGACAATTTTTGTTGGAATGATAATTGGTATCTCTCTACTCTTTATGGCGTTAGCTTTTGCTGTATAACGAATCACCCTCAAAATGTAGTGACTTAAAGTAGAGTTCCATTATTTACTCGCAATTCTGTGGGTCAGCAATTGGGGTCTGTCTTTGCCCCGCATGGAGTCAGTTGGACTCGGCTCACTCTGAGTCTCACCTGAAGAAGCTGGATTGGCTGGGTCCTCTGTCTAGGTGCTCTTTCACCCTCTTAGAGCCTAACCTAGACTTTTTCTGAGTAGGAGTGAGCAGAGTCCCCAGCAACAGGAGAGCACAAGGCCTCGTGCACAGGGGCTTTTCACATGGTTGTGTGCATTGTAGTTGCTCACATTGCATTAGCCAAAGCAAGTCACATGGTCAAGTCCAGATTTAGGAAGTGCAAAAATTAACTCTGCTTCCTGAATGGAGATGCTGCAAACTGCCTTTGCAAAGGGGCATGCATACAATAGAGAGAACTGATAGCTGGGTTTTTTGTTTTGTTTGTTTCTTTGTTTTTGCTATCAACAAGCTAGTAGAATAGCTACCAAAGGAGAGAGAGAGGAAAATGAGCAGGGCAGCTCAAAGAGTAGGCTCAGAGCTGACTGGGGTTTATTCATTCATTACTAAACCTTTATTGAGGACCCAGATAGGTGGCCTGTGGCATTCCTGAGGTGTCCCTGGCATCATGTCACGTGTGCTCTCTCACTCGATCCATTTCATCGTCAGCCATTTTGGGTGTGTAAACTAGTTTACTCTAGTCCAGGCAAATCCTCAGGTACCGATTACGTACAAAGGAGGTGAGTACACACATGTGTTGCTTAGAGCCATTTAACTCATGTTCCCACACAGAGCTGTCTTTTAAATTCTTTCCAGTTTCCATTCTAGGCCACTTATTCCCACTGCCAGGCCAAGACCAGAGCCATTTATTTAGTTAGTTAGTTTAGATATATACCCTGAGAGCTACTAAGAAGATTTAAAGCAGCTGCTAAATTTTTTTTCTCAGTTCCCCTGGGTACTAGGGAAGCACATTCCTTTCCATCTGAGCCCTAAATCTGGCCTCTCAGTCCAAGTAAGAAATGCATCTTGACAACCGAATAACCCCCTACCCAGTGTAACACTCAACCTCACAAAATGTTAACTCCACTCCCTTATTCTGGGAATACAGAGCCAGGCTTATCTCCCCTAAGTTGTTCCTGTTTTAAAGCTCTCCCATCCGTGCAGAAAACACGGTTTTCTAAAGGTTAAAGTATTTTGGTTCTTCTCAACTTACACCAGCCCATCTCAGTGACACAAGACTCGTGTTCTGATTTTCTTAGAAACCATTGTCTCCTGCATTAAACGTCACCATACACCTACTACCCAATTATCAGGATATATTCCCAAATCTATATTAATTTTCAAGTAGAATCTACAAAGTCTGTAGCTCTCCTTTTTAAAGATTTAGTCACTTTTAATAAATACCAAAATTTTTATGAAAAAATTATCCAAAAATTGAATCTCCTTGACATTTTTCGCTGTTGTAAAAGTACATACTTTCAAAAAATGCATACTATAAAGTGAAGCCTAAATTGACCCATTTTTATTCTTCCTTAAGTCTTAGTCCTGATACAGTCATTTCTTTTTTAAGTGTTTCCATGCTTGCTATTTCTGATAGGAAAAAACTTTTTCATTTACCCAATAGATAAAAACTTGGCTGCCGTTGAGACACTGTTAACATGAAAAGGGAGTTAACAGGGTGACTCCTCAAGAACCAGACAAGAAACATGCTTTTTTGAGCAAACAGAGCAGGATGATTGTATCACAATCTATTTTTTTTCTGTCTGGTTCTTCCTACTTTTGACTTGATCGCAATCTTGAGAATTGTAGACAAAAAGCTAGGAGCATTCCACTCCCAGACTTGGCATATTTGTCAAATACAGCTATTCCTTTTCAATGGTAATTTAGGGGCTGTAGGGCTTCTCAGCACTTCAGTAACCAGTGATTATGTTGCTGAGCTTTGTTGGTCAAGAGCATCCCTTTTGTTTAAGCTCATTGAAGAAAACATTGAAAACCAAAGATTCTGTTTTAGCTGAAGTTGAGGGAGATTGTGGTGGATGGTCACAAAGTACTTCTTAAAAAGATGCGCTTTAGCAGACTTCCTGCTGGTCACAGGCAGGCGGTAGGGATGGGTGACCTCTGGTTGGCTTTACTGGGCTCCCCTGGAAGTTGGCTCCCTTCTCTTTTGGAAAAGTGGGGTCCCCGAGGGAGAAAACAAGTTCCTGGTTGCAGCTGTGACCTCGCCCACCAGGGCTGCTGCTGCCAGCCCACAGCTTTCTGGAGCTTCTGCTGTGACAATGCAGGGAAGCTGGCCTTGATGGGAACTGGTTCTCCTGGTTTTCTGGGATCTGAGTGAGCTCTGAATCCCTGTAGAGCTTGGAGTAGTGTTTGTTTCTAGGCACCCAGGACTCACTGAGACGGGTCCAAGTAATAGTGAAGGGAAGGGAGGGGACAGGTGTTGAGGGATATGTGTTAGCATAAGGAGTGAGGCTGCAGGGGGACATTGCCAAAGGCTTGCTTCCATATTTCTTGCTGTATTCTCCCTTTCTTCTCCTCTACACAGCCGTGTCCAACCTTTTGGCTTCCCTGGGCCACACTGGAAGAAGCATTGTCTTGGGCCACACATAAAATACACTCACACTAACGATAGCTGAGGAGCTAAAACAAAGGTTGCAAAAAAATCTCATCATGTTTTAAGCATTTGTGTTGGGTCACATTCAAAGCTGTCCTGGGCCGCTGGTTGGACATGCGTGTTTCACACTGTCTGTTTATCCTTTATTTCTTTTTCCTATCTACCTCTTCTTACTTTTGTTATCAGTCACAATTTCTTCTTTCTTTCCTTTATTGTACTTCCTTTATCATACTTAGGTTCATTTTAAACACCTAGCTCTCCCTACTCAGTTTTTCTTCCTCTGATAAATATTTAGAAGCAGCAATAACTAAGAGAGATAAGTGATACTTCTAAATTACTATCATCGTTGTATCCATTGAATTGGCATTTTAATTTAGCATATCTAACTAAACTAAAAATTTGACTGAGCCATTTGACTTTTTAATTTCCTTGTTTAAAGGTTTACACACAAAGAGCCTTCCGCTGATGGTCAGTGAGATACAACAAGGCTGATTACAGAGGGGGTAGTTGTTTCACTATCCTACTGGCATCCCAATCTCTTTTTTGAGAATCCCCTAGCATGTGTAATTTTTGGAGGAAGTGGCTGCTTTCCCTTATGGGAACAAAAGGCTAAAGGGGTGGGATGTGGTAGGAATGGGGGTGCTGAGCCTATGACTGAGGATTGCACAACGAGGCACTCTTTGGGACTCTAAATTTTGAATTAGTGAAGCACTGTGATACCATTCCCGGTTGACAAAAGTTGTTACTAATGCATGAGTTTTGTTGAGACCTTGGTTTCTGATCCTTGAGAGCAACTTGGGTCCTGTTCTTTGTCTAAGAAGGGCCCAGCTTTCCAGGAATTCTCTAATCGCTTCCAAAACATTCCATTTTGCTTAACATCGCCAGAGTTGGTTTTTGTTGTTTGCGATAAAAAAAAAAAAAAAAAAAAAAAAAAAAAAAAAAAACCTAGCTGAAAAACAAATTGCTACTTCTGATTTCATTACCAAAAAAAAAAAAAAAAAAAAAAGCATCAAGGTCATTGCCAAAAATATTTCAGGGTACCAACCACGCAGTACTCCCTCTGAAGTGGCTGAGTGGACCCATTCATTAATCATTCTAGATACTTCATTTAATCTTTCTGAATACAATTTTATATTTAAAGTAAAATTTTAGAAAATTCAGAACAATTTAGGAAGCCAAAAAAATTTGCTAAATGCAACTACTGTTGTTCAAGACTATTTTGAAGTGGTATTTGAAATTCAAGAATGTTGTTAGAGTTTTCCCATGTTCTCCTGACTTAACACCCCTTGACTTCTACGTATGGGGCACCTTAAAGGATGTGGTGTACCATAGAAAACTGGCTACACTGGTGGTACTTTGGGAAGAAACTGAA
The DNA here is from genome assembly GCA_004026885.1 of Lyroderma lyra. Taxonomy (NCBI): domain Eukaryota; kingdom Metazoa; phylum Chordata; class Mammalia; order Chiroptera; family Megadermatidae; genus Lyroderma; species Lyroderma lyra. Next base: position 585,891 of record PVJL010000090.1, on the reverse strand, counting down.
ATGGCATGTGCAATGATATAAGTGGACACTTTGGTCAATGTTACTCAAGCAGTAGTTCTCCATAACCAGAAGTGTCTGGACACTGATGGTAACCACTTTGAGCACCACTTGTAATTGCAGAAGTCAAATGTGACTTGTATTCATCTTTTGTTATCGGTATATATTGAGTATTACAATTTTAAAACAGTTTTTTTCTTTCTTAAAATGTGCATACTTTTTTTGGCACCCTCAGAATCATAGTAGTTTTACAACAGTATAAGATAAGAGGGCAGGGATTATTATGCCTCTTTTATAGACAAAATGAACTAAAACTCAAAAACCCTATGTGCTTTGTCGAAGCACTAGTGGAGACCAGAGCTTCTTTTACTATGTTGTATATTTTATGAAAATATTTTAGTATCTTATTGCAACTTAAAAAATATCTGATCTATCCATTCATTTATTCTATCCTTGTTCTACAAAAGATTTGAGGTGGTTAGATTTCAACCAGATCCCAAAGAATTTAGATAAAGTATACGGTCTGTCCGGAAAGTATCCAGCCATGTCATATTAAAAAAAAAGGGGGGGCATTTATTGAAGAAGATACAAGATACAAGAAATATTGTACATAGGACAACAATGCCTCAGTCCCCTTCAAAGTAGGCACCTTGAGGCCTCAAAACAGTTCGTTGGTAGCAGTTTGACACAAGTCATTAGCGACAGCAGCACCGTGTTCCTGGCAGCAGAAGCCAGGGATCAAATTTTGCGACATGTTTCGTGCCAAGATCCTGTATCAAAATCTTGGACAGGGTAGTTTTTGGAATCCCCAGGTTGGCTTCTATTAATAGTCCTCACACTGTCAATCGCCAATCTTTGTTGACTGTAATCCAATCATGTCCCACATTTTCAGATGTTCTGCTTGCTACAGGTCTTTCGGAATGTGGATCACTTTCAACAGATCCTTGACCATCTTGGAAGCATCTGTGCCACACTTTTATTTGTACAGCACTCATTGCATCATCTCTGAACACCTCATGAATCATCCAAATAGTTCCCGTGGAGGAATGTTAAAGCTTAATGCAAAATGTGATGCAAACTCATTGCTCTATTCACTCAGTCATTTCAAAGCACCCTGTACACACGTTCACTCAGCGGCGTCTAGCGCCCCCAGTGACTAGTACAGGGAAGGCGTCATTGTTCACGCATGCGCATTCCAGTCCACTCGCCTTGGCTGCCGGATTATGTTGATGTCTTGCAAACCATTCTCATTTTATTGACAATGGCTGCATTTTTCCCAGACAGACCTCATAGATATACTATACCATATTTAAAAAGTCTAGTAACTTCCTGGAATTACTCTTAGTTAAAACTACTGGATGGATTCAACTAAAATACAACATGTATTTGATAAAAATTTGTTAATCAAAGTAATACATATTTTTATTGGGATATTTACTACCAATAATATGAATTTTGTACTTTATATTTCTTTTTGTAAAAAACAAAATATTTTGCTTCAAAACAAGTGAAAGGTGTATATTTAAGAGAAACCACAAAATTCACTTTTAACTCCTTTGTTATTATGAAATATATCATACAGATAGGTACATATACAGTTAAATGGGTAATTATAAAACAAATATGTATGCAACTATCACCTAGGCCAAAAAATAAAATATTACCAGCATTCTAGAATCAATCCTTTCAAATGCTAAATGTACTGATTGTTAATTCAACACTCAATCTTCTGAATTCATCAGAACACAAATTACCCATGACACTGATGTTTTCCCACAATTGCATTAGAAGACTTGAAAAGGAATAATGAATGTTTTAAAGCAAATTTAAGGTAGCAAGTTATTTGCTTTAGATAACCTATCTCTACTTGTCCAGACACACCATTCCTTCAAAGGAAGTGAACATCACATTGAAGATATTGATGTCCTTAGGAAGAGAAACTGGAGTGAGCGCTATCATTATTTTTACTATGGGGACATCATTAAGATTTGAATAACTTCATTAAATGGAGACGCCATGATTAGCTAAACAACTTAGAGCACAAGATGGTGTATTCTTCAAAGATCATTTCTTTCCACATTTGAATTGAATTAGGTGTATCTACAAGTAACAGAAAAATCCCAAATGACAGTGCTTTACAGAACAGCAGATTATTTTCTCTCTCATATAAAAAAAAAATCTGGAGGTAGTCTCTCTAGGGCTGATATGCCATTCCATGTGCCAGAACACCAGGCTCCTATCTTTTGCTCCACCATCCTTAGCATATGGCTTCCACTTCACAGTCCAAGGTGACACCATGCTCCAGCTATCACACCCACCCTATAGTCAGAGAAAGAAGAAAAGAACAGTGCTTTACCTTTAAGGACATTTCCTGGAAGTCCCACACATTACTTCTTCATATATCCTAGACAGAATTTGGTCACATGGCCATGTCAAGCTACAGGGAAGTGGAGGGAAAACAGTCTTCTGGAGAGAGATGGGTCCCATAAAATCCAAAGATTCTACTAAGAAAGAACAGGAGAAAAGATATTGGGAGAAAACCCTTTGGCCACAGAAGCCTTTTATAATGTAACTGTAGTGTTCCATAGGCAAATTTATTCACTATATAAAGAGATCAATACTTTGAACAGGAAAGTAAGTTGCATATAGAAAACCATCAGAAATGTATTTTAGGAACTTGCAAACTAAATTTCATTTTTTTAAATGTTGATTTAAGATGGCTTACCCTTCTTTATTATAGCTGATGAATGTTTCTTTTTCTAGAAATATACTTTGTGATATGAGAAAGAATGAAAGCCAGATAGAAAACAGCATTTTAAAAAGAAAGAATTCAGAATCACCACACAGTTGCATACCACCAGGCAAGCAGACAACACTAATATAAGTTTGGAGCCCTGCCCATGGAGTCATATGTGCCTACTGAGCTGTACTACAAGAACATGCACCTGCCTGTCTGCACCCAGGGTGCTCCCTGCTGCAATGCGCACAGTGGTCTACAAGCACAAACAGGCCAACGGTAAGCGTAAAAGAATATTCAGGGAGTTCCCTGGTGGTGTAGTGGCTAGGCTTTGGTGCTGTCAACGCTGTGGCCTGGGTTCGATTCCTGGCCAGGGAACTACCCACATTAAAAATAATAATAATAAATAAATTAAAAAAAAGAATATTCACATGTAAGTCCTATCACCCAAAATGATAATGAAGCTTAAATAATTAGGAAATATTAGACATATTTATATGAGTGGAATTACCACTTATTTTCCTCAAACACTGCATGAGAAACTAAGTACTTGGTAATTCCTTCCTAAAATTGGATTAAATTATATCCCTCCCTTGGTCTATCTCTCAGGAATTCAAACTATGAACAAAGTAGGTGAATATGCACATTTGGAAGGTTTTGCAGAATTGGATCCTACGATGAAGCATTGGAGTCTGTCAGGTAACGATTGTTAGCTGCAGGGTCCAGAGAAACCCTCCTGCCTTAAGAAATAACTGCAAAAATTATTAGATACCTCTCAGGTTCTACATCTCACTCTACTTATAAGCAAATTTTGCTTCAGCAAAGGTGCCAAAATAAGTGTCATCTTTCTAAAATTTAGAATATAAGGGCCCCAAGAAACTTGTTAAAATATCAACTACTTTTTGAAAAACAAATATAAAGTCTCTTGTTAAAAAAACAAACAACACGTAACACTTGTGGGCTTTCCCTCTGCTTTGATTCAAAGACAGGTAATAGCTGAAGGATGAGCGTTGCATATAAAAAAAACAAACAAACATTTATTCACAAGAAATAGTAACTGCAGTAGCCTAGTAAAAGGTAGATAAAATTATTAACCTTTTTAAAAATGAAGACTTGGCTTTTCTATTTCAAAACGTTGCTTACCATTGTCCTAAGGTTTTGTACTACTTTGCAGAGGAAAGTTTGCATTGTAAAACGATGTGGATTAACCAGGTATCTGACTAGGATAAGTCCTGAGTGACTGTTAATGTGGCACTTTAACTTCCTGGCCAAGTGGAGTTGCCTCATATGGTGTTGGATAACTGGTGCTTCTGTTTTGGGGTAACTTCCTGGCAGAACAGAGTCCTTCATTTAGGATTCAGCCTGCTCTATTGCCGGGGTTGCAAAAGCCTAAAATGGAGAGAGAAGGAATATTCCACTAGTCTAAAGTTTTCATCTGTGAGTAAATAAGCATACATACAAGTAAAGAATGTCATGCAAATTCCATTGAATACTGTGGTTTTGTGAGCAGGGGTTGGTTAGCATTTTGGGGTTATCTGATTATCTGTTTCACAAGAGACATATAATATTATGATTCAGATTGTACTGTCAGCTATCTGGATAATAATTTCTCACATAGTGGATTTTTAAAAATTGTGGTAAAATATACATAAAATTAACCAAACTATTATTTTTAAGTGTACAGTTTTGTGGCATTTTAAGAACATTCACATTGTTGTGCAATCATCACCCCGCTACATCCCTGCTTTTTCATCACATACTAATACTTTCTACCCAATAAATAGCTCTCCATTACCCCCTCTCCTCAGCCCCTAATAATCTATATTCTACTTTCTGTTTCTATAAATTTGACTATAATAGGTTCCTTATGTAAGAGGAATTAGACAGTATTTGTCCTTTTATAACTGACTCATTTCACTTAACGTAATTATCTCCATCTTATATCCACATTACAGAATTGTGTCAGAATTTCCTTCATTTTTAAGGCTGACTATTCCATTGTATGTATATATCATATTCTGTTTATCCATTTATTTGTCAACAGGCACTTGGGTTGCTTTCACCTTTTGGCTATTGTGAATGCTTCTATGGATATTGGTGTACAGGTATTGTTGTGAGACCCTGCTTTCTTTTGGGTATACACACAGAAGTGGAGTTGCTGGATCAGATCGTAATTCTATTTTTAATTTTCTGAGGAATCTCCATACCATTCTCCATAGCACCTGCACCATTTTACATTTCCACCAGCAATGCACAAGGATTCCAGTTTCTGCCTAGCCTCATCAACACTTATTTTATTTTTAATAGCCATCCTAGTGGCTATTAAAAATAAGTGGTATCTCATTGTGGTTTTGATTTGTATTTTCTTAATGATGAGTGATGTTGAGCACCTTTTCATGTGCTTGTCTGTCATTTGTATACCTTCTTTGGAGAAATGTCTATTCAAGTCTATTTTTTAATCTGGTTGTTTGTCGTTGAGTTGTAGGGAGTTCTTTATATGTTCTGAATATCAGATACCTTATCAGGTACCTGATCTCACAAAGTGTTTGAAGGGGTAATGAAATGTGCAGAGATGGCTGAGTTGCAGCAGAAGGTTCGTGGGAATGGACACAGCTTTGCAGAGTGAATGAAACATGACAATAAGTGGGTTTCCTTGGAGGAAGGAATAGGTAGAGATTAGAAACCCCCATCCCTTAGGCAGAGTTCTCCTCTTTTTATCCCCCTTAATGTAGGGATATGGACTTACCTCAAGTTTTGCCCTGTATTTCTCAGACCTTAAAAACCGTATCAAAGACACACCCCAAGACAGATTGATAATATGCTTTAGAGCATTTGTTTTTCAAACTTCACTCACTCAGTTTTTGCCATAAACATACAGTATGCAACACTTTTCTAATATTTTTCCTTAAATCAACTTTTTAAAATTAAATTTATCTTAAAAGGAACATTTAAAATCAATATAGTAAGGGGCAAACCAGAATCAGGTGCCCTTGCAGCTACAGCAAATTATAAACATCAGTTACTCCTTTGTCTTCTGGGACAACCCTTGCTGGTGGCCCTAGATAAGCATGCCCTCTGTCTAATAGAAAGCCCAATTGCATCTGCCAGCACGCTGAGGCGGAGCTATTTATTGGACAGAGGGTGTTTGCCGTTCAATGGACATTTGGTCCTTGTGCACAAGTTTGGACCCAGGGAGTAGAAATAGGCTAATGGTGGCATAGTACCATCTCAATTGGTTTTTCTATAGTACATTTTGGGAAGCTCTACTCTGTCCTAGAGACTTCATTCTTGGGGGAGAAGCCACAGATTCCTCGGGCAGCTTGGGCACTTTTTCAGGGCAAGGCCTACTTATAATTTTCTCCAAATGTCATGGTCCACTAGCTATTTATTTTCACTTGCTCAAGAACATACTGTCACCTTGACTGTGAAGAGCTGATTCTTACCTCTAGCAGCTGCCTATATGCGTGCAAAAATGTGTTTTACATTTAGCTGCCTACCTGCTCGGCCCTGATGGAATGGGGCATCTGCTACAACACTTTCTTAATTCAGGCAGTCACCCCCAAATTCTTTGGCAGTCCACCGGTGGACTGTGACTGACATCTTGACCAGCCCGCTCTAGGATATGCTCTGTATGTGAAGGAAATGGGAAAATCGGATAGAGGTCCAATTGACCCAGTTGTCAGCTATCTGATAATTCTTTAATTTGGTAGTTCTTAAACTTTGTGGTCTCAGGACCCTTTTCAATCCTTAAAAACTACTGAGGACTCCAATCTCATATCTGCTCCTGCATTCAGTTTTGCAACATCACACATCATGTGGCTTCATGAAAACAGCACTATACACTCATGAGAGTAAAAAAGTCAAGTCCTGTTTTATTATGAAAACTTGACTTCATAGATCATCTGAAAGGGTCTTGACTACTCCCAGATCACATTTGAAAACAGCGTTAATTCATTTAGACTTAGAATTAGTATGGGGTAGTGGCTTAGAAGGGAGATCTTAGAGCCCAAGTGCCCCAGATCCACTACTTTTACTATCTGTGACTTTTGCCAACTAATTCAACTACTTTGTACCTTTCTTTTCTTATCTGTTAAATGAAGATAATAATGAGATAGCATAAGAGTATACAGCTATGAAATTAAAAAATGGGCCTTAAAAGAGAGGTACATGCAGGTGCTCTGTCTAGTCTTGAACTGGAAGTTTATTTTAATTTGTATTTCTTAGTTTATATGTGAAGTTCAACATTTTTGGTATGTTTCTCAGCCATTTGTATTTCTTCTTCTGACACAGCTATTAATGTAATTTTTAATATACTTTTCTTTTTTTTTTTTTTTTTTTTTTTTTTTTTTTTTTTTTTTTTTTTTTTTTTTTTTTTTTTTTTTTTTTTTTTTTTTTTTTTTTTTTTTTTGCTTTTTGGTATGTGGGTAGCTCCCTGACTGGGAATCGAACCCAGGCCGCAGCGCTGACAGCGCCAACACCGAAGCCTTAAGCCACTACACCATCAGGGAACTCCCTAATATACTTTTCTATTAGCCTTCTTTACTGATTTTAGGAGCTCTTTATATAGCGTGCATATAAATTTATTAATCCTTTTATGTATTGCAATTCCTTTCTTTAAATCTATCATTTATCCTTTAATTCTATGGCTTCTGGGTTTCATATCCTGTTACTCTTAGAACAAAACTATTCTTATTTTATTTTAGTTTATTCTTTAATTTTTAATAGAGATGTGATAAACTAGTAATTTGTTTTGGAGTATGATGTAAAGGAGGGATTTAATTTTCTTCAGAATTGGTAGCCAATTGTTCTAACATCATCTCTTGAATATTCTATTAATTTGCTGCTGGTTTAGAATGTCTCCTTTATAACACACTGATTTGTTATAATGACATGGATCTATTTTTGGACTTTTTATTGTATTCCATAAAGTATTTGTCTCTTCCAATATCCACAACATATATTTTAAATTAGTTTAGCTTCACAGTAAATTTTACTGTATGGTATGAAAAAGCTTCCCCTTATTATGCGTACTTATAATTTTGAATTTTTCATTATTCCTCAAAATAAATTTTAGAGTGAACTCATCAAATCTAATCCTCACTTCCTCAAGGTTGTGATTATGACTGTACTTAAATTATACTTATATATTAATTTGGAGGCACTGTCCTCCTTTATGTTAATTTATCCCATCCAGGAAATTAAATGGCTTTCAATTTAGTCAAATTGTTTTGTCTTTCAGTAAATTCTTAAGATGTTCTCAATATAGGTCTTGATATTCCTTTTAAACTTATTCTTGGGTATTAAATAGGACTCTCAGTTAACCAGCATCCATGGGAATTGGTAGATACCAGATAAAGGTAGTTTCCAGTTGCTTGAGAGTTACTACTAACAACAGGACTAATGCCATACCCCATACTCTACATACCATACCATAAGCTCTGTCTTGCCCTGATATTAATATTGCAATACAGTAATTAAAAGAAAATCAAGACAAACAAAGACAATGTAACACAGTTTTATTACAAAAACAGTTTTGTGAATGCAGTATGGTATTTTAGTTAAATGGCAGTCAAAAACTTTTCAACTTTAATGAACTTCACTAAAATAATTGTTTTAACTTCAAGTAACTTAGAAAACACACACACACACACACACACACACACACACACTTAAAACTGTTACAGTACAAGTAAAGAGTTTGGTGGGTAGACACTGCATCATAATCATCAGGATCTGATGATGTAGCGAGGACAGGATCAAGTGGATGGGGATGGTTTTGGATCTCCAGCAGTAGATGATGCTGTACTGGCAAACTTGCATGCATCTTTTTTTGAAAAATCAACAAATAATCAGCTTGGTTTGAGACCCCATGCCTCTCATGCAAAGTCAGGTTTTGCATGATGTGCAGCTGCATAACATGCTGAGAAGTGAAAAAGGATTGCTATTCTGCAAAAGCGATTACATTTTCAAAGGGTGCAGTAGCTCTCTGGCAAGATACATTTTCCACGTCACATCCATTGTCAACACTCTCTTCCTCCTCTGCAACATTCATTTTTCCATGATTCACAACAGCTTCTATGATGTCTTCCGTATTATGTATGAGTTACTAGAATAGCTTCATCCACAGCAAGCCAAACGTCAACTTCATCTTGAGACAAGTTCATTTTGCCATTAGCAATTAACTAACAGATTTCATCATAAACTCTGCCACTGGCGGTTGCACTATTGACTGGAAACCCTTCAAAGATGACAGAGGAGGAGGAGGATTCCACAGACACAACTTTCTCCAACATTTCCGTAATGTTTCACTTCCCACAGAATCCCAAGCACAACTGACAGTTGTAGATATCACCTTTGAGATAATATCTTCTCTGAAAACTCAGAATTGTCCTGTCAAATTTAGTCATTTTTCGCATGAAGTCACACCTGTGAAACATTTTTACATTTTGTATCACTCCCTGATCCACTGATTGAATCAGATTTCTGACATTAGCCACAAGATAACATGAAAATGTTGCCATTAATGAGCTCTTCTGCAGGAGGACGTGCATGACAGTTATCCAAGAGCAACAGAACATTACTATTCTCTGGTAGTCCTTTCTTTTGTAAATTTTCTTTAACACTGAGCACAAATTAATAATGGAACCACTGGGTAAAAATGTCTGCGTCCATCCAACTTTTACTCTGTGCATAATTTACAGCAAGCTTGTCCAACCCATGGCCTGCGGGCTACGTGCAGCCCAGGACAGCTTTGACAGTGGCCCAACACAAATTCATATACTTTCTTAAAACATTATGAGATTTTTTTTTTTTTAGCTTATCAGCTACTGTTGTTAGTTTTAGTATATTTATGTGTGGCCCAAGATAATTCTTCTTCTTCCAGTAAGTCCCAGGGAAGCCAAAAGATTGGACTCTCCCGATCTACAGGAAGGTTAGTTATGCCTTGTAAAAGCACCTTGGTTTAGCAAATTTGCCCACCACACACAATTCTTTATTTAGCTTGAACCAGTGAGTTACCTTCTCATTACCACCAGCTAAAGGAGAAGTAGGCAGAAACTTCCACATTAATCCAGTCTCATCTGCATTATAAATCTGCTCTGGGGTCAAGCCATTTTCTGTAACCAATTCACTAAACACATCATGAAATGGAGCTGCAGCCTCAAAATTAGTTGATTTCTGTTCACCTGAAGTCCAGCTTACAGATGCTGTGATGAACCTTGAATTGGGTAAGCCAGCCACTTGAAAATGAACACTGACCTTCAATGTTCATTTTCTCATGGAATTCTCTCTCATTTTCCTGCAACATGGATCCAGAAATACAACTGCCCTCAAAACGTTTCAGTGAAAACCACTCATACAGGTCCTGGTCAAGCACTTTCATTTTTGGTGTATGAAGAGTATGATGCTTCTCCACATTCTTGTCACTCTCCGACTTGACATAAAACTCCTTTATATTCTGAGGCTGAGCTTTAATGTCATATATCGTCGATGAACCGGTATTCAATTCCTCCATGAGCCTGCATGACTCTTACCTTTCTCAAGCCTCTTGTATATTTTCATCTTCTGCCTGAGGGTGAGCCCTGTGTGTTTACACTTACTTGGGACCTGTTTCAGCACACTTGGGGTTGGGTGAGAACCCAAAATTTGAATAGATCCCAACCAATCGGTATATTTACACATGGTAAATTGGTGGGAGTGGGAGACAGACATGTGGTGCATGAAGCATGCACTTACTTATGGGGCAGTGTGCCAAGTTTCAACTTGTATTTCCACTAGAAATAGATTTTCTTTTAATTTTTATTTAAATGATATTTTTGCTGGTTGCTTGAGAGTGCCATTTGCTTGGTTAAAAATGAGTCTACTGTATTTTGGTATAAGATACTGTTAGTTTTTCAATTTGTAATCTCAACTTTGATTTCTGTTGATTCAATAAATGCATAGTACAGTGTTGATGTAAGAAACATCCAATCTAGTAAAGAATTTTTATAAAAGCTTATTTGAACCAAACTAACGACATTGTCAGGTTGTTTTATAAGCCTAGGCAGCAGAATTAAACAAGTAGCTCCCCACGTGCCATGGAGTCAGTGCTACATCCAGCCCTTTTCCTAGTGAACTGGAAGATGTTTTTGATGAGGCTGTAAAAATTGTACTTTTTATTAAGTTACAACCCTGAAACTCCATATTGTTTAAAGCGCTGTGTGAAGAAATGAAAAGCATTTACAGCCCATTTCTTTTGCAAACGGAGGTAAAGTGGCTATCTCATAGCAAAGTATTTACATGGATGTTTAAACTTTAGATGTGAATCCAGGTATGTTTTTGAAGACCACTGTTTCCCTCTTGCTCCAAAGTTTCAGGACAGTGATTGGCTTCAAAGTCTGGCTTATTTATCAGAGATTTTTCTAGAAATAAACAAACTCAACCTGGGACTTCAAAACAGCTCAATCACTATAGTCAAAGTAACTGACAAAATTGAGTCAATGATTAAAAAACTGGACTTTTGGAAAGCGTGTATTGAAAGAGGTCAGCCTGAAGTTTTTGAAACTCTGCACAAATTCTTATCTGAGAATGACTGCACCTGTCCCAAAATGTGAAGAGAATACTGTAAGTTACCTGGAAGTTCTTGAAGTGTCCTTTTATAAGTACTTCCCTCAGTGTGGAAAAGAAAACAACTGATTGCAGATCCCTTCAATGAAGAATTCTTCAAAGAAGCTAAACTATCAATGAAAAAGAAGTTAATTGAACTTCCAACAAATTCTTCTTTAAATTCTAATTTAAAAAAGAAAGCATCCTATTACCTTCTGGGTAGTTGTCAGTGAGGAATACGAACAGCTCTGTAATTCAGGTCAGTGCACACATCGCTTCTGGTATGGCAATTTCTGTCAAATAAAAACATTACAACAATCTTCTTCCACCTTATTCAACGGATCTGGCACCATGTGACTTCTAGTTCTTCCCCAAAGTCAAAATGATGACGATAGGGAAACGTTTTGAATTGATTCAGGACATCGAGGCAGCCATGACACCATTTGAACTGCAACTAAAGACACTTATGAAAGAGGACTTCCAGAACTGCTTCAGAAAGTGGAAAGAATGATGGGATACGTGTGTTCGAAGCCAGGGGGAGTCGCCTGAGGGTAATTAATGGCAATGTGTTGTTTACTGTATATTTTTTTATTGTTAAATTTATTGGAGTGACATTAGTAAAAATTACATAGGTTCCAGGTGTACAATTTTACATTACATCTATGTGTTGTATGACGTGTTCATTACCTAGAGTCAGTTCTCGTTCTATCACCATGTATTTGTGTCCCTGTCCCTTTCCCCCGCCCCCTTACCCTCAGGTAACTACTTAACTATTGACTGTGTCCATGAGATTTGTTTCTTTGTTGCTTTTAACTACTTAACTATTGACTGTGTCCATGAGATTTGTTTCTTTGTTGCTTTCAATTTTATGTTCCACGTATGAGTGGAAACATGTAGTTCTTGAATAAAAAAATTTTATTTAAATATTCACCATAGTTTTGGATCACACTTTGTGTGATACTAAGACATACAGAGAAGCTCCATGCTTTTTTATTTTATTTTATTTTTTTATGTGGGTAGCTCCCTGGCTGGGAATCGAACCCAGGCCACAGTGTTGACAGCGCCGAAACCTAAGCCACTACACCACCAGGGAACTCCCTCCATGCTTTTTTTGAATGAATGATGAATGTGCCAGGTGCTGTTAAATAATTTATATAATTTTATATAATTTTACTTACTGTTTATATAGACAGTCCTATACCCTATCAAGCCAATTTTAGACACTAAGAAACAACCTCTGAGACTTTAGTAATCTACCCAAGGTTACACAGCCAGTCAGTCAATGTGACATAATGTAGCCAGAGCTCTACATTGTCATTCTGATTCCAAAACTCATGCTTTTATCACTATACTATGCTGAGTTGGACAGGAAGGCAAAGACAGAGAAAAAAATAGGAACGAAAAGAGGTGGAGAAAATGTTTATGGAATACATCCTTATTTTGTGATCCTTTAGAAACTCCAGCAAAACCTTTTGAAGTCCCTAAGTGCCTAGGGAGATAGAGCAAAGGTAGGAGAAGCAGTTCAGATGGTGAGATTTGAATCCTGGGGCACTCCAGCATTTAGGGGATAGAAAATGAGGAGGAACCAGCAAGGAGACTAAGGAACAGCCGTTTAGGAAGGAAGAGAAGCAAGAAATATTGAGTGGAATCCTGGCAGACAGGATAAGGCGCTTCACAAAGAGAGTAAGTTGTCAGCTGTTTCAAATGCTGCTGACAGGTGAAGTTAGGTGAAGATTGAGTAATGAAACTTGGAGTTGAAAACGTGGTGGCTACTGCTGATCTTGAGCAGTTTTAATGGGGTGTAGGTCCAAGAGTGCAATGCAGATGAACATTTTCTGTAGCCAGCAGATCACAGCAATGGGGTAATATTTGGAAGGACTTATATATCGGTCAAGAGTTTTTGGTTTTTAAAGATAACTACTAAAGCATGTTTATAAATTGACCAAAGTGATCCAGTTGAGAAACAAATCATGAGGAAAGTGGACGATTCCAAGAGTAAAATGGAATTTAATGCAAAGGTGGCCAGTCTGGTCTTAGAAATTCTGACAGTTTTTTCATAGTTACTGGCGTGTGGCAGTGTATTTAGAAGCAGGGAAGTTAGGTGCAACGGTGGAAGGAGGCAGGAGCTGTTACTAATTTCTGATTTCTTCTATTTTCTTGAGATAAGAATCAAGATAATGACTTACGAGTGAGGAGGAGACATGTATAGTCAAGAAGATGTTAAAAAACTGTCTAAGAGGTCAGGGTCATTAGTCTGAGCGGGGTGAGAACACTGGGGAGCTCACATCAGAGTTAGCATGGCTGCATGTTTTTCTCTAGCCAAGTTCAACTGCTCAGACACAAGCATACAGTGAATTAACCACAGTTGTGGTTTAGGCAGGTAAAAAGGAGGAAGAGAGAAGGAAAGGATTGAGAGTATAATAGACTCTCAGTTAACTGGCACCCACGGGGATTGGTAGATGCTGGATAAATTTAAGTAGGCTCTCCGTTTCACCCCAACTCAAGCAACTGGCACTCTCAAGCAGTTAGCAAAATTTTCTTGTAGACTGCTTGAGATTTTGCTGGTTGCTTGAGTTCTGGTTAACAAAGATGCTATTGTGTTTGCAAAGGACGATTTATAACAGATAATGAAATCTAAAGTAGGCAATGAGATGAGTTTTTTTTAAATGGGCATAACATTTAGATGCGTCCTTTAGGAAATAGTCATGTTCTATAAGGTCACATTGAACACTGAAATGCTCCTTGGGGAAATACAGGGTTAGGTTCCTAAGAGACTCTGGTCACGTTTTTGCCAACCAATCAACACATAACCTTGTGTTATGTGTGTTTCTGTTTAGATACCTTATTTAATATATATTGACTTAACACTGAACTCACGTTAAAGATCACTAATGATAAGCCTGAAGGGAGTTTATCTAGACATCAAAGCCTTCCTGTGTTTACGAATACTAGACAGCTCTGCAGCACTGTGCTTCGGGGGGTATATAACAGTAAAATCACCAATAAAAAGCACAAAAACATGTCAAAAACATGACAGTAAATATTCTGTGAAAAACACATTTGTTTACAGTATGAGAAGTGAAACAAGGCTGAGTGTTACCTTGTTTAACTTCAGCTGGGAATGTGTCAGGCAAGTTAAATTTTCCGCTTCTCTGGGCATATCCATGAATGCTGCACATAATGACTTCTGGGGTTACAAACTTTCGTGAGTAGTTGAACTCGCCAACAGAAAATTTATGACTAATGAGGGCTGACTACATTGCCTGAAATGTTTCCCCCATAGCTCAGCCCAGTTTGCTGCTTTTGATCAAATGATGTCGTATATCAGTATCAGCAGTCATCTGATAATCAAACAAGAAATCAGTAATACATTTGCTGCCAGTTTTCAAAGTTTCTGCCTAAGATTTATGTATTACTTTTTGTTCTACTCTGATGTCTCATCTTCGATGTGTTACCAGTGTTTGTTACAATGTATTTGTTTACAACAGAAATTACACATAGAACTCTAGTTTTTTTTTTCTCATTTCAGTCACTGGCAGTTTTTCCTTTAGTTACATCTTAAGTGGGCATTAAGCAGGCGTTTACTAGTTTTTACAGACAGCAGCATTTTAACATTTGGCTGGTGCACGTGACAAAGTTACATAATTAATTTTTTTCAATCAATTGTGTTTTCAGGGCCCTTTCCCCTCATCATTCCATCTCTTCATTAGGTCCAACGACATTATAACTTGTTGGATACCAAAAAAATCAGTTATTTTCTAATATTGTTTTTGGAGGGTCTCCTGATGTTTTCTATTTTGCTTTTTTCTTCTATGTAAATATAATAGTTGTATACTTACTTTATATTACAATCCTTTTCAGTAATGTTGCAAGTTTAGAGCAGGGGAAAAAAACCCCACCTGAATACCACCACCCTCAAGTAAAATTTTTTATATACTTGAGTTTTTCCTTTCCTATATGTCAATAATTCTATTGTGCCTGAAACAGTCTATGAAATTCAATTTGGGGCAATTTCATTTAACACAACCCATGCCTTGATTCGACCGCCGAAACTCTAAATGAAGTTTTCACCAAAAGACTTCAGCGAGGAAGAGGAACAGGAAGAAAAATGGGAAATAATGGAAAGAGTGGAGAGGGCACGGCTGGGAGTGGAAAATCTTAAACAAGGAAGAGGCGGTAAAACACTTTTTCCAAGTCACCCATCCCCCCGTCTCCAGGCTCAGCCGACGTTTTAATTCACTGTCCCGAGCGGCGCTCCCTGCTCAGTCTAGGAACT
This sequence comes from Lyroderma lyra, assembly GCA_004026885.1. Lineage (NCBI taxonomy): Eukaryota > Metazoa > Chordata > Mammalia > Chiroptera > Megadermatidae > Lyroderma > Lyroderma lyra. The sequence continues at coordinate 570,298 of PVJL010000090.1, read as the reverse complement.
TCCACCTTACAGATGGCCTTTTCGCATTCTGCACAATATCCCTAAATCTTCACATTCCTCGCTCGGAAAGCTCGCTTCTGGGGCCGCGACTTCTAAAATGCCGCCGCGCGGGCGGGCTCCAAGCCGCGCTTGCCCGTGGCAGGTGGGTGGCGCTTTAAGCGTCCGGTTTGAGGCTGGTGTCCAGGCCTGGGTTCTGACTCCAGAGAGCGGGCCCGAGGGAGTAGTCCCGTGCTCCCTACCTGCCCGAGGGCAGCTTCCGTCATTGCTCATAGAGCCAGGTCCTGGATTACCGTCCGCCAGTTGCCTAACTAGGGGTTTGCGACCACCCCGCCCGAGCCCGAGGGGGCGGGAGCCCGCGGCCAGAGCGCTCCCCCCAGGGCACCCTCCCCCACCCCGCCCCCGCCTCGGCGCACGCGCAGCAGCCGCAGCCTCCTTTATTTAGTCCGAGATGGCTTCTCTCGCGCCCCACCGTCCTCCTCCCGAAGGCGGCTCCCTCCCGGCGCACCCCGGGACCTTTGGGACCAGCCCTGAGCGGGTTCCCATGCAGGACTCTCCCTAAACTGGAACGGCTGTGGCCGGACGTCAGCGTGAAGAAAAGCAGCGGTAACCGGAAAGAGCTGACGGGTCGCGAGGCCGGGAGCCAGGCCTCAGAGGAAGAGGAAGGCCGGGCCGAGCCGAGGTTTGCCGAAGGCGGCGTTCCGCAGCTGCGCGGGGCGGGGAGGAGGGCCGAGAGTGGGAGAGGAGGGGCGCGGCGGAAACTGCCGAGGTTTGCCGACGGCCGCAGCCTCCGAGTTGCCCGGATGTAGTTGGTGGAGCGGCAGCGGCGGCACCAGCGGCGGCGGCGGCGGCAGGAGGAGGAGGAGAAGGGCCAGGCAGCGGCGGCGGCGGGGGGAGGAGGGGAGGAGGCGGCGGAGCAAGAGGAGGAGAAGGCGGAGGAGGCAGTCGCTCTCCTCAGAGCTGAGCCGGACGCGTCTTCTTGCCCCCCTCCCCCCCGGTTCGCCGCTGCCGCCGTATAGTTGGCGCCGCTGCCCGGGCTGAGAGTGAGCGTGGTGTGGACGGAGGGAGATGGCCCGGGAGCGCCGGCGCCAGTAACGGGGAGGTGCTGAGAGTAGCCGAGGGCGCGCCGGGCCCTGGTGCCGGTGCTGCCGCCCGCCCGCCGCCTGCGCGCTTGCCCGCCCGCCTCTCGCGGCCGCTCTCCCCCCTCCCCCGACACACACTCACAGGCCGGGCATTGATGGTAATGTATGCGAGGAAACAGCAGAGACTCAGTGATGGGTAAATTGGCTTTTCGTTTCGGGCCGGGCCGCGGCGGGGGCGGGGGGCGGCGGCAGCGGCGGCGCCGGCGGGGGGGCTGTTCCTCCTTATCTGTGCTGGCTGAGCCGCCATTTTTGTTGTTAACCCTGATCCGGATCGGGCTGGGGAGGAGGAGCGGCCGCGGGAGCAGGCGAGGCCCGAGTGAGTGTGGAGGGAGCGGAGGGTCGGTTCGCCGCCTTTTGCCCTCGTTACCGCCTTTAAGCGGCGAGGGTCTGTGTGCGGGCTAACCGCCGGTTCTTTTGGTAGGTTCCCTGCGGGGAGGGGTGCTGGGGGGGGGGGACCCGTTTTCTTCCTCCCCCCGAGATGTTTCATGTCGCTGTGTCTCTTCCTGTTTTTCAGCTGTCACGACCGGAGGGGGGACTCGCAGCCTTACCAGGTACCAGCCGAGACCGGGGTGGAGGGGTGGATGGGTGACGGAGGGGGAAGGGAGGACCTGCTACTCGAGCGCAGGCTTCAGAAGTCGCTACAGGCCCTTTGGTGCAACAAATCCGAAACTAGCACCGCGGACCCTCTTAAAATGTTGTGTTAGCGTCCATTGGCGCTCCCCAGTAAGGTTTAGTGACTTAACTTTGACAGGTGACTGGAAGAAGGTCAGTTTCTTTAAAAAAATCATTCTCAGCCTGGAAGGACCTGACTCGATTATTTGGGTGTCAAAGAATTGATGGAGTGAGGTTACAGGTGACTTCTGAACCGTATTTATTTATCGTATTGGGGAACTAAAAGTTAATGTTAAGGTATTAAAATTAGATGAAAGGTCCGGACGAAAACTAATTGATTTGCAATTCGTAAGTGTGTTGTAAATCACTGTTCCTTCTCAGTTGTTTTTGGTGCAAATAATTGCTTTACTAGTGAAAGATAATGGTTTTGGTTCTGTAGGAGTTGAGGTCTTTGAATACTTGGATAATACTTATGTTCTAGGTATGTTGAGTTTTTACTGCAGTTGCTACACGTAAAGTTTTAAAAAAATTATACAAGTGGCACCTGTTTCGGGGAGAAAATCTCATAAATGGTTAACTATCAGATAACACAGAGGTAAATACTTTTTACATCTAATTACTTAAAGAATAGAAGAGCAGGTTTCTAAGCTGGTAGTTCAGTTAACTGGCTAGCATGAGTTAAAGCTCAAGTTAAAAACCCTAGGTCCTTTGATGTGTAAAACATTGTTCTTTACATTTGGATATTTCAAAAGATTAAACCCTGTTGAAGCTGCCTCTCTAAAACGTAATGACACATTGTAAGAGACTGGTATATCATGATTGTCTTAAGTATGTGTTAGAATAAAACTAAACCATTATTGTGAACGAGATCCACGAAGTTTCATTATGTTATGTTAGCAGTATCAGCCAACATTTTTTATACCTTAAAAACTTTCCCACACCTGTTCGTTTGAAATACTTTATTTAAACCAAAGAATTGGAGAAACTGATTCTCCTGTAGGTTTGCAGAAACATGCTTAAGCTCATTGTATTTATGTCCTTGCATCTTTTCATTAGATTAAACTTCTTAATTCCCAGAAAAATTTATTGAGGAATTAATGTACCAAGGTGTTTGGTTTCATGTATTTACAAGACATTTTATAGACTGGATTATTTTTCTTCTTTTTTTTTTTTTTAAAATTTTTTTATGTACCTGAATAACTTAAATGCGTAATTGAAAATGGAAAATTTAATTTTATTGTTATAAATTTATACAACTCAGTGAAATTAAAATGCCACATTTTATTGTAAAATTAATTTAGTTTAAAGTTTAAATTTTTTCCTGTTTCTTTTTGGGGGGGTGATGTTTTACAGGCACTTAAGTATTCATCGAAGAGTCACCCCAGTAGTGGTGATCACAGACATGAGAAAATGCGAGACGCCGCAGATCCTTCACCACCAAATAAAATGTTGCGGAGATCTGATAGTCCTGAAAACAAATACAGTGATGGCACAGGTCACAGTAAGGCCAAAAATGTGCATATTCACAGAGTTAGAGAGAGGGATGGTGGTAAGTAGCATTTTTGTTGAAACTTTCATATATACATGTATTTATTTTTAAGAATACCTCTACATAGAACAGCAGGTGGCAATAATATTTCTTGCTTGTAGATGTTGTCATATGATTATGTCATCAAATATTTCTATCAATTTATTTAATTCTTCAAGAAGTTATTGTAGAAATAAGATGCTGACTCAAGCATTTAAGGATGAACTCCAGTGGCTGATAATAAGAGAATACATTTGTGGATGTAGTCTATCAAATGCTTTATTAATGGTGAGAGAAACACAGGACATTTTTCCAAGAAAGGATCTCTCACCTTTTCAAATAAATATTTTAGTTTATTTGGCTTAGTTTATTTTGAGATCCTTGTGCTACTTGAATCTGTTTTGAATCTGTTTTGTAAGGACCTCAAATGTATTTTCTAATGATAAATGATTCATTAGGAAATACATTTACAGGTTTTTTTGAGACAGTTCACAGGTTAAAAAATTAGATGAAAGGTCTAATCACACCACTTGTGATTTGGGAAATTCCTTTTAAGTTTTTATTGTAAACCAGCAGCAGTGTCAAACCTTTTGGCTTCCCTGGGTCACATTGGAAGAATTGTCTTGGGCCACACATAAAATATATTAATACCGATGATAGTGATGAGCTAAAAAAGAGGTCACACAAAAAAATTTTTATAATGTTTTAAGATTTTGTGTTGGGCTACATTTAAAGCTGTCCTGGGCCACAGGTTGGACATGCCTGCTGTAAACAGTTAAAATATTATTTTCCAAATTCGGGATCGTATTCATCTTTTAAAGTTAACCTCATTTCTTTTGTACAATGCTGTTTGTCTTTAGTTACTGCCTTGCTTCAAGCTCTTTGTGGTGGGAGGCTGAGGAAAAAGTACATAAAATAAACTCAGTAACTATTTTCAGACTTAATTTGCCCAAATTTACCAAAGTAACAGGTTTTATGTTAAAATTATGCATTGAGGAACAAACCAGTTTTACTAAGGTAATTGAGACATCTATATTTTGTCTCATAATCTTGTATTGCATAATAGGTAGCATGTTTGAGATAAATATACAGTATCGATTGTGCTTTTATAAGCTTGTAAGGAACTCAGTGGACTACCATGTGGCTTTCTGCCTCTGATTGTCAACTAGCTTGTCAATATTTTGCCTACTTTTAAACAATATCCTGCATCTTTTGGTTCTCTCTTTTTTTTTTTTTTTTTTTTGCTTTTTGCTTTTTGGTATGTGGGTAGTTCCCTGACTGGGAATCAAACCCAGGTCGCAGCACTGACAGCGCCAGCGCCGAAGCCTTAAGCCACTACACCATCAGGGAACTCCTTTTTTTTTTTTTTTTTTTTTTTTAACCTCCTAGGGTAGAAATCAGCTTACATGTGATCAAATATTGAGAAACCTTGGCCTTTTCTGTACATAATTACTGGGTTGAAGAAATTAATAATGGTTTGGAGATTGCATTGAGATGGAATAATATGAGTGCTTATTGGATGGGATGAAAGTATAGGTCTTTTTTGAATATAGCTATAGTTTTGTTCTACTTACTCAGGTAAACCATATTTTTGTAAGTAACAATAGGTTGGTTTGGTTATTAAAGTGTTAAAATTTCTTTGATGGCAAAAGTACACAAAGTATTAATTTTCATTTTGTTGGTCAAGTTTCCGTAATGTTAACGTATAGGCTGAGATGATACTATTATCAGGCACTCTTCTATAGCAGATTTCATTTCAAATGTTAGCTCTTAGAAGGCATGTACTATTTGTACTGTACTGTGCTTTATTTTTAAAATTTTGGTGATTTTGACAAAATAGGATGTGACACCTCATTTTGTAGATAACTATCTTAGGTTCTCTTTTAGTGATTATGATCTGGTTAATCTGTCTTCCAGATTCAGGAAGAAGTCATTTTGAGGTGCTCTAGGAAGCTTGATGTAAATGCTTTCATATATTTACAGTGAACCATGTCTGATAAATTCTTTTATAGGTGAAATAATCCCAAAACATTCTGTTACTTATTCATTCAACAAACATTTGGCATCCACTGTGTGCCAACAACTGTGTAGTATTCCTGGAGGTAAAGATAAGATGTCATCTGGCCTTGAAGCTATTCTTACAAATTTTTGACTCTTGAGAGTTAGTGGTGGTGTAGCTGCTTGCTTTTTTTTCTTTACTCTTTTTTCCTTCATTTTGATTGTAATTTTACTTCCTATGTGAACTCCAGAAACCTCTTGTTGGCTTTTTGTTTCCTATTTGCATCTGCTTGCTGATGTTCCTTAGCTCCATTTGTAAGAAACTTCATTCTTATTTATCTGACCTAGTATCTAATTTAGGCCTTACTTTCTAACTTGTTTTTTAGCTGTTTGCCTGTCCTCCTTTGGAGATTATACTATAACTTCGTCCCTATTTGTATTATCTCTGATATACTTTCCATATCCTTTATAATATGTAGGAATAATAATACCATAAAATGTGAGATCTTGAGTTTAGAGTGTATCTGTAATGTTAATTCTGTCTTTTAAAGATATAAAGTAGTGATTCTTCTTTCATTTATTACTTAGTTATTATACTTGACTACTGGTATTTTCTTTTATAAGTAGGTATGTGTAATTTTACTACAGGCATTTGTATTCCCTAGATTTTTAATCTTTAAATATGAACTCAAATACATAGAAATATTTCTATAAAGTCAGCTGTTATATAGAGTCAGATACAAGTGAGTTGGATTATCTGTACATAGCATGTATAAGTAACAACTTAATGCAAAAATGTTACTATTTTGTTTATTGAACTAATTTAAAATTTGTCTTTTTCATTTTAGGATTTAAAAAATACCTAATGATTTTCTTTAGTAAATATCTAATAACATAAGAGTCTGGTGCTAATGATGTGTAAATTGAATTTTACAGAGTGAGTAAAACAAATGTGGAACTTGTAGGATGTGTTTGGTTTTTTTCAGCAATTACTAGATTTCTTTCATGGCACCTTGGATTTATTTGAAAAGTGACAATGTGGAGGTAATAAGTAAACAGAACTTTAAGGTATACTGTATACAGTTAGAAAGCAGGGATTGAGAAAGATTGTCACTCCTAAAATTCTTTAAAGAAAGACTGATTGTAACGTAGTATTAAAAAGTTAGAGGTTTTATCCTTTAGGATTTATTAAAAGGAATGCAGATTATCTATTGTAAATAAAGAGAAATGTGAGGTGTAACTTACTTAAAATGTTCTTTAACTTGGTGAAATAAGTATTTTTATATGTTCTGTGCTTTATATGCAAATCATATAATGTTTGTTTAAAAATAACTAAAAGCAAGAATCTTAAGATAGAATCATTAGATTTGGTTTTTATAGCTTAGGTATGTTTTTAAAGGTGCAGCTGACATCCAAACCTCGGAAGAGTTGAGAACATACAATACATGTTGAATTTGTACTTTATGGATTTTTAATACTATTCATGTCGTTTAAATACTGTTTTCTTCACGACATGTCCTAATTATTATTTTACCAAGTAACTTTAAGAATGATGGTAGTACAAACGAGTTGAGGAATGAAGGGAGTCTTCATAGGGAGTCTGTAAAGCCGTTCCACAAAACTTCAACCTCTTGAGGGTTGTTCCATTTTTCTCATCTGTCACAGAATTAACTGTAAAATTATTATAAGGTATATTTGGAATACTTGTTAGAAATAATCTTAGGAGAGATAGTTCAGTTGATTAATTGAAAAATAGTTCTCTGATTTGTGGAACTTTAGTTAATTTGCATAGCTCTTTTGTTAGCATTTGAGTATCATTGAATACAAAGGGAAATTGCCTTTAGAGTTTTGGGTAACCGTTACTTCTAAAGATTTTAGAGATTTTAGCTGCATAATGAAAGTTTGTATCTTGATTTGTCATTTAGCCAGATCTGGAGGAGTTTGGAAATAACATTTTCATCTGATTTTCAAACATGGTTACTATAATTAACATTTGAAAGAATTGTTCAGTAGGGACCATGTTGGGATCATTGGTGTTTCTGTAGTTTTTAAAATATAACTTAGTGTTTGAGTCTTCACATTGGATAATAACTAGGTTTTGAATAAAATGAAATACACTTTCCGTTTGTAATGTTAGTAACATAAAAATGAACAGTCTCATCTGAACCTCATTTTTGACCTTGGAAGGTAGGTAGAGCAGATAGTAACCCTGTTTTACAGTTTCACAGATAAGGGGAAGTACCATGAAGTCCTTTTTTACTTGTATGAAATTGAAGAAATTGTATACACTGTCAGAGATGAAACATTAGGTATATTGAAAGTTAATACTGTGTTTTACTGTAGCACAATTAATTTAAAGGTGATTTGCTTTTATCCACTTAAAAGCTTTCACCCAACTTTTCCAGTGGTTACATCTTAACCTCATTATAGTACAGTATCAAAGCCAGCGCATTGACATTGGTACAGTGTATATTTGTAGTTCTAGACCAAGTTATCACATGTCAGTGTTTTACTTTTAAAAATAAGTTTTAACATGAAAGTTTGCCAAAAGTTTTATTTGGAAGAAATAATTTTTGTTAAGCAGTTTACTAAAAATTTGGATTTCAGTAACGTTGACTAATACTAAGTTATTTTTCTGTTTAATAACAATCAGATATATATCTATTTTTATTTATGCTTTATAGGAAGATAGTAATTTTGGCAAGTATGTTTGCATTGGATTTCCATAGGAAAGTTAACTCATTTCAAGAAAAACAACAAGGCTGGCAGATTAACTCTCAGTATTTCAGCACTTCAATATTTTTTTCTTAATTTTAGAAAGTTGCTCTAAATACTTGTGCATGTATTTGAACACACGCATCATTTGTCTTAGTGAACACATTTGAAAATTTTTGTTGTTCTTAAAGATATGGTTATGTACACTTTATGATGTGATCTAGTTTTAATTTCACAGTCAAAAATATTTTTGAATGATTTACTTTGATTTTGTAAGGCAGTCGTAATTGAACTATTTTTTTAGTTGTGCAAAATGTAATCTAAGTTCTTGGTGTATGTAGCATACTTAGGATTTTTGGTCCATAATTCACAGAAAATTTATGTATTCTAGGTTGTCTTTCTATGAAGCAGCTATTTATTGTCTTACTCTGTTATGCATAGTAGTTTTGGTGTATGTAGTGTATCATTTTGTTAACCCTACCAGACCTGAGGTCCTGAACCTAACTGTCCCCTATACCTGGGCTCCTGAGCATTAAAGAGAAAAAAATCAACATGATATAGAAAATTGTTAGTTATATGCAAACAAGTGGTTAGAATAAGATGGAACTTGGAGACATTGTAGAAAATATGTCTACCTTTCATTTTTTTCACGTACTAGCAAACTAAAAATTAGGTACAGTGGTATAGTGGCAGATTCGGAAATTACTGAAAAATCAATACAGCGGTCTGATAGGGTTAAGATGTTGGAAAGAGTGAACATTGCAGTGAGCTGGCGCATCTTTATAGGGATTGTGTAACTGGGACCATATCTGTAACTATTCTGCTTCTGGGCCTTGATATGAAGAACCAGAGACAATACTTGTCACTCATTTCAAAAGCAATTACTTGGAGCTTGAAAATACAGTTTATGAAGAGTTTACTTTTTATGATTTATATGATGCTTCATAATTTTCAAATACCTTTAAAATTGTTTCTCATTTGATGCCTTTGAAATAGGTGATCAGGTTATTCGTATTTTACTGACAAAAGTGTAATCCAATGAAAGTATTCAGGCTACTATTTTTGAAACTGGAAATGGGTCTCTTTGCTATACTTAAAACTTTATTTCTATCTTGAAAATAAACTGCAAGTATAACCACTTGTCAGTACTTAAAATACACCCATTGTAGTCCTGACTACCATCTCTCTTACCTGGATTCTGCAGGAGCCTCCTGAATGGTGTTCCTACATCTTTTTTGTTTCACACAATTTTTCCCCACACAGCAGGAGTGGTCCAGTTAAAATACCATTCAGCTTACAGTACTCTCATGCTCAGAACCTTCCAGTATAAAAAAGACCCTGTGTTATCAGCTGTCTGGGTGTTTCTTCAGCCTCTTCACTGACCACTCTGCCCCTTGTTTGTGCTATTCTGTCCATACTTGGCCGTACAGGAAGATGTTTGTTCTTGTCTCGAGGTTCCGCACATTACGCTCATTTCTGGGATATTCATCTTTCTGTATTCCTGGTGCCCTTTGTCACTTCAGTAATTTGTCTGCTTAAATACTACCCTCTCACAAAGGCCTTCCCTGTCCTCCTTGGTCACTCTTTAACAGCCGTCACCATCTTGTACTTAATGTGGCCTGATGTTATTTACTTATAGTCATTCTGCTATAATACGACGTGTTCCCGAAAGTCACCATGCTATGCAAAATTGCATTACAGAATTTATGGGAAACATGTGTTTCAAGGAACAGTATTCATTCAACATTATGAGTGACATCTTGACAAGATAATAACCTAACAAAAGTTGTAGCATAACATTAAATGATTAATAAGTACGTTAACAATGTAATAAATAATGAGGTCAGATAATTTTGTGAACTCATCTAGAAAAAAGTGATATATACTTCATTGCTGAATATCACTATGGTCACCTTCAAAGTACTCCCTTTGGGAAGGTATACATGACGTCAGAGCCTAATCCACCTTTCAAAGCAGTTTTGGAACTCTCTTTCTGGAATGACCATCAGAGCTGTCCCAAAATCTAACAAGGTTACGACACTTAACCGAGTTGTTTGTATAGTGCTGGAAGGTTGGAGGTAATGGGTTCTTGCACTATAGTAATATTTCAGAAGTTTGTGGTAGAGGGCCTTGCCTTAGATTTGTAAAAAATGCAACATCTGGAAGGCACAATAAAATGAGGTATAGATGAAATCTTCTTTCAGTTAAGTTAGATTTATATTTAAAACCAAGCTCTGATACTGGAGGCTAAGTAACCTTAGACATACTACTGAATCATGAGTTTGTGACTATTCCCCTAAGATTGTTGTGGGGTTAAATGAAATTATGTATCTGAAACACAGCATTTAACTAAACGCCTGGACTGTGACAGTAAATTGTTAGGTTTATTCTTATTTCTATAATTAATAAAGAGTGTAGTAAAATCAACAGCTATAGGTCTCTAGGAAGGAAAATACTGAGTCTGGCAAGTGAGAGCTTCATGAAGGGGACTGCAGGGCAATTCTAACTTGGACCCTACTCATACCCAGGACTTTGCAGTTCAGAGATTTTTAGGATAGATGTAAGGGTTCAAAAACCCATGTTTAGTGGACTTTCCCGAAGTTTCGCTGGTTATTAGAATCAACCTGAGAAGCTTTTAAAACTGTAAATGCCCTGACTACATTTGAATTACCATGAATCAGCAGTAGGGGATGGAGCCTTGAAAGCTAAATTTTTAAGTAAACATTGGTTGATTTTAGATATTTATAAACTGCAGATCTAGGAAGAGTACACACCGGAGGGGGCACTCTGAACTGGACATTAAGTAATGTGAATTTTAGCATTAGGAATTTAGAAGAGTGGTGTGTTTTTGTGCGTGTTTGTTACTTAATTACAAAGAATTTTTTTCTGTCACCTTTCATAATCTTTCCTAATTCACAGATAGTATTTGTATGCATTCAATATTAAAATTAAACATTAAATGGCTAACTTAGTATCCTGTGGCAAGGACATCTCATACCCTAGAGTAGAACCTAATGCTGGACAGTAGAGAAGTTTCTTTTTTTTTTTTTTTTTTAATGTGGGTAGCTCTCTGGATGGGAATCGAACCCAGGCCGCAGTGCTGACAGCACCGGAACCTTAAGCCACTACACCACCAGAGAACTCCCAGTAGAGAAGTTTCTAACCACATTAGCAAACTGGACAGGCCAGTAAGATACTTCGATGGTTTCTAGAGTCGCCACTATTGCATAAAAGCCTTTGGCACTCCATATTTTCTTCCCACCCAGCCCCCCAATCCCTGTGCCATCCAGCCATCTTGTGACATTTAAGTGGTAAACTTCATTTAGCTTTTTGTCTGTTTGAAAAATAGCTTCACATGTGCTGTTACACTCAGGCTGACTTCAGGTGTTAGCAGACAGTTTCCTTGAAACCCTTAGGAGTAATTGCATTTTGAAAGAAACTTAGATTAGTGTGGGTGATATATTTACATAATACTAGTCTTTGGGTTAATCTTTGATTACTTTTGAATTGTGTGACAGTATGGCATAAGAGCATGACATAATGTTGGCATCTTTTGAAAAGTTCTGACCTGTACTATACTCACAGAAGTAGTCCTTTCTGGTAGCCAAAAAGCAGTATTAGTAAAACATACTAATTTGGAATATAAGGGCTGTCTAGATAAAAACCCAGCTATAAATGCCTCTATTTTTCATGTTACATGGCTGGACACTTTCCGGACAGCCCTTGTATTTTGGCTTGGATGAGGAGAGGATCGTGATAAAGTGTTCCTGCATTTAATAATTGATCTGTGAAGAATAATTTTGCAGACTCTACTTCATTAAAATGTGTCCTGGCTGATCGTGAAACCACCCACTGTAACAGGGAAAAGCCAGGGAAGGTGGAACACAGCCTGACGGGCTGTTAGAAGCAGTGTTCTCGACTGCCTGCGGCCCTCACTGATGACTCGGTCGGGCTTCCTTTCCTGCTGCCCGTTGGCTCCTTATCAGAGTTTTAAAGCCTTCAGCTTTAATATTGTATGCGTAGGTATGAGTTTGATTTATCATGGAACCTTTAAATTACAAAGAATACTAAGGGTTAGGTTACAAGGCTGTACTTTCTAATACTGTAGACTAACCTTAATTTTATGTTTTTGTATAATTATACCAGTGCCTTTTTTTATGTAGCTATTAAATGTTAGTGTTGATTGTCTTAGAAAAGTAGAACAAACTGCTTCACCCCTCAAAATCTCCTCTTTAATTTGATTTGGGTTAATTCATTATAATCTTGTCAAGGAGTGGGTGAGTCCTAGGGATGTTCTTGATTTTGGGGGGAAGATCAAGTTTCAAAATACAGCACTCATATTAGTTTTTAAATGTTCAACTGTATTTTCAGTGTGAACACAGACAATTTGAAAAGCTGTTTTACTTTTTAGTGTATTGATTTTTGTTTTCATTGTATAGTACATAGGAAGACTTGAGTCTGGTCAGTCTAAAGCAGAACTCTACTAGGTACTATTATTTTAGCTGTTTAATTTGACTTTGTCAGCACCATGTTAGTAGCACAGTTAGGGGATTGATACTTTTTTCCCCCTTATGTCCTTGCACATTGGCACATTATTCAGGCTTTGAAATTGTCCTTTTGTTTGCTGATTTGTTACATAAAGCCTATATGTTATTAACACTGTTTGAAGAACCATAGATTTGAAGTGATTAGGATTTGGATTAAGATGATGGAAGGAAAGGTTAAAGAAGATGGCATTTGATAGGAACATTTTGAGAGAATGATTCTAGTATCAAAATGGTTAGAAATGCTGAAGTTTGAAGATCTCAAGCTTGAATTTAAGGTACAGAGAGACTCCAAGAGAAATGGTGGAGTGGGGGCCAGATAGTTTGATTTTACACTTGTGTTTGTCATTGGGGTGACCACTTTATTGCTGTTTTCATCTTGTTTGATATTTTGCTATGTGGGAACCATATCAAAATTTTACTAATACGGAAACATCTGCTTTCTATTTTGATAATGTAGAATGGCTTGAGTTAAAAACTATCTTAAATTTTCTACTTTAAAACAGAAACTTAATTTTTGCAAATAATCAGTGGGCAGGTATCCAAAGAGATGACAAATTTAAAACAATGGAAGCATATTCAAAGTAGTCATTTTACATAGTTTCTGCTAACTGCTTTGTTATATTGCTTTGTTTAAATTAGAAGGGCAACATTTATGAAAGGTAGAATGTGCATTTCTCTGCAGCCCCTCACTGTTGCTATATGTTGGGTTAAATCATATGAAATTGCTGTTTTTTTTTTTTTTTTTGTAGGTAAAAAAATTAATCATCAACTTCATGTAGTTCAGCCTGGATTATAGATTTATAGCACATTCTGCTTGTTAGGACAAATCCTCTTGTTTTTTAAAAACATCTAGGATCTTAAATGTATTTTCTCATCTGGATAAATTTTTTTTTTAAACTTAGGTTTATTGCCAAAGATAGGTATTTAAATAATAATCATTGTATTGATAATGGACATCTTTGTTCCTCATTTTAATGAGCAAACCTAGAGTTTCATCTTTAAGAATTCTTCTTTTAGTATTCCGGCAGTAAATACTTTACCAAATTAAGGCACTTTCTTTGTCTTCATGCTTTTTCGATATAATTGTTAAGAGAGATGATGATGTGCATTATCTTCAGTTTCTTGATGTAATAAATTATAATCTCTTTTAATGTTGAAATATTTTTAATGTTGAAAAAACCTTTTATTGGTCATAGTATTTGTGGTTTTTATGTTAATATTTTAATTGGGCTTTTTTTGATGGGGTTGCTTTCTTTTTCTTTTTCTTTTTTTCTTTTTTTTCTTTTTTTTTTTTTTGCCTTTATGTCCATAAATGAGAAGCACTATTTAGAATGGCTTAGAAAGATGTTTTTTTCTGTGCCCTGAAACAGCTTAAATAATGTAAGAATTAATCTATTTCTGAAAGCTGTGGTGAATTCTGTTGTAAAACTTTCTAGTCTTGTTGCCTTATTGTGTGGTAGAACTTTGGCTCTTTTTACATTTTTCCTATGGTTATTGATTTCCAATACTTCCTTTAGTATTTTATTAAGAGAATTTATTGACATAAAGTTTAAATTTATATTTAAAACTGTCAGGGGTTTGACTCTTTTATTAATATTGTACAGGATCCTCTGCTTTTTAAAAATGTTTATTAGTTTTAGGTATAAAAAACAACATAGTAGTTAGACTTTTATATATCTCACAAAGTGATAACTCTAAGTCTGTTACCCATCTGACATTGTACATAGTTATTAGAATATTATTGACTGTATTCCCTGTGCTGTACTATATATACCCATGAGTATTTTTAAAATTATAGTTGGTATTCAATATTATTTTGTATTAGTTTCAGGTATACTGGACAGTGATTAGACATTTGTATAATTTATGAAGTGATTCCTTCCAGTAAGTCTAGTACCATCTGACACAGTTCATAGTTTTTACAGTATTATTGACTGTATTTCCCATACTATACTTTATTTTACTTCCCTGTGACTATTTTGGAAATACCAATTTGTGCTTCTCAATGCCTTCACCTTTCTCACCCAGCCCCTGGACCCCCCTCCCATTTGATTTTGTTCTTTGTATCTATGGATCTATTTTCAGTTTTGTTTTCCTTACGACTTAATTTGGTCTCCTCGGAATCTGGTTAAATCTCCTTTATCTACCTTATTTATTTTATTTATTTATTTTTTGCCTTTTTCTCAGATCTGTCTGCCAGAGGGTGGTCTTTCCAGTTTACTGGTCTTTTCAAAAACCACCTCTTAGTTATCAAATCTTTTGTTTTCTATTTCATTAATTTCTGGTTTTATCTATAGTAATTACGTTATTCTGCTTTCTTTTGGTTCTTGTTTTTTAGATTCTTGAGTGAAATAACTAGTTAATTTAATTTAAACTACTTGTCCTTTAGTAAAAGCATTTAAAACTATAAATTTTCCTTTGAGAACCCTCGTGGTCATATCCCATAAGTTTTGATATATAGTATTTTCATTGACATTTTATTCTAACTATTCCATAATCCCATTCTTATTTCTTCAACACAAGCATTTTTAAAATTTCAAGTGGGCCTAGCCTTTTTGCCATTTCTATTAATACTCATTTATTGCATTAAAATTAAAAATATATAAAATGTTTTTCTTTTCTCATTTATTTTTATTTTTCACTTACATTTGACATACAATATTATATTGGTTTCAGGTGTATAGCATAGTGCCTTACGAAATCCTTATTCTGATATATCAGGTTCCCATCTGACACCATACATAAATATTACAGTGTTACTGACTATATGCTCTGTGCTGCAGTTTATATCCCTGTGACTGTTTTGTGACTGTGACTTTGTACTTCTTGATTTCTTTTCCTTTTTCACCCACCCCTCCCACCCTCCTATTCTCTTCCCCTCACCCCAACAAATCTAATACCCATCTGATGCACTCATAGTTATTGCAGCATTGTTGGCTATACTCCCATGTTATGCCCTATATCCCCATAACTATTACTTTATAACCACCAAACTGAACTTCCCAATCTCTTCCCCTTATTACACCCCCTCCCCCAACCTTCCTCCCATCTGGCAACAAACCAAATGTTTTCTACATCCATGAGTCTGTTCCTATTCCACTTATTTTCTTCTTTGGATTTCACCTATAAGGAAAGTCAACTTGCATCTCTCTTCCTCTGTTTAACACTCCACTCAGTGCAATATCCTTCATGTCTTTTGATTGGAGCTTTTAAAACTCTATTTAAATTGAAGGTAATTGTTTTTTGTTTGTTTTTTATTTCTTTTTTTATTGTTACATTTATTGGGATGACATTGGTTAGTAAAAATTACATAGGTTCCAGGTGTACAATTCTACAGTACAGCATCTGTGTGTTGTGTTATGTAATCATCAGAGTCAGTTATCTTTCCACCACCATATATTTGAGACCCCATAAATGTGAAGGTAATTGTTGCTGTGTACCTACTGCCATTTTACTGTTCATAATTTTTCTTTTCCCCCCTCCATCTTAAAGCATTTCTTTTAACATTCCTTGTAATACAGATTTGGTAGTGTTGAACTCCTTTAGCTTTTTCTTGTCTGGAAATTCTTTAATTGTTCTTTGATTTTGAATGATAATAGCCTTGCTGGGTAGAGTAATCTTGGTTATAGGTTCTTTGTTTTCATCACATTGAATATTTTCTGCCCCTCCCTTCTGTCCTGCAAAGTAACTAGTTGCTTTTCTCCTGCTGTTTTTAAGATTTTCTGTTTGTGTTAAAACATTTGCCATTTTAATTATAATGGTGTGAACCTATTTGGGTTTATCTTGTTTGGAACTCAGCGCTTCCTGAGTTTGTATGCCTGTTTCTTCCTTTACCAGGTTAGGGCAGTGTTCAGTCATTGTTTCTTCAAATAGGTTCTCAATTCCTTGCTTTCTCTCTTCTGGTACTCCTATGATGTGAATGTTGTTGCACTTGATATTGTCCCAGAGGCCTCTTAAACTGTCTTCATTTTTTTGGATTTTTTTTTTTTCCCCTGTTCTGACTGGTTGTTTTCTGCTACCTTATCTTCCAGATCGCTGATTTGATCCTCTGCTCCGTCTAGTCTGATGGTGATTCCTTCTGTTGCATTCTCAATTTCAGTTGTTGTATTCTTCATTTCTGACTGGTCTTTTTTTTGTGTGTTTTCTGTGTCCTTTGTGCTTGCTATCTGTTGAAGTTTCACTAAATATTTTGAGCATCCTTAAAATAATTGTTTTGAGCTCTGTTTCTGATAAGTTGCTTGCCTCCATCTTGTTTAGTTCTTCTGGAATTTTCTGCTGTTCTTTAATTTGAGATGAAATGTTTTGTTTCCTCTTTTTGGATACTTGCCTGCATTTGTTTCTCTGTATTAGGTAGATCTGCTATGTCTCCCAGTATTGCTAGATAGCCTTATGTCGTAAGTGCACTGTCTCCCCGGCACTGTCTCCCTGGTCACCTGCGCTGGGTGCTCCTGTAGATTCTGGTTTGATGTCAGTGCTGTGCCTAGAGCTACTCAGCAAAAGTCTCAGAGCACACTAATGCAGATTGCTGCCTACCTGGAGCCTGCGGACTTAGTTTTCAAAGAAAGATTGCAGTGTGGGCGCGGCTGGTTGTTCACTGGAGAAAGTGCCTCTGGTATTGGCAGAGTTGGGTGTGGTGGGGTCCCACTGAGTCTGCAGGGTGGAGTTAGTAAAGCTCAAAGAGACGAATCAGGTTCCGATTTGGCTGTGTGAGGGCAGGCACAACATAGGAAAGATGGTGCCCATAGCCAATCAGCTGTATGGCAGGAGGACTCACCAGGAAAAATGGCGACTGTTCTCCAGTCCCCTCTCCAAAACCACACAGCTCACTCTACCCCCGCATGTGCCTCCAACATCCGCTGGGTCACCATTCCTCTGCTGCAGTCCAAGGTGAGTACCCGCAAGTGACTGAGTCTGCGTGGGTACTTGAAGAGGACATCTGGGTTTCCTGGAACCTTCTGTCATAACCCGACGGTCAGAGTCCCCACTGTTTTTCATAGTCAGATGTTGTGGGGCTCCTCTTCCTAGAATCAGTGCTCTGGACTAAGAAGCTTAATGTGGGGCTGGGGTCCCTCTCTCCTCTGGATGGAAGGTCCATGGCTGAGATACCCTTCCTGATTGATTTTGTACCACCACCTGAGGTTGGGTCCTTTCATGTCTGCATCTGGCCTCCCCTTTGTATCTTTAGTTATAAAGCTTCTCTGTTCAGCTAGACTTCAGATGGTTCTCCAGGTTGGTTGTGCTATAATTTAGTTGTAATTTTAATGTGTTCTTGGAATGAAGTAGGCACAGTGTTTACCTACTCTACCATCTTGGATCTTTCTTAAAAATGTCAAGATCCTCTGCTTTTTAAGGATCAGACTTAACCAAATACAGACTCGATTCTTTCACTGGTATTGTTAAAGAAGCTAGAAAGAACAATTTTTTATTTATTTTAGTTTTTATTGGATTCTTCTTTGGCCCTGATTTTTTTAGTTGAAACTTGGTTAATTTTGATTCTTGGTTGTTTATTAAGAAATATTTACATATACAAATTTTGTAAACTGTACTACTTTGTTCATATTGCATTGGTTTTCATAACCGGGTTATAGAGTGATTTCTTTTTTACTTAAGCATGGATGTGATGCTTTGATTTGTATTGTTTAGCCCAGAAATATTTAGAAGTGTGTTTTAAAGTTTCTAAGTTTATTTTTAAATCAGTGTTTGATAAATTATTATTTGGCTTCCTTTTTGTTAAATTCTAATTATT